>OY757023.1:26155480-26502980 GCA_963580285.1 Lucinisca nassula
AGATTTAAGGGGTAGAGCTAGGACTGGTCGACCCAGTGTCAGGATAATGTGACTGGGTGTGGTATCATGTAATGTGTCTGGGACATGATACTTCAGTGAGGCAGCACTATAAAAGTGAGCATTGAGCTCCCTGTCGCAACCAGACACCATTGTGATATGACTGAAAAATTGTTAAAAGCGACGTTAAACCCAAATTCACACACACACACACACACACACACACACACACACACACACACACACACACACACACACACACACACACACACACACACACACACACACACACACACACACACACACTCCTTGCTGGATCTGAAACAGATTTGTTACAATTTTAGGAGAATTATATTACAGCAAGTCCTCAAGGTGTCAAAATTTGTAAGATTTTTACATTAATTATTTTTCCATGCTGTCTGATTTCCTTCAAGGGATGTAATTTTCTTCCTTTACTGAGGCATTTGATGTCTTCCCCATCCCCCACTTTACTCCCCCACCCACAGAAGGTGGGGGGGGGGGGTATGGATTGGGGCATATTGTTTTTGGTGTCAGTCCCATTTTGGCTTAGGCATTTTGATATACGGTATTGGTACCTCCTGGTCAATTTATTCCTCAGAGAATTCTACTCTGCAGCTGTAGTACATGCCTCAAAAAGAACATCTGTTTTATTGCATATTTCATTATCTGCAGCAGAACCACTTATTATCCATGCTAGTCTCATATTGTTCCATCACGAAAACACGCCTGTATAATTTTGACCCCCTTGAACCCACTTTTATATATAAAAGCTTGGGTTTACAGGGGTAAACCTTATTTCTGCTCTAAAATATAGATTGTGGGTACTCATTAGAACCGCCTCAATGAGGCGGTTCTAATGAGTACCCACAATCTATATTTTTCGGTGGTAAAGTTTACAATGCATTTATATGGCGCATTTTCGTAACAGATTGATTGTGAGCTTGTGCGGCATGTTAAATAATAAGCATGTTTACTATGACACAAGATACTGCATGAAAACAAGAAACATAACCAAGAAAAATAAGGAAATATGAATGGCCAGCCAACGTTGTACTTTGGTGACCTGTTTAAGGTCACATAATTTTTCATTTTCTGGATAACTTCACCTATAGTTTACAGCCAATCGAGCTGAAACTTACCATGATGCAGGGCAGTGCATATTATTTTGAGGTTACCATCCACCAAATATTAGCAGAAATAAGCCCTTTTGAAAATTTCTGCAAACTTCTCGATTCCAGCTAACTCCAACATCACATCATTCCTTGTTTTAATGTTAGACCATAATGTGCAACTCAAAAATATGTGTGCAAAGTTTGCAAATAGAAACAGCAGACTACATTTTAGATTTAGATGTAGTTTTTAGTCATGACAAAATATTGTCTTATTTTAGATTGACAGCTTTGACGGTTGACTCTGGAGGCTTTGAGATGGGTGATATGACCTGAGAGCAAGTATACATGGACTTTTGTTTCCAGTCTTGGGACACATCAAGGTCAAAGGTCAAGGCCATGCAACATTTTCTGAAAAAGGTATTGTTAAGTCTTAATGGGAAAAATGATCATTTTAAATTTTTGTCTGTTTGTTTTGTTTGAATTGAGGTTTAACGTCACCGTCAATACTATTTAGGTCATTTTGGAGAAGTTGCTTCCAATGTTGTGGGACTTTTACCCAAAATTAAAATAAAATGAGATCTCCTTTAGTAAAGCTCAAAATACATAAAGAATCTGTGCTGGGTATAATTTTTCAGCAGATGACATTTTGAAATATTTTTTCCAGAAAACAGGATTTGACATCTCATGCAAATTGTCTGGAATATAATTAATACTCAAATTACATAAAGATTCTGTGCTGGGTATAATCTCGCAGCAGACAACATTTTGAAATATTTTTAGCTCACCAGAGTCGAAGGCTTCGGGGGAGCTTATAGGAAAGGCAGTTGTCCGTCGGCGTCTGCATCGTCGTGTGACTTCAACACTTTTAAACGACATCTCCTCTGAAGCCGCTAGGCCGATTGGGCCCAAATTTCATCTGTAGCATCCTTGGGTTGGGGGATTGAAAGTTTGTGTTTTTTATGAAATTCGGCTCATTAGTTTGGTTGCTATGGCAACTTAAGAGTTTCCATAGACTTATAATGGGGAAAATTGAAAAATGGCATTTACTGGCAAGCCGCTGCAGATATTTTAACAAAACTTTCATAGAAATATTCCTTAGGCAATCTACTGTCTGCCATATGATTTTAGGCCTACTGCTCATTTGTATTGGTTGCCATGGAAACCAAAATGAAAAAAATAGAAAAAAAAAATACTTAAAAAATCATCTCCTCAGAAACCATATGCTCTATGAGGCTGAGAGTTTATGAAAATATTCACCATATTTGCTTTTACAGGTTTTGTGTTTTTTGTGAAATTCGGCTCTTTAGTTTGGTTGCTATGGCAACTTAGATTTTCCATAGACTTAAAATGGGGAAAATTGAAAAATGGCATTAACTACAAAGCCTTTGCAGATATTTTGACAAAACTTTCATAGAAATGTTCCTTTAGTAAACTTCTCTCAGCCATATGCTTTTATGTCAACCTGGTAGTCCAGTAGGTTGTGCCAGGGCCATGCCCGCCCCTAGGACTTCATAAAATGCCTTATATCTCAGAAACCGTACAGATCTCCACCCTTAAACCATATATATTCTAAGGTGCATTAAGTGATACCAACCTGGGGACCCCCCCCCCCCCCCCCCCCCCCCCCCCCCCCCCCCCCCCCGGATGTATGCCGGGGACATGCCCCACCCCCTCCACTTCATAAAATGCCATTTATCTCAGAAACCATTCAGATCCCCACCCATAAACCGTATATATTTATACCCCCGGCATACAAAGTATGTCAGGGGGTATATAGTTTTCGTCTTTCCATCCGTCCGTTCGTTGGTTCGTTCGTCCGTCCCACCGTTCGTCAACCTTTACGTCAAAGTTTTGCGTTAAACCTTTTTGACAGCTCATATCTCTGTAACCACATGTTAGATTCTCTTCATGTTTGGTAAAGGATATCTCTATAGCATTACCTTTCATATGGAATATCTAAGCCCCTGGGTCAAGCCCCTGGGTGGGCTGTCTGTCTGTCCGTCTGTCTGTTCATCTACTTTTACGTCAGAGTTTTGTGTTAAACCTTTTTCATTGCTGATATCTCTGTAACCACATGTTTGATTCTCTTCATGTTTGGTAAACGATATCCCTATACCATTACCTTTCATAAGGAATATCTAAGCCCCTGGGTGGGCTGTCTGTCCGTCTGTCTGTTCATCTACTTTTACGTCAGAGTTTTGTGTTCATCCTTTTTCATTGCTGATATCTCTGTAACCACACGTTAGATTCTCTTCATGTTTGGTAAAGTATATCTCTAAACCATTACCTTTCATATGGAATATCTAAGCCCCTGGGTCAAGCCCCTGGGCGGGCTGTCTGTCCGTCTGTCTGTTCATCTACTTTTACGTCAAAGTTTTGTGTTCAACCTTTTTCATTGCTGATATCTCTGTAACCACGTGTTAGATTCTCTTCATGTTTGGTAAAGTATATCACTTTACCATTACCTTTCATATGGAATATCTAAGCCCCTGGGTCAAGCCCCTGTGTAGGCCGTCTGTCTGTTCATCTACTTTTACGTCAAAGTTTTGTGTTCAACCTTTTTCATTAGAAGCCTCCGTGGTGCAGTGGTTACGCTACTCGCCTTGTAAACCAGGGATCGCAGGATCGATTCCGGGCTTCTCCAGACTTTCGGATGAGTCTTTAAAACCGAGGTCCTGTCTCCGTATGACCTTAGCTGTTGGTGGGACGTAAAACTCAAACACTCACTCACTCAACCTTTTTCATTGCTGATATCTCTGTAACCACATGTTAGCTTTTCATGTTTGATAAACAATTTCGTGATGTATGTCCCTGCCCCCCACAGATGGTGACCTTGACCTCAAGGTCACGGACTTAGAAATTTTACATTTGGTTAAAGTTTTATGACAAAGTTTATAGATGCCTGTATGTTCTAAACTCTAAGACAAATTCACTTGATACTTGCATCAATGTTGCATACCAGTCCAAAGATTTCATTGATGCATACCCCACCCTGCTGCTTCATTAACTTTGATCCCTCACTCCCTTGGTCCATTTAGAAATTTTATGTTTGGTTTAGCTTTTACAAGCACATTTATAGATTCTTATAGCTTCTTGACTTCATTCATATTACATACAAGCTCAAAAGATAAATCAGAGGGCGGTACTGGCTGGGGGTATACGTGATCCACTGGTCGCTTTCTCTAGTCATGTCTCTTATGATAAGACGCACCCAGGGACACCAACCTGGGGGTCCCCTGGGATGTGCCTGTGCCATGCCCCACCCCTCTATTTCACAACAGGCCCAATATTCCAGAAACCTAACAGATCCAAACCCCTAAACGAAATATATTTTTGTTCTTTATGATGAGTTGCATTCAGTGACACCAACCTGGGGGACACCCGGGATGTGCCGGGGACATGCCCAACCCCCTCCACTTCATAAAAGGTTGGCCCCCGCCCATATGGGCTTGAAAAAATATATGGGCTGCATGATGCTTCCACGCAGACCTGAATCCGGCCCGCACACAAGTACTGGTAAACCGCTTAGAGGATCTAAGCCTGTCCAGGAACCCCGGTGCGAGGTGGACTGTCCATGCTAAAAACCCTATTGGTTTCATTGGGCGGCAGGGCTTGAGATGTCATTTCATCTCAATGTCGGGTAAAAGTCCCACAAAATTGGAAGCAGCGTCTCCGAAATGACCTTTACAGTGTTGACAGGGACGTTAAACCTCAAATCAAATAACAAACAAACAAAACTTCATATAAGGCCAAATATTCCAGAAACCTTACAAATACCCACCCCTAAACCATATATATTCTTGTTCCTTATGATAAGAAGCATTAAGTGACGTCAACCTGAGGGTCCCCCCAGATGTGCCGGGGACATGTCCCACCCCCTCCACTTCATAAAATGCCATTTATCTCAGAAACCATTCAGATCTTCACCCCTAAACCATATATATTCTTGTTCCTTATGATAAGACGCATTCAGCAACACCAAGCTGAGAGTCCCTTGGGATGTGCTGGGGTCATGCCCCACCCCCTCCACTTCATAAAAGGCCAAATATTCCAGAAACCTTACAGATCCCCACCCCTAAACCATATATATTCTTGTTCCTTGTGATAAGACACATTCAGTGACACCAACATAGTGTTTCCCCAGGCCATGCTCCACCCTTCAACTTCACAAAAGACCATATATCTGAGAAACTGTTCAGAGCCCTACCCCTAAGCCATATATATTCTTGTTCCTTATGATAAGACCCCCCCCCCCTCCCCTTGGTGCTACAAGGCACCCCATCCCTTTACTTCATTAAAAGTCATATATCTCACAAACCGGTCAGATCCCACCCCTTAACCATATAATTATATTCTTGTTCCTTAAGATAAGACCCCTCTTCATAATAGGCCATATATCTCAGAAACTATTCAAATCCCCACCACATAATCACATATATTCTTGTTCATTGTTATTAGACACATTCAGTCACCCCACCTTGTGGAGTCTGCAGGGGCCATTTCTCTCCCATCCACTTCATAAAAGGCCTCATATCTCAGAAACTGTTCAGCATTAGGTTGCAACAATCTTGGGCTTTTCTGGAATCCACCATGCCCAAATCCCTCCACTGCTTAAAAGGCCTTACATCTCAGGAGCCATAAATATCCCACCGCTAAACCATATATGTCTCTGTTCTTTTTTATAAGACACATTTAGTGACAGCAACCAGGGCTCCATTGGGTTCATGCCCCACCCTCTCTACTATATAAAACACCTTCAGATACAGTCCACATGAGTGCTCATTTGGGAATGGGGTTTGTTTGGGAGACTTTATAATTGGTAGATTAAAATCATACCATGTTAAAATACATGTCTGCCATTGGGCAGTGCCCATCTGAGCTCTGGTTTATGAAATTTGGCTCTTTGGTTTGTTTGCTATGGCAAGTTAAGAGTTTCCATTGTCTTATAATTGGGAAAATTGAAAAATGACATTTATGCCTTTCAAGATATTTTGTCAAACTTACATAGAAATGTTCCTTTAATAATGATGTTTTAGGCCTATTGGTTGCCACAGATGGAAAATTGTCAGTTGTCATCTGTTGTCCTGCAACAACACATTCAAGGGACATCAGACCTCTGAAGCCACAAGGCTGATTGGGTCCAAATTTTATCTGAAGCATCCTTGGGCGCAGGGCTTCCATGGTTAATTAAAATACTTTGCTGCCAGTAGGCAGTGCCCCCTGAGCTTTTGTGAGCATAGTGGCCCATGGGCCTCTTGTTTCTTTTTTTCTCAGTTGACATCTGATGCAAATTGTCTCCTATGGACAATTTGCATGAGATGTCAAATCCTGTTTTCTGGGAAAAATACGAAAATATCAGCAATTTGTCGTCTGCTGAATGAGTCTTGTAAAGGTTAAACTCTGCCTAGGAAGGAAGATAATTCATAGTTTGTGATGTCATCAGCAGTCTCTCAAATACAAAATTTGTTTGTTACCTCCCCTGAAAGTGAATCCATTCCCCTTAATAAAAGCAATAAAAGGTCAGTTTTGGAATCAAGACATGTTAATCAGTTGAGTTTATTCCCCTTCCATTCTGTCTTTCATTCCTTTTTCATTATTTATCTGCCTGGATTAAGTGTAGTTTATCACAAGAATATTGAGGGATTATCAGATAAAATTAGCTAATCTTGGCAGATATAGGCACTCACTTGAGCCAGAAATGTTTGTTAACATTACAAGTATTGACTTTTGTAAGTATCCTAAAAATGGGATTCCAATTTTTCAGAGGGTTTCAGTTTACAGGAAGGCAAATAGGAAGTCACAAAAGTTGTCTCCCTTGTGAAAAAATTGTCTCCCTAGGCAAGAAAAAATCAACAACACAAAACAAAACAAAAAAACAACAACAAAAAAACATTAACAGGAAAACATGTCAGGTGTACAAACTTGCCTTAACCCTTGTCCTGCTGAATATTTAAATATGCCACACCCACTACTGATTGTCAACCAATCAGATTACTTGATGCAAATTATTGCAGCAAATTCATAAACTGAATGACAAACAATGAAGATCCTGATCAGATGGCTTCTCCAGTCTCCAGAAGCCATCTGATCTGGATCTGCATTGTTTGAAAGATAAGACATTGTTTGTTTGTTTGTTTGATTTGAGGTTTAACGTCCCTGTCAACACTGTAAAGGTCATTTCGGAGACATTGCTTCCAATTTTGTGGGACTTTTACCAGACATTGAGATGAAATGACATCTCAAGCCCTGTCGCCCAATGAAACCAACTAAGCGGTTTACCAGTACTAGTGTGCGTAAAGAAAGATAAGACATAACCGTGCTGAGCAGGAAAAGGGTTAAGAGTAATTAAAAATCTACTTAGACAGTGGTGAGTGAGTGTTCTGATCAGAGTTAAAGGGGGATAATTCAATAGCCTTCTTATTGCAGAAGGTCACATATCTCATGAAGGAAGTAATATAAAGCATGTGTACAGATATTTTCCATCCCATTCTTTAAGGAAAGAATTTGCTCCAAATTGTTTCCTTTAAGAGTGGGCCCTTATAGACAGGGGAAACAAAAACTATACTTGAAAGAGGAGCAGTAATTCCCCTTAAAGGTGCATTATTGAGCTATCCGGAAAAAATGCTTCCAAAAATAAAATACATATAGCTGGTATTTTTCTTTAAAACAATACAAATGAATGCATTTTATGCAAAAATGCGAACAATTATGATGACAGGTAAACGAGTTTGAGAGGGATTCCCTAACTAGGTTTCGAACACTAGTTAGATCTATTTTTAGGTAGTGACAAAAATAGAATCCCCATATATGACGTTATGCGACGTTCATTTTTGGCCTTGTTTGCTTAGGCCATGCCTGAATCGAAAAAATATGACGCTGAATACCATGCCATAAGTAACGACACTCAGAGACGATACTGTCGCCATGTATGTGTAAAGTGACAGATTTATTTTTAGAACAGAAATTCCGAACACATGTTAAGAGCGAAGGGTAACACGAATGAAAACGACCATTTTCACAAAGTTCTGAAGCTGTATTTGGCTCCAAAAGTGTACACATGACAAAGGAGTATGCATTGAAGATAAAAACCAGAAAAAAAATTTAGAGACCCGGTAGTTCAATAATGCACCTTTAAAAGTCTGATGTATGTCCTGCTTTCTTAGAGATTTTGTGGTATTAGAGAAAAAGTTTATTATGTAGCATATTAACTCATTTAGTACTGGAAACTCCAAAACGGGTTCCAGAGCAAACAGTGCAGGCCCAGATCAGGGCCTAAACTGTTTGTGAAAAGTTAAGCCATTTTCCAAATAAATTTTGAAGAAAAGACAACCTGATACCCCTTAATTTTGAAATGACTCCTGCTATATATAAGGTAGAAGATTCCATTTGGTACAAAAAGGGTTAAAAGAGGTGTAATTATTCCCCTTAACCCTTTACTTGCTGAATATTCATTTAAGCCACACCCATTTCTGTCTATCAACCAATCAAATTACTTGATGTAATTTATTGCAACAAATTCACAAATTGAATGCCAAACAGTGTAGATCCTGATCAGATGGCTTCTTCAGAAGCCATCTGATCTGGATCTACACTGTTTGCAAAGATAGGGGTTGTCGTGAACAGCAAGATAAGGGTTAAATGATCGCTGTAAACAAGCAATGTCTAGAGCCTGACGTCCTGTTTTCTAGAAGATTTGTGGTATTGGAGAGAATGTTTATTATGTAACATAAGCCGCTGGATTATTTCTCAAAATGGTGAGAGACAATAATTTCATAACATTGAAGTAAGATAAGTGATTACGTGATTAAGAAAAAAAAATGTGTATTAGGATTAAACACAAACTTACATGGATTCGGATTCACATGGTCTTAACCCAATTCTTAAGGTCAGCCCTGGAACATTTGTTTGTTTGTTTGTATTGGGGTTTAACGGTCCAGTCAACACTATTTAAGTCATTTTGACCTGGTCAGTTTACCTATCCACACTTTTCCTGGGCAGGCTTATATGTAAGCCGTTAACCAGTACAGTGCACATTCTTTGGCCAGAATTCTTGAATCAGCTGATTTTTAGGGAGAGAATGACTGTAGAAAAGATGTTATGATCAATCTCCACGAAAGAATGCTGCCGACCCCGGCAGGTATCGAACCCGTGTCCTCCTGATCACAGCCCTGGAACATCATTCTAAATTTTATTGATTTTAGTTTAAATTTATGAAGACTAATTGACTGATTTATTTGACAAATTGTGACATGATTCATAATCAGTTTTTGCAGATGAATGATTTTTATACCCCTATAGGGTGAAAGAGGAATGTTAGATCCAGATCAGGCAGCATCTGTAATGTGCTTTCTCTGCATATCAATAAATCCATGTTATAAAGCGTATTAACCAATTTAGTACCCGAACCCCAAAACGGCGTCTGATCAGGGCCTACACTGTTTGCAAAAAGTTCAGGACTTTCTGAATCAATTTTGAAGAAAACACAACCTGTCACCCCTAATTTTGAAATGAACTCCTGCTATATATAAGGAGGAAGATTCCATTTGGTACAAAAAGGGTTAAACAGGTATTTTTATGTCCCCAGTAGCGATAGTGGGGACATTGTTTTTGCCCTGTCTGTTTGTTTGTTTGTTGGTTTGTATGTGGACAACGTTGGTCATAACTTTTGAACCGTTGGATTTAGAGTATTCATATTTGGCATGAAGGTTCCTTGTGACAAGAGCTTCACATTCATGCAAAAAATTTGACCTTGACCTTGACCTTTGACCTACTTAAAAGAAAAAAAAATAACATTGGTCATAACTTTTGAATCGCTTGAGATACAGCTTTCATATTTGGCATGTATGTTCCTTGTGACAAAAGCTTTACATTCATGCAAAAAATTTTGACCTTTGCCTACTTAAAATGAAAAAATAACATTTGTGTCATAACTTTTGATCCATTTGAGATACAGCTTTCATATATTGCATGTAGGTTCCTTGTGACAAGAGCTTTACATTCACATAAAAAATTTTGACCTGTGACCTTGACCTTTGACCTATATAAAAGAAAAAAAGTTAACATTGGTAATAACTTTTGAACCGTTTGAGATACAGCCTTCATATTTGGCATGTAGGTTCCTTGTAACAAAAGCTATACATTCATGCAAAAAATTTTGACATGTGACCTTGACCTACTTAAAAGAAAAAATTAACCTTTTGGTCATAACTTTCGAACCATTTGGGATAGGGCCTTCATATTTGGCATGTAGGTTCCTTGTGATAAGAGGTTTACATTCATGCAAAATTTTTTGGCCATGGCCTTGACCTACTTAACAAATACAATTGTTCATAACTTTTGAATCGTTTAAGATAGAGCCTTCATATTTGGCAAGTAGGTTCCTTGTGACAAGAGCTTTACATTCATGCAATTTTTTTTGACCTGTGACCTTGACCTATGACCTACTTTAAAGAAAAAATATTATTGTTCATAACTTTTGAACCGTTTAAGATAGAGCCTTCATATTTGGCATGTAAGTTCCATGTGCCAAGGGCTTCCCACTCAAACTAAAAATCTTGACCTGTGGCCTTGACTTTGAACTGTGACCAACTTTGAAATAAAATGACCATGCCCGGGGACATGTTCGTGTTTCACAAACACGTCTTGTTCTGATGATAAGTTGTGATAATTTTCTTATTTATACTCCAAACATAGGTTGTAAGTGCTCGTTAGAACTGCCTCATTGAGGTGGTTCTAACAAGTACCCACAACCTATATCTTAACGTTCTTCTAACAAGTACCCACAACATATATCTTTACGTTCTGTCTCATTGAAGCAGTTCTAACGAGAACCCACAACCTGTCTTGGAGCAGAAATAAGAAAATTAATTTATATCCCCAGTAAACCACAGTTTCCACTGTATAAAGTGGGGTTTACATGAGTGTTCATTACGCAGACTTGTTAATGTGATAAGAAGGGATAATGTGGATAATTAAAGACATATTTTTCCTTATTTCCAGTTAGAACTACCCGTATGTGTGGGTACATGTTATAGTCATCTCATTAAGACAATTCTAACAAGTGCTGGTACCCACAATACATTACGAAAACACATTTATATAAATACATTGTAACCTTTTAGCTGGAAAAATGAAAATTTTAGGATGAAAAATTGTGATATTTTTGTTATTTCTACTCAAAATATAGATTGTGGGTACTCATTAGAACCGCCTCGATGCAGTCTAGCGAGTAATCACAATCTGTATTTTAGATCAGAAATAAGAAAAGTAAGGTTTACCCTTTGAAACCCCAGTTTTACTATTATAAAAATTAAACAGGGTCAAAATTATTTTGGCGTTTTTTCGTGATGTATGTTTTTATGGAAGAATAAGAAAAAGTATGCCAAAATTATCTTCATTATTCTTCCTTACTCACGAGCAAATAATTTAAAAAAAGTGAATATTTCTTTTATGGCAGAATAAGAAAAAATATGCCAAATTATCTTCATTGCTCTTTCTTATTCACCAGCAGATAATACCAAACAAAGGTGAATATTCCTTATGCCAAAATTACCTTATTCACCAGCAAATAATGCAAAAAAGGGGATATTCCTTATATGGCAGAATAAGAAGTTAATGCCAAAATTATATTCATTATTTTTCCGTATTCACTGGCAAATACTGCAAAAAAAAGGTGAATATTCCTTATATGGCAGAATAATATACAGCAGAATAAGAAAAAGTATTCCAAAATTACCTAATTTCACCAGCAAAAAAGCTGAATATTCCTAATACCAGCAGTCAAATTAAGATTTTAATGGATGAAAGGTGTGAAAAACATCCATGGTCAAATTTGGCAGGAAACATGATCAGATATCAGTCTGAGGCAATTAGTTTGTGACCTGGGGCAGTTAGCAAATTTATTGACTGGAAAATATGTCTTAAGTAGTCACTTCATGTAAAACTAGGTTAATTTAGTGTGATTTTATGAAACAAAATCAAAACATACTAAGACTCACAGGTAAGCATTCAGCATGTTGCCTAAAAAATTTTTTGACAAATTGAAGAATTGACTTGACATTATTTGTTTGACAGTGGATAAAATGGTCTTAAAATGTTCTTGAACATAAAACAAAACAAGAAAAGAAGAGGTCAATTTACAGTGTGATGTATGAAACAAAAATCAGAACATTTATATTGGATTTTAACTAGGACCTACTGGTAAGCATTTAGCATGTTTATGTGCCTAATAATATTTTTGACAAATTGGAGAATTGACCTGACATTTATAGACTTTTCATTTTTGTGTGACAGTGCATAAAATGATCTTAACCCTTATCAATTCTGATTCTGATTCATGCTGAGCCTGGATATGCCTTATCTTTGAAACAATGTAGATCCAGATCAGATGGCTTCTGAAGAAGCCATCTGATCAGGATCTACACTGTTTGTCATTCGGATTGTGAATTTGTTGCAGTAATTTGAATCAAGTAATCTGATTGGTTGATAATCAGTAGTGGGTGTGGCAGATTAAAATATTCAGCAGGACAAGGGTTAAAATGTTCTTGAAAGATAAAACGAAACAAGAAAAAAAGATGAACAGGTGAGATTCAATCTGACATTGACATTTTTAGACTGCGGGAAGGAGAGAAGCACCTTCCAGTTACTGCACCACATTAAAAAGTCTGTGACAGGAACACCCATATAAACTTCACCTTATATTGTAGGGGAAAGTGGGGTTTATAAGGATATATACTTGTATTAGACTATTACAGATCTAAAGCATAGAATATGGGTTCTTGTTAGAACTGCCTCAATGAGGAAGTTCTAACGAGAACCCACAATCTATGTAGAGAAACTAAGAAACAAATTAGGAACATAAAGGCATTAGTGTAGAACTGCTAGGGGATGGGGTGGTGTTGGAGGCTTGTAGCCTAGTGTGTTATCGTAATAGAAACTTTCTCAGAATGATTTCTGGAAAAAGTATTTTTTCAGTGGTAACAATGCCAGACAATCCTGTTAAATGTAGTGTTTTGGCAATGTTTTGTGTTACCTATGTCTGTTTATTACAATGCGCACTTGTAGATCTCGTAAATTACATAATATTTACCATGAAACTCTGTGTGTTTGGCAGAAATTAGCTCTCATGATTCCCAGGTTTTCTTTCTCATGATGTCATGGGTCAAGTATGGAATTAGCCTCCTGTAAATTGATCAAATTGCTTGGGAACATAACGATAACACACCCGTGCGACATATAGTGCATTTTTACCATCTCCATAATGACTACTTTTCTGATGAAAATCCATGGTATGGCAGGGCTTGAGATGTCATTTAATAGGCTAAAAGTCCCACTAAATTGGAAGCAACGTCTCCAAAATGACCTTTACAGTGTTGACGGGGACATTAAACCTCAAATCAAACAAACATAACAACCACACAACCAGCAGTTTAGAAATTTGCAACGAAGATCAAAGATGCGCTGCACACTTTGTCGCAACATTTTGAACTTTCTGTCGTCATGTGCTTCTGAACAGGTTTGTGTGTTTTATAATCTGGTTGCAACGTCATCATTGTGTAGGTTTATTTACAAACAAAGTATCCTTTAACCTGCTGAATATTCAATTAAGCCACACTCATTTCTGACTTTGAACCTATCAGATTACTTGATGCAGCTTATTTCTACATATTCATAAACTGAATGTCAAACTGTGTAGATCCTGATCAGATGGCTTCTTCAGAAGCCATCTGATCTGGATCTACACTGTTTGCAAAGATAGGGCTTGTCGCCTACAGCAGGGTAAAGGTTAACAAATACTTACCTGCCTACATTTATCTACCTAGGACAACCCCTGAAAATGCGAGCGTCTACCAAGGGAGTGCCTAGTACCATTTGTCACACCTTTGGTAGGGCTTGGCAGGGGATAGAACCCGGGACCTCCTATTCCCGAAGCGGACGCTCTACCGCTGAGCTATCAGGGCCTGTCATTGATTCCATTGGGGAGCTTGAAAATTTATGAGGGTCTCTGATGAGGCCTAGCTGGTCTGACCCAGAAAAATCAGTTTTCAGTTCTGTCTTGTCAGTCATTGCTTCCAAAGGATTGCTTATTCTCTAAAACAACATATTTGTCATGATTGGGCTCAATCTGTGCCAAATCCATTACATTTATTAGGTGCATTTACCATCATTTGCAAACTATCTTTTGTTTACCATATTGCACAAGAACATTTATATTAAGTTACATTATCCTCTGTGTTAATAGATCCATTATCCATGGGCATAGCATGATCAATATTTATGCAGTGTTCTTCCTGCATGTCATAGATAGTAGCAATTTCTGGATTTTTTTTTTGGCCTTTTTTCAGCTACAATTACATTGACTGTATTCAGGGCGGGCAAACAGGTAAGACACACACCATCCGACTCAGTATCAGCTGCACACAAGCAAGACTCTTTGAAAAGTACTGTACCGTAATGCTCCACAGTATTAGGACAGATAGGCATACAGAAACAGTGAAGACCCAGATCAGACTGCTCCTGAAGGAGCAGTCTGATCAGGGTCTGCACTGTTTGCCATTCCTCTTCCACCTTTTGGACTACTTGCTGGATGGTATATCAAAATTGTAAAACTGTTTGCATATATATATTTATAAGTTACTGTACTTCGTATATGGTTGAAACAGTTGATTAGCATGTAACTTGCATTATCTAGAGCCTTGAACAGACATGTATCTTGAAGGGCAATATGTTTCTTTTCTGTTAATAATATCACATTCCAGTGCTAGGGCTTATCAGCAGATCCAGGATTGATGAGTTGATAATCTTTCACTTTCACTATCATGATTATCATGTTAGTAGATATACATGTATATCTCAGATATGCATTCCAGGCCCATGGTGTAGTGGTTATGCTTCTCGCCTTGTAAACCAGGGATCACAGGATCGATCCCGGGCTTCTCCAGACTTTCTGATGAGTCTTTAAACCGAGGATGACCTTAGCTGTTTGTGAGAAGTAAAACTCACTCAGTTGGGTGCATGCCTGAGCTTGTGGAGCATGGTAGTTCAGTGGTTAGTGCACTTGCCTATCATGCTAGAGGCCCCCAGTTTGATTTCTGGCAATGCAGTGTCAGAAGATGCTCTACTAGCATTTGCAGGGATGAATGCCATAAAGTGCACTTTCCTTCGGATCGGAGGCCCCCTGTGCATTTATAACCATCCTCTGTGCAGGTAAAAGATCCCTACCGTAATTACATGATTACTGCGTAGGCTTTCATCCTGTAAACTGGAGTGTGTGTAATGTACACCTGCACCTATTCCTCGTGAGAGGGTGTTGCAGATATAAAGAAAGAAAGACTGGTGATCAGGCCGTGGGTTCAAAACCTGCTGGTGTTGGCAACATTCGTAAGTGGAGTTTGATCATGAAATCTTTTCAACAGTCATGCTGTCCCTTTTGCAGATTTAACCCATTTTGTACCAGAAACCCCAAAACAGGTACCCTGGCAAAAAGTGCAGGCCCTGATCAGATGCCGCAGAACACAGCATCTGATCAGGGCCTCCACTGTATGCTAAAAGTTCAGGCATTTCCCAAATAAATTTTGATGAAAACACAACCTGACACCCCTAAATTTTAAAATGGACTCCTGCTGTATATAAGGAGGAGGATTCCATTTGGTACAAATATGGACTTATGGTTAAGAAGGGTAGTTGTCTGTTTCTGGGGAATTTCCGACTCTGTTAATAATTTTAATAGTTTGAAGCAACATCTCCAAAATGACCTACACAGTATTGATGGGGACGTAAAATCTCAGATCAAACAATAACAAACAAACAACAAACCAAGAAAAGTGTGGTATAGTATACCCACTCTGTTAATAATTTTTATATTTATGGACAGTTATATCCATGATCTCAGCAGTTCAGTTGTTCCTGAGTTATTTATAGTACCAAATATCATTAATGTTATCAATTTGTCAGTGGTTTATGATAAATATAGATAAACAGAAAAGATAAATGGAACATCAAACAAGTGAGAACTTCAGATTTCATGTAGTCCAGACACTGTTGAGGTATTCAAGATTTTTATCATTTATTTCTACATCAGAATATATGTTGTGGGTACTCATTAGAATCACCTCGATGAGGGGATTCTAATGAGTACCCACAACATACATTTTGATGAAGTGTTAAGAAAAAATGTCAAAATTTTGTTGACAAAAATTATTATCTTATCAAGACCATTAGTGATTAACCCATTTTATACGGGGAAACCCCAAAACAGGTAGTTGGCAAACAGTGCAGGCTCAGATCAGATGCCGCATTCTGCGGTATCTGATCAGGGCCTGCACTGTTTGCAAAATTGTCAGCCAATTTCCAAATAGTTTTTTTGAAGAAAACACAACCTGTCACCCCTAAATTTGGAAATGGACTCCTGCTATATATATGGTGGAAGATTCCATTTGGTACAAAAGGGTTAAATGCACCATATGCCCTTGATACTTCTGTGTATTGGAAACTTCTCAGAAGTGATTAGTTCTGAGCAGATTCAATATAATCACTTGTTCTACAGGGTGAATAAGCATGTCAGTTAGTGTTTGCTGGAAATGTAATTCATAGTCATAAATTCTATGTTCAGGTATGAGTTTGTATTTATATGTTTTCTTGTTTAACCCATTGTATGCCCGGCCCCCGCCCAACGGGGCTTGCAGAAATATATGGGCTGCATGATGATGCTTCCACGAGGAGCTGAAACCGACCCGCTACCGAGTACTGGTAAACCACTAAGAGGATCTAAGCCTGCCCAGGCAAAGCGGTGCGAGTCGGCCCGTCCATGCTGATAAACCCTATTGGTTTCATTGGGTGGCAGGGCTTGAGATGTCATTTCATCTCAGTGTCGGGTAAAAGTCCCACAAAATTGGAAGCAACGTCATCAGAATGACTTTTACAGTGTTGACGGGGACGATAAACCTCAAATTAAGCCAAAACCCATTGTATGCTAGTGGACACTTCCATTGCTATATGTTGGACAAGTCCATTTCTTGTTTTAGGGGTGTCAGGCTTACTTTTTCGTTTTCGGAAAATTCTGCTAGCAAATAATGCAGGCCCTGATCACACGCCTTGTTCCATGGCGTCTGATCTGGGCCTGCACTGATTTTGCCAGGGTACGCTTATTTGGGTTTCTGGAAAAAAATGGGTTAACACGCATCAAACTGTGTTGGGCCATTTACCATATATGTATTTGGACAGATAAGCTTGAGCAAACAGTGTAAACACAGCGAGACACTGCAGAATGTGGTGCCTCATCCCGGTCTACTCGGTTTGCCACACGTTCGCCTGTTATATCTGCTAAAGTTAATTGATTCCTTTGATTATGATTTGACCCTGATAGATGAATTATTTGTGTCTTGTGAGGATGGATTAACCCTTCTCTTGCTGTTCATGACAACCCCTATCTTTGCAAACAGTATAGATCCAGATCAGATGGCTTCTGAAGAAGCCATCAGATGGCTTCTGAAGAAGCCATCTGATCAGGATCAACACTGTTTGGCATTCAGTTTATGAATTTGTAGCAATAATTTACATCAAGTAATTTGATTGGTTGATAGACAGAAATGGGTGTGGCTTAAATGAATATTCAGCAAGATAAGGGTTAAGATCTAAAGTTAGTAACATTCCTTGTTAGTGAGTGTTAGAGCTTTACGTCGCACCAACAGCTAAGGTCATACAGAGACGGGACCTCGGTTTAAAGACTCATCCGAAAGTCTGGAGAAGCCCGGGATCGATCCTGTGATCCCTGGTTTACAAGGCGAATAGCGTAACCACTGCACCACGGAGGCTTCTAAACTTTCCTTGTGAGAATGATTTAACCGACTACCTTTTTGGAAAGGTAAACAATGTAGACCCTGATCAGGCTGCTCCATCAGGACAGTCTGATTTGGTTCTACATTGTTTGGCTTGGCCATTTTATCAGAAACTTTGAGAAATTCACTGCATGTATTTGATAAACACAACTGCAAGTATCAGGCTCACAGACTAAGTTTGGTTCATATTTAGTATTATGATGGATTTGATTGGCTACCTAGGACCTCAAGGACACTTTTCCAGGTGAGCTATGCTGTCTGATGACAGCTGTTGTTGCAACATGCCTTTTTCGACGTCAGGAGGACCTCAGGGCAGGGCATCTATCTTGTATTGACACATTTCTAGTTTGTTTTCATTTTTTATAAAAAAAATGTTTCTGCAAAATTTTGGGAGATTTATGGTAAACTTGCATGTATTCAATGAAACTGAACTGCCACTGGAGTCATTGGTGAGACATTATTGATCAAATATGTGATCTCTTGTGATGAAAATTTCAGGATAATTTGTTGTTCAGCTACTTTAACCCATTTTGTACGGAATGGAATCTTCGGTATTACATATAGCAGTACTGCATTTCATAGTTTATGGGTGTCAGGATGTGTAGTTTGTAAAATTTCTTTGGAAACTGGCTGAACTTTTGCAAACTTTGGAGGCCCTGATCAGACGCCGCATTCTGAGGCTTCTGATCTGAGCCTGCAATGTTTACCAATAACCAGTTTTGGGGTTTCGTTTGCATAAAATGGGTAAAAGACACATACGCAATTGCATAATATCCTAGTGGCCGGTAGACTGGTGGGGCTCAAAACTTGAAAAATATTCAGTATTTCACTTGTCCTGTGTTTGGTAAATTTCATTGGGACTAGACAAAGTTTTAACTCGTCTTTCAGTATCATTATGAGTACTTGGCTTGGTGAGCAGAGTGAGTGTTTGTATTTTACATCTCACCAACATCTAAGGTCATACGGAGACGGGACCTCAGTTTACAGACGCATCCGAAAGTCTTGAGAAGCCCAGGATTGATCCTGTGACCCCTGGTTTACAAGGGTTTGCTTGGCGAGCAGAAGGGGCTAGACTGGCTTATATGCAACATATCTACATATACATGTATATACATCAAACCATGTAGTTTTTTGCTCATTTGATGTGCTATTTCTGATCTGCAACTTCATGTATATTTCTCTGGGAAAAGGAGTCTTGTGTTAAAAATTTGTTTTGAAATGGTACCATCTAAACCGCATTAGGTAAAAAGATAGGTTTGGATGTCCATAAGGTACGATTTTTCTTCATTGTGGTACGAGCTTGTTAGTGAGAAAACCTTTTTTCACCATTTTCAAACATCAGCCCAAACAAAATTTAGTTTCTGTAAAAGTTCAAAACTGTTGCTACCATAATGATCCTAGGTATTGGAACAAAAAGGCCTATAAGCAAACAGTGCAGACCTAGATCAGACTGCTCCTCATGGAGCAGTCTGATCAGGGTCTACAGTATTTGCCATTCCATCTGCACCTTTTGGACTCCTTGCTGGATCGTGAAACAACTTGCTTGCAATTTTTGGGGAATTACAGCAAGTTTCTCAAGGTGTCCGAACATTTAGGATTTTTACGATATTGAGTCTGTGTAGCTGATGTGAATCCAAAAGACATATTTTCTTTTGACTGGGCTGATGTGGAATTCTTAGGAGAAACTGTGACACATTCTGAATAATACTTTCAGACTTCTTGACATTTACTGTGTCAGTTTTTGGCAGCCAAGATGTCTTGATAGAAGTAAGAGATGCATATTTGTAACCCTTTCAACCCTGAAGTCTGGTACACATACTTATGCAAACAGTGTAGATCCCAGATGAGATGGCGCATTCTGAGGCATCTCATCTGAATCAACGCTGTTGGTCAGCCGAATAATTGGGTGTGCCCAAGTTCAAATATGCAAGAGTTTACTTCAGAAATTCAGGCATGAAAGGGTGAAATATACATTAGTCTGTGTATGATGCAGTCATGAGGTTGTAAAGTTTGGATTATGATTATTTTTGTTACTGATCTTTGTTATTAACCCTTGTCCTGCTGAATATTTAAATGAACTACACCCACTACTGATTATCAACCAATCAGATTACTTGATGCAAATTATTGTGACAAATTTATAAACTGAATGACAAAAATGAAGATCCCGATCAGATGGCTTCTTCAGAAGCCATCTGATCTGGATCTACATTGTTTGAAAAATAAGGCATATCCGGGCTCTGTAGCACAAGAGTTAAGATTTTCTCAAATGTCCTTCACTTTTTTGTGACATATTCATAATAATGGAGTAGCATCACTTACCAACTTTTCCTTCAACCCTGATCATGCTGAACACAGGAAGTCCTAACTTTTGCAAAAAGTGTAGATCCAGATCAGATGGCTTCTTCAGGTCTTATGTGCTACTTAGTAATTTGATTGCCTGGTAGTGAGAAATAGGTTTGGCAAAATCAATTTATTCAGGAGTGAGTGAGTGAGTGTTTGAGTTTTAGTTCCCACCAACAGCTAAGGTCATACGGAGACTGGACCTCGGTTAAAAGACTCATCCGAAAGCCTGGAGAAGCCCAAGATTGATCCTGTGATCCCTGATTTACAAAGCAAGTAGCGTAACCAAATTTATTCAGGAGGATAAAGGGCTAAAATTTAATTTTTTTGTTTCAGATGATGTCATAACACTGTAACCATGGTGATGGAACAAAATCAGGCTGTAACCAAGCAGGTTGCCGTTGAGAGGATGCCCGCCATAGTAACAGGGGACACAACTATAGCCACAGAACCTGTTACCATGGCAATGGAGCGGCAGCTTAGCAACCAGAGTGAACTTCACCTGAGCAACCAAGAGGAATTGGTTCATTCACTTGACCCTGACCCGGTGTTTGACTACCTTTTACAACATGGTGTTCTTGACCAGACGACAGTTGATGAAATCTGTGGCGAAGAGCAGCTTGTTGAGAGGAATGTCAAGCTTCTGAAGCATCTGGAGGACAGTGGAAAATTAGCTGTTGAACTCTTCATAAACGCCTTGAGACAGTCAGGACAGATGCATCTTGCTAGTTTGTTGGATGTTGACCACAAAATAAAGCCGGTGTATGGTCAAGGTTTGTGGATATTATATACATTTGTCATAATTTACATTTTCTTTGGTCAGTTCCCATTAGCTTAGAATGTGCATCTGATCAGTAACCAAGTCAGAGGTAATATAGGCGCTGTAGTATTGTTACCTTTAGTTCAACTGACAAAATCCATGCAAAAATGGCCAAAAATATGCCATCTGTTCCCTTTTAACTATTGTCTTGCTGAATAAACTAATTATGCCACACCCATTATGGTCAACCCTGACAATCGGGGCTTGGAGAAAAAGATTAGGCTACATGGTGCTCCCACGCAGAGCTGAAACTGACCAGACGCGAGTACTGGTAGACCGCTTTGAAGGACTCAGCCTGCCCAGGCAAAATGATAAGTGAGACCATCAAATGCTTATAAGCCTTTTGGTTTCATTGGGCGGCAGGGCTTGAGATGTCATTCCATCTTGATGTCTAGTTAAAGTCCCGAAAAATTGGAAGCAGCTCCTCCAAAATGACCTAAATGTTATTGAGGGGGACATTAAAGCCTCAAGTCAAACAAAGGACAAAGAAAATAAATGGGGTACATGGGCTTTTGAGGAATCCCTCACATGAGCTACGTCGGTCGGTGTGTGCTCGGAGGGGATGTGCTGTGTTTGCCGGGTCTTGCCAATAATCTGTTTCGGTTTCATAACTTTGGGGTTTTTGATTAAATATCAGAAAGGCCTCTGTGTCACTAAATTTGGTATTGTTACGCTTTAATGGTTTAAGGCCTCTTTTTTCCATCAACTTGCTTACATCAAGGTATTTTCTGTTGCATACCCTTAGGGTATGCATTAGCTCTTTAAACAAACTATGATGTTATGATGTTATTTTTGCTCAGCTGTCAGTAATTGAAGGATTGCATCTCTGTCAGTCATTATCAGCACCTTGTCGTGTCACAGCTCTCTTTCATATACAGTAAAATTCCTGTGTAAAGACCACCTTTGGGACTGTTCAAAAGTGGTCTTGAAGACCACTTTTGAACAGTCCCAATGGTGGTCTCTACAGAGGACACCGTGTGCATAAAATACAAAGAAAGAATATTCGCACTCTACTACAATAAGTTTTTTTTAAGCAGAATTGGTCTAAACCCTTTTTGTACCAAATGGAATGTTCCACCTTATGTGTAGCAGCAGTTCATTTCAAAATTTAGGATTATCAGGTTGTGTTTTCTCAAAAATTTATTTGGAAAATTGCTTAACTTTTTGCAATTTTGCAAACAGTGTAGGCCCTGATCAGATGCCGTGTTCTGCCGCGACTGATCTGGACCTGCACTGTGTGCCAGAGTAACCGTTTTGGGGTTTCCGGTGCAAAATGCATTGGTTAACTGCAACTCTGCATATCTTGATGAACTTCTGAGATTTTGGTATGTTGATATCCAGTTTGGAAAACATATGTTTACCTTACCTTGGCCTAACTCTTTTATCTGCTTATCTTTCAGGTTACTGGGAAAAACAAAGATATAAAGGTAAGAACAAGATAAGGGAAAAAAAGTACTTGATGAACACAAAACTTTGCATCAGAGCTGGGAATTTTCCAAGCATTTTTCTCCTGTGTGAAATTGCTATTTTCTGAAATACTGCAACTTTTTATTTAGACCCATCACCTAAACTAGTCCGTGAAATGAACACCCCCTTAAACCCCACTTTATTTGGAGAAAACTGGGTTTTATGGGGGTAAACATTATTTTTCTTATTTCTACTAAAAGACATAGGTTGTGGGTACTCATTAGAACCGCCTCAATGAGGCGGTTCTAACGAGTACCCACAACCTATGTTTGCAGTATGAATAAGAAAAATATCAAAGATTTTCATCATAAAAGTAGCGATTTTGGAGGTCAGAAGAAATGCACTATGTCGCACGGGTGTGTTGTTGCAATGAGAAAAGAAGGCAGTGATCAGGAACACCTGTCCAAGATAAAAATAATAGTTGAAAGTGGGGTTTACTGGAGGAAAAATTGATATGAGACCTAAAATTGAAAGAAAAAATTATTAACAGTAGAACCGCATCATTGATGTAATTATGTTGCCAACCTACAGTCATATTGTTGAAAATCTTTTCGATGTCATTTAATGATCATATGATATTAATGATTGTGTGACTCAATGTATTCACTTAACCCCTTTTTGTACCAAAGGAATCTTCCTACTTATATATAGCAGGAGTCCATTTCAAAGCTTAGGGTTGTCCATTTGTATTTTCTTCAAAATTAATTTGGAAAATGGCTGTACTTTTTGCAAACAATTCAACAGACCTCGGACCTGTAACTTGGCCAATACAAAATTATTTGATTAATAATGTAATGTTATTAATCAAGTAATTTCGTATTGTCCAAGTTGAACAATACGAAATTACTTCGGCCGAGGCCAATACAGCTGACCGAGGGCCTGTAACTGGGACAATACAAAATTACTTGATTAATGATAATTTTATTAACTGACACCATTAAAAAACATGATTAGTGATTTTTTTGACCTCAGTGTTAATACAGATGACCTCCGAACAATACATGATAGTCAATTAATAATATTATATTATTATTTCAGGCCAGGTTACCATATCATTCCAGTTAGTCGCTGCCAAAGTTACTGTGCCTAAAGACTCAGCAGATGACAAATCACCAAGAGCTCAAGATATTGATAAAATTCTAACGCCATTCAAGTTCAAACATTCTTATGAAAATATGACGTTATTAACCGAAAGTGAAGAGGGACCAAAAGCCCGTAAAATCTTGGAATACTCGTATGAAGAGGAAGAAGGGAAAAAATCATCCTGGTGCAGTTGTTTTCCGTTCTTTTGTTGTGGTTCAAAATCAAATAAAAGAAAAACTAAGGAGAAACATAAAGAGGAAAATCCCAATGACTCGAAAAACGTGCAACAAAATGGTGCTGATATTTCTAAATCGCAAATATCCTTAAACTTCTGTGATATAATGGTTTCTTTACCATCACAGCCTTCTTCCCCAATCAAAAGTGGGTCAACATTCTTTAAATCGCGGCCTCCGTCTCCAAAGGTTTTGGAATCTCCCACATTTTCTGAAAAGTCAGACTCTAATCAGCAATTGAGTGAAATTCTGTCAAGCGACACTTCAGAGATAGCTGATCTGGAAAAGCAGAGTCTGGAAGTGAAGTTTGATTTGCAAACAGAGGATGTTAGTGTTCAAGTGTCTAAACATTCAGAAAAATCAAAGAAAAATAAGAAAGGTGGCAAGAAAAAGGTAAAAGCAAGAGAGCAGTTGTTGGAAGAAAATAATCAGAAAAATGATTCAAAAAAAACAAATGGAATTACCGCTACTGAAAACAAAGAAAATAGCGATCCTTGTATATATGACATGGAAACTGGTGCTGAAAACGACTTCCCAAAACAAAATGGCCATTCCGTAAAAGACGCCTTGATAAAGGATAAGAAGAAAAAGGCTACCCCTCCTACATCTCTGGGAGAAAAACGTACAAAGGGGATGAGGAGGTCGGAAACCTATGAACTTGTGGAACGATGGAAAAGTGAAGGGCAAAAGTATGAGAGAGCAAGGGACCAATTCTTCCAATATTGTGATAACGCAATTCAGAGTAAAATTGTGTGTTATTTTGAGCAGAAAAGGAGTACTCTTGTTTTGCAAATAGGGGTTGACAAGGGATTGTCTGTCAGTACGATATGTATGACAGCAAAACAAGTACGCAAGTTGTTAGAGGATTACGAAATGGGAACTCTGCATGAGGATTTAGTGCAATGTATTAAGCCGCAGAATATTGTGGACAAGATGGAATGTTGTGCAATACATTTAAGAACTGTTATCGATGTTGAAGATTTTACTATGTCTATTCAGGAACTAAGTTAAGAGTCTTCTTTAATGAGTTGTTTATTTTTAGCTTCAGATACGGAGGAACAATGAGGCTTATTAAGGGGAATGGGAACACCTTGAGGGGAGGCAACTCTTGCAAAAGTATTTTTGTCTCCAATGTCAATAGCGGTCAACTCTTAAAGGAAAGAATTTGCTCCTGAGGAGCAAATTCTTTCCTTTAAGAGTAGACCCCTTTTTTCAGTGGGACTGGGCTTATAAAAAAGGGAACAGGAAGTCCCGCAAGTTGTCACCCTTTGAAAAATGGCAGACAAATCTGCCAGGTATTCCCATTTCCCTTAAAGGATAATTTTCCTTGGTTCTTGTTTAAAACATATGTTGTGGGTACTTGTTAGAATTGCCTTAATAAGCTGTTGCTTTTTGGAAACAAAATTCTTACTTCTAAGAATAGGCCCCTTACTTAAGACAGTTGTTGCTCCTTGGAGCAAATTCTTTCCTTTGAGAGTATGACGTTTCTTAATCGCTTTCACCTGGATTTAAGCCTTGTATTTTAAGCATCCCCATCTCTCATTTCTCGGCCCCCGCCCATCGGGGCTTGAAGAAATAGATGGGCTGCTTCCACGCATAGCTGAAACTGACCGGCACACGAGTACTGGTAAACTGCTTAGAGGATCTAAGCCTGCCTAGGCAAAGGGATGCGAGTCGGCCCGTCCATGCTAATAAACCCTATTGGTTTCATAGGATAGCAGGTCTTGAGATGTCATTTCATCTCAAGGTCGGGTAAAAGTCCCACAAAATTGGAAGCAACATCTCCAAAATGACCTTTACAGTGTTGACGGGAACGTTAAACGTCTAATCAAACAAACAAAACCTCTCATTTCTGTTGTGTCAAGCAAAAACTTGTCTGCAGCGATTCTACAACTGGTGAATGCATTGAATAGGACAGTCTGTATATCTGTTCAGTATGATGTTCAGTGAGTGTTCTGATAAGACTGCACACTTCTGTAGGGTAATCTAAGCTTTTAAAGTGAGCTTTGTGGCACGGCTTAAAATATTTTGAGTCATTTTCCATATTTACCTTAACCTTTTTTGTACCAAATGGAATCTTCCTCCTTATATATGGCAGGAGTCCTTTTCAAAATTAAGGGGTGTCAGGGTTGTGTTGACTTTAAAATTTATTTGGAAAATGGCATAACTTTTGGCAAACAGTGTAGGCCCTGATCAGACGCCGCATTCAGCGGCGTCTGATCTGGGTCTGCACTGTTTGTTTCGTAGGCCGTGATCAGATGCTGCGTTCTGCGGCATCTGATCTGGGCCTGCACTGTCTGCCAGGGTACCCGTTTTTGGGGTTTCCAGTACCAATTGGGTTAAATATTTGGACACATCAACACCTTGCCATACTTGTTCTAAAAAGTTGAACAAGTACAATTTACTACTCGATGTTGTGTCTGAAGACAGCTGAATGAGTGTCAAACATTGTACACCCCGATGAGATGCCACACTCTGCAGTGTCACATCTGGGTTTACACTGTTTGTTCAGGCATAGCTGTCTGTTTGTTTGATTTGAGGTTTAACGTCCCCGGCAACACTGTAAAGGCCATTTTTGAGACCTTGCTTCCAATTTTGTGGGACTTTTACCCGACACTGAGATGAAATGACATCTCAAGCCCTGTCGCCCAATGAAACCAATAGGGTTTATTAGCATGGACGGTCTGCCTCGCACCGCGGTTCCTGGACAGGCTTAGATCCTCTTAAGTGGTTTACCAGTACTAGTGTGCGGGCCGGATTCAGCTCTGCGTGGAAGCATCATGCAGCCCATATATTTCTTCAAGCCCCTATGGACGGGGACGTGCATAGCTGTCTGAATACATAGGGTGAATAAGGTAATTTGGTCTTCGAATAGCCCGTAGTTTTTGTTGTGCTATAGCGGTATGCTTTTGGTTCTTTTCTTTTATCGGTCTAGCTTAGTTATGTTATGCATTTTTAGAATATTTTTATAATAATATGCTGGCATAGCATTATTGTAAGCATTTTTAACACACAAAATATTAAACAGCAGTTGGCAGCATGTTTTAGAAGTTAATAGAATGGCCTAAGGGAGATAATTTGA
Organism: Lucinisca nassula; assembly: GCA_963580285.1. NCBI lineage: Eukaryota > Metazoa > Mollusca > Bivalvia > Lucinida > Lucinidae > Lucinisca > Lucinisca nassula. The sequence continues at coordinate 26,182,474 of OY757023.1, forward strand.
TATTTATGCTTTTCTTAACTATTTTCAGACAATTACAATGTTTACACTGGATAAGTCTGAAATATTGTCTGAATGTCGGATGTCCTTGAACAGAAATGCAGTTCTACAATACTGTTAACCCTTTGCAAACAGTATGGACCCAGATCAGACTGCTCCTGTGGGAGCAGTCTGATCTGGGCCCACACTGTTTGCCTGTATGCAAAAATATTTTTAAACAGTTTGCCAAAAAATTCAGCAGACGACATAAGCAGATGACATTTTCAGATGTAGTTTCTCGGCGTCTTGGGGGTTATAAAAACCATATACACCTACCATCCCAGTTTTTTGTGGGACATTGCAAACAGTGTATGCCAAGATCAGACTCTGCAAAATGCTGTGTCGGATCTGGGTATACACACTTTCCTCAAAATACAGTTTTGTAAATCTTACGATATATGAAACAAACCTGGCACTCAAAGTTTTGGAAATGGACCATTTCCAACTTAGATGGAAGATTCCTTTGTCATATATGGGTTATTGATGTATGCTATTATTCAGAAACTTTGATGTAAACTGATTTAGGGGCAGGGCTTGAAAATCGTTCAAAATGTAATTTTTAATTATTACGTTGGACTTACCGATAGCATGCTTAGTACAAAATCTTTACTGGTCCTGCAAAACTTGACTCGTCATGGCAAGCGGATTAGTGGAAATTTCCAGCCATGTCTAGGGGAGACAACTGTTTCAAAGAACATTTTTGTCTCGTCAATAGGTGTCTACCCTTAAAGGAAAGAATTTGCTTTAAGTTTTTGTTTTTAAATTTTAAATTATAATATCAAATTAAAAATTTCTGAATCATGTATAAAAGTGACCATGAATGATCCTTTTTCTTCTTAATCAGAAAAAATTTTGTTTGCAATGATTGTTTTTTTCATTGGGTCCCTTAGTGTTGTGGGGTACAGCGGTACAAGTGCATATCTGTTAAATAAATTGCATGGTATCAGTCAAAATATAATCTACACAGTTTTAAGTATCGAGCGTGATTCATTTGGAAGCATTTCAATTTTTAGAGATCTTTACATTTCTCGATGGTTTTGTGTTCTTGAATGTTCCTGATTTTAATTAGAAAAGAAGTGTTCATTTTTATTCCGATAAAACATTAATTGTATGTCAAACAGCATTTTACATATTCTTGGTTTACAAAAATACCATCATCTTCTTTATAACACTATTTATTATGACACTTTTAACACAGCCCCAGATAAGAGTGGGTATCCAATTATTATTATTCTTATTTCTGCACGAAATCATATGTTGTGGGTATGCATTAGAAGCGCCTCGGGGAGGCGCTTCTAATGCATACCCACAGCATACGTTTTCGTGCAGAAATAAGAAAATATCAGTACTTTTCAGAGGAAAAAAGAGCCTTATTTGGAGCTGTGGACACAGTTTTGGATATTACACGGTTTGAAGAGGGATCCCAAAAATGTATAGGTTATAGGGCAGTCCCTTTATAACGCTATGTTTGGGATGCATAGAATGAGACCGTGTTAAAAGTGAAAAGTGTTATAAAGGGATATTTTTATATAGAAATTGTATAGGAGGCAAGACCTGGCCGTGTTATAACCAAAACTGTGTTATAATGAGTAGAGTACTAATGGGACTAAAATGTGTATTGTTAAACAACAATAAATGTTTATTTTTTCTTTTATCTATATAATAATTTATACATTTTTGTTTGAATATAACACAGTTGATAAGTACACCACAACCTCACTATAACACTGTTCATTATAACACAGTTTTGGATATAACACGGTTTAAAGTTGGATCCAAAAAATGTATAGATTATATAGAAAAATGACCATAAATGGTCATTTTTCTATATAATCTGTACATTTTTGTTTGGATATAACAAGGTTGTTTAACTAACATGGTTTCTGCTTTGGACCCCATTAATAGTGTTAAAAAGAGGTTGTGGTGTAATATAGTTTCTGGTTTGGAACCAAACAATAGTGTTATAAAGAGACAGTGGTGCACAGTTATTTTCTAGCTTAATTATTTTTACATCATATTGATGAGATTTGTGTATATTTCAGGCTTGTTTGAGATTTTCTATTTATATGGTTGTGTTTTTGCAATTTTAAAAGTTTTTTTAGTTCTTATTATGAAGTGTATCTAGCAAACTTGTTCAGCCATGGAAGACTCAGACCCCAAGTATAGCAAAATTCCTATATTAAGACCACCTTTGGGACTGTTCAAAAGTGGTCTGAAAGAAAGATAGCGAGACACTTTTGGACATCTTTTCGGTGTTCTATAATGAAAATGTATGCTGTGTGTACTCATTAGAATCGCCTCATTGAGGCGATTCTAATGAGTACACACAGCATACATTTACAAAATAAAAGACGAAAATCTCTCAAATTATCCACCACTATTTCTTATGTACAGGATTCCCCAAGGGGTCTCAATTACGGGTTCGACTGAGCCACGGTAAACGAGCCATCGGTGTTTGAGCCATCGAAGTTCTACCGTATTCTACTGATAGTCCAGCAAAAACTCGGATTTTAAATTGTTATATGATTATTAGAATAATACGCTTGTGAGTGTGTGTCTGAGTTTTACACACAACCAACAGCTAATGTCATACGGAGACGGGACCTTGGTTTGAAGACTCATTGGAAAGCTTGGAGAAGCCTGGGATCGATCCCACGACCCCTGTTTTGTGAGGCAAGTAGCTTATCCAAAACACCACAGAGGGTTCTTATCTCATATCTTAGAAGCCTCCGTGGTGTAGTGGTTACGCTACTCGCCTTGTAAACCAGGGATCGCAGGATCGATCCCGGGCTTCTCCAGACTTTCGGATGTGTCTTTAAACCGAGGTCCCATCTCAGTATGACCTTAGCTGTTGGTGGGATGTAAAACTCAAACACTCACTCACTCACTCATCTCTTATCCTACTGTCGTGATCATTTCATACCAAATTTATCAAACTTGACAGCGGCATATTTCATAAATTTTGTTTGAAATGATACTAGTGTAAGGTCCTCGGTGTAAAATGGATAAAATATATGAAATGTACATTTATGTAGTGAACTGTAAGAGAAGAGTGAAAAACAATTAATGTGTTAGGAATTTTTACTCATTTTTGCAGTTGATTTTGTATATGTAAATATCATACAATATCATATTTGTTTGCGTTGATAATAATGGTGTTTATGATTTTCATTGTTTTCTGTTTCCAGTATATTATAGTTTTATTATACATGAAAGTTGTAAGCCAGCTGCAAGCAATCAACAGATAAGAATGGTATTTTGTGATAACTGAAGGATAGTTTTTGTCAATTCTCCATAAAAACCTATGTTGTGGGTATTCATTAGAACCGCCTCGACGAGGTGGTTCTAATGAGTACCCACAACATAGGTTTATATGGAGAAATAAGGAAAACTATCCTTCAATTATCACAAAATACGGACCTTATCTGTTGCTATGGTTAAGTATACATATGGACCTCATAAGTTACTAACACTAACACACAAGGATCTGAAATAAAGTTGTTGATATAAGTCTTGAAATTACTTTTTATCAAAATAAGGTCATTTTCAAGTGGGTTTAACAGTATTAGGACCATGAAATTTTTTTTAGCTCACCCGAGCCGAAGGCTCCAGGGGAGCTATTGTGATCAATCACCGTCCATTGTCGTCGTCGTTGTCCCTCTGTATAAAATTTCTTTAAACAACATCACCTCCTAAACCACTGAACAGATTCTGACCAAACTTAGCAGAAATGATCCTTCGGTGGTCCTCTCTCAAAGTTGTTAAAAAAATTCCATTCCATGCAGAACTCTGGTTGCCATGGCAATGAAAAGGGTAAAATAAGAAAAAACCTTTAAAAATCATCTCTCAGGTCTTTGATATTTGGTATGTGGACCTGTACCAAGATTGTTCAAATTATAGCCCTGGGGCCAAAAATGCTCCCGTGCCAGGGCCCACTGGTTTTACATAGGCTTATATAGGGAAAACCTTTTAAAATCTTCTTGTCTGAAACCAAAAGTCCCAGGTCTTTGATATTTGGTATGAAGCTTCATCTAGTGAACCTCTACCAAGGTTGTTCAAATTATAGCCCTGGGGCCAAAAATGGGCGGGGGCCGTACACTGCTCAGAAGTACAATTGCATCCACTGGAAGACTCTCTAGAATTCAGAACCCTCTTTAAATTGAGATTCATTTAACAACAAAATGCGTTATAATGACAATTTCAATGGAATGAATCCTTAGCCTTGTTTCCGATCGGCGTGGGCATAAATCAGGTTGGAAATACCAATATGGAATCCATACTTAAAACAGATTCTTGTAATCAAATACTCCAATTAAGAAATGTTATAGATATTTGTTAGAATCGCCTCACTGAGGCGGATCTAACAAATATCTTTAACATTTGTTTCTTGGAGTAAGGAGAGCAGGTCCCTGCCTGTATGCAAAAAATATTCACCAGATGACATAAGCAGACGACATTTTCAGATGTTGTTTGCCAATCATAATACATATTCATTGGGATTCTTTATAATGGCAAATTCTTTATAACGGCGGCCCCCACCCATAGGGGCTTGAAGAAATATATAGGCTGCATGATGCTTCCACGCAGAGTTGAAACCGACCCGCACACGATTACTGGTAAACCGCTTAGAGGATCTAAGCCTGCCCGGGCAAAGCGGTGCGAGTCGGCCCGTCCATGCTTATAAACCCTATTGGTTTCACTGGGCGGCAGAGCTTGAGATGTCATTTCATCTCAATGTCGGGTTAAAGTCCCACAAAATTGGAAGCAACGTCTCCAAAATGACCTTTACAGGGTTGACAGGGACGTTAAACTTCAAATCAAACAAACAATTCTTTATAACGGCAAAATAGTAGGGAACAAATACTGTCGTTATAACGAGGGTCCTCTGCATAATAATATAAGAATCTTATATGGGTGTGAGGGGTGGATGGAAAAATTCGTCCCGAGGGTCACTGTCCAGCATCCTTAACGACGGCGCATACAAGGTCGTATTCAACCAGTTCATTTATCAAACACGCGGGAATATTCGATATTGGGTCGGAACACCAGGGTCAGAACATTATATAAATTTCTATCCTAGGGTAAAATCACGGATTTTCTTGTCTGGTGTGCAAGAAACCATCTGTTGCCCTTGTGTGAGGGGAATATGACAATTTGTTCACCCTTGACAGGTAACAGTATTTCGCAGAGACCTTGAAAAGTCCTGGAATTTGACCCTGGTCCTGGAAAACTCCTGGAATTCTAAAAAAGTGCATTTGTCCTGTAATTTTGGAAAATTCTCTTTGAGAATTACAATAGGTGCTTGAATTTTGAAAAGTTCTTGAAAGTCACTATAGGTCCTTGAAAATGATTCTCGAGGATTCGTTCCCCCCCCCCCCCCCCCCCCCACCCCAAAATGAAAGAAAATCTCTAAATTACCGTAACGATCCTAGATATTGGGGCAGATAGGCCTAAGCAAACAGTGTAGACCCAGATCAGACTGCTCCTGATGAAGCAGTCTGATCAGGGTCTACATTGTTTGCCATTCTGTCTTCACCTTTTGGATTCCTTGCTGGATTGTGAAACAAATTTGTTCAAATTTTAGGAGAATTTTAGCAAGTCCTGAAGGTGTCCGAATTTTTAGGATTTTCGCAGTAGTAAATAAAGTAGTGTGGCACTGTATTCAGATTCAATTGGCGGTAGTCCCGGCAGTTATCCTACCGCCCACAGTATCCGGGTAGTACGAAGCAAGAAACACTGGAAGCAGATCGCTTGTGAAACTGTTCAAAACGAAAGTTTAGTGGGAAATTTACAACAACCAAGAATGAGCTTGATTTTGATTTGTTTGATTTGAAATTTAACGTCCCCGTCAACACTGTAAAGGTCATTTTGGAGATGTTGCTTCCAATTTTGTGGGGCTTTTATCCAACATTGAGATGAAATGACATCACAAGCCCTATTGCCCAATGAAACCAATAGGGTTTATAAGCATGGACGGTCCTACTTGCACTGCTTTGCCTTGGCAGGCTTAGTTCCTCTAAGCGGTCTACCAGTACTTGTGTGCGGTTGGTTTCAGCTCTGCGTGGAAGCATCATGCAGCCCATCTATATTTCTTCAAGCCCTGATGGGTGGGGGCCGAAGAATGAGCTTGAAGGGGAAATGTACTTACCAAAAACAAATGGAAAAGGAATCCTGCATACAGTGAATGGATTAAACCCTTTAAGGGTGACGAGCTGAAAGCCCTCTGTTCAGTCTGCGATTTGATAATAAACATTGCTAACATCAGGCAATCAGCCTTAAAGGCACAAACACCTTTCCAATGCATCCCAAAAAGAGAAGGCTGAGTCTTCCCATAAAATTTCAGCCTTCTTTGCTCACCAAAATTGAAAATGGTGAGTAAACAGCTGATGAAATAGAATTCTGGAAAAATAAAGAAAATCCTTGAAAAGTCCATGAAAAGTCCTGGAATTCTGTATGAACCCTAGCTAGTATTGCCTGCTCAGGTGAACAAATCATCACATTCCCCACACACAAGGGCAATAAATTTAGGGGAATGGGAACACTTTCAGGGGAGGCAACTCCTGCAAAAATATGTCAATAGGGGTCAACTCTTAAAGGAAAGAATTTGCTCCTGTGGAGCAAAATCTTTCCTTAAAGATACCGGTAGACCGCTTTTTCAGCGGGACAGGGCTTATAGAAAAGCGAATAGGCAGTCCGAAAGTTGTCTCCCTTTGGAAAATGGCAGACAAATTTGCCAGGTGTTCCTATTCCCTTTAATAAAGTACACCTACCATTTGTCTTTGTTTAACCCTTATGCTGCAGAATAAATTAATTTAGCCACATCCATTGCTGAACATCAACCAATCTAACTGCTTGAAAAAAATTCCGTAAAAATCGCAAACTAAATGACAAACAGTGTAGATCCTGATCAGATGGCTTCTATACTGCAAAGTTGATGTTTGTTGTGTTCAGCCATAAGGGTTAATTATACCCCCGGCATACGAAGTATGCAATGGGGGTATATAGTTTTTGTCTTTTCCGTCTGTCTGTCTGTCCGTAAACAATTATTTTGTGTCAAAGATATCTCAGGAACTGCTTCACATAGAAACTTGAAATTTTGCACACATGATCAGTATGACTACTTGTATTGTGGGAAAGAAAATAAGGGCCAAGGGGTCAGGCCTTTTAGAGTTATTTCCCTTTTTAGTTCTTGCTGTTTAATAGTGTATATTTTTATTTTGTGTCAAAGATTTCTCAATAACTACTGTACATAGAAACTTGAAATTTTGCAAACATGATCAGTATGACTAGTTGTATTGTGGGAAAGAAAATAAGGGCCAAGGGGTCAGGCCTTTTAGAGTTATTTCCCTTTGTAGTTCTCTGTCTGTGTGTCCGTAAACAATTATTTTGTGTCAAAGATATTTCAGGAACTGCTTCACATAGAAACTTGAAATTTTGCACACATGATCAGTATGACTACTTGTATTGTGGGAAAGAAAATAAGGGCCAAGGGGTCAGGCCTTTTAGAGTTATTTCCCTTTGTAGTTCTTGCTGTTTAATAGTGTATATTTTTATTTTGTACCAAAGATTTCTCAATAACTACTGTACATAGAAACTTGAAATTTTGCAAACATGATCAGTATGACTAGTTGTATTGTGGGAAAGAAAATAAGGGCCAAGGGGTCAGGCCTTTTAGAGTTATTTCCCTTTGTAGTTCTGTATATGCAAAGAAGCTTTTGACATTGCTATTTTCAGCTGAGGTGATGGCACTGGCCGGGGGTATACGTGCCCCACTGGGCACTTTTGTCTAGTGTGAAAAGTCATAATGAAGTTTGTAACACTTATGGCTGGCAGGAGGTGTCTTAAGGTGTACTAGTGTGTTTAGCTTTGCTGTAATTTGGAAATTTTGTGTAATCTCATCTATGTAGTTGGGTGCAAATGCTTAGATGAGCAGAAGACTTGGAAATTGTAATAATTTAGACTATGAAGTAATAAGGGAAATAACCCTCTGTTGCCTTATTGAAAACACATTTAGTTGAATCTGAATGTTTCTTCCCTTAGTTTGGAAAGGAAATCATTCGTTTTTTTCATACATTAACATTTGCCTGGTCTTGAGGAGGCAAATGTTGATGCAGTGAAACAAATGGATGATCATTCCTATTACCTTCTTTAATGAATCCACAGGTGATTTTTTTGTTTGAGCACAGATTTAGACCCATTTGACAATAATTTGCTTTAAACAGAATGTACATCAGTATTCATGCATGATTTCATAGATACCCTACTCCGCAACCTCATTATAACACAGTTATGGATATAACAGGGTTTCAAGCTGGATCCCAAAAAAAAACATAGATTGTATAGAAAAATGACCATAAATGGTCATTTTTCTATATAATCTATACATTCTTGTTTGGGAATACCATGGTTGTTTAACTAACACAGTTTCTGCTTTGGACCCCATTAATAGTGTTGTAAAGAGGTTTTGGTGTATTTACACGAAGTATTCAGACACCTTAACTCCAGAAAAGAGTAACTTGATGAGTGGAAAACAGTGTAGACCCTGATGACGGTGACTCATCAAGGTCTTCAGTTTGCTCAGGTCTGTCTGTCCAAATACTGTACATACAGTAAATATAGTAGATCACAGCCACACTTGTGAGAACATGTCTGTGACAATGTTATGTCTGTGACAATGTTATGTCTGTGACAATGTTATGTCTGTGACAATGTTATGTCTGTGACAATGTTATGTCTGTGACAATGTTATGACTGTGACAATGTTATGTCTGTGACAATGTTATGTCTGTGACAATGTTATGTCTGTGACAATGTTATGTCTGTGACAATGTTATGTCTGTGACAATGTTATGACTGTGACAATGTTATGACTGTGACAATGTTATGTCTGTGACAATGTTATGACTGTGACAATGTTATGTCTGTGACAATGTTATGACTGTGACAATGTTATGTCTGTGACAATGTTATGTCTGTGACAATGTTATGACTGTGACAATGTTATGTCTGTGACAATGTTATGTCTGTGACAATGTTATGTCTGTGACAATGTTATGTCTGTGACAATGTTATGACTGTGACAATGTTATGTCTGTGACAATGTTATGTCTGTGACAATGTTATGTCTGTGACAATGTTATGACTGTGACAATGTTATGACTGTGACAATGTTATGTCTGTGACAATGTTATGACTGTGACAATGTTATGTCTGTGACAATGTTATGACTGTGACAATGTTATGTCTGTGACAATGTTATGTCTGTGACAATGTTATGTCTGTGACAATGTTATGACTGTGACAATGTTATGTCTGTGACAATGTTATGTCTGTGACAATGTTATGTCTGTGACAATGTTATGTCTGTGACAATGTTATGTCTGTGACAATGTTATGTCTGTGACAATGTTATGTCTGTGACAATGTTATGTCTGTGACAATGTCCCAGATTTTCTGTACTCCGAATACTCGGTCTACTTGAGTAATAAACTGTGATGTTGTTGATTGTAGTTTTGTGCCATATTTCTTACCACTAACTCCTGAGGAGTTGCAAGGATGTTATGTCTTGTTGTTTTCTCACTTCCTAGTTGCAACATATATTGTGGGTACATGTTAGAATCACCTTTTTCTATCAAGTCCCACAAAATATCAATTTTGTGTATATATTATGAGCACATGACTGAATATCATTTAGGTGATTCTGTCAAGTACGTACGGCACATTTATCATGTGTCTTTATTTGTGGGTATGTTAGAAATTTCTCATTGAGGTGATTCTATCAAGTATCCACAGAATATTGATTATGTGTCTATATTGTGGGTACATGTTAAAAATTCCTCTTCGAGGTGATTCAAGCTTGTACCCACAGCATATAAGCCCCCGCCCATAGGGGCTTGAAGAAATATATGGGCTGCATGATGCTTCCACGCAGAGCTGAATCCGGCCCGCACACTAGTACTGGTAAACCGCTTAGAGGATCTAAGCCTGTCCAGGAACCGGGGTGCGAGGCGGACCGTCCATGCTAATAAACCCTATTGGTTTCATTGGGCGACGGGGCTTGAGATGTCATTTCATCTCAATGTCGGGTAAAAGTCTTACAAAATTGGAAGCAATGTCTCCAAAATGACCTTTACAGTGTTGACGGGGACGTTAAACCTCAAATCAAACAAACAAAAACCCACAGCATATTATGTGTCTATATTTTGGGTACATGATAGAACCTCCTCTTTGTCGGGATTCTGACAAGTACCCACAGCTTATTGATTATGTGTCTATATTGTGGGTACATGTTAAACATTCCTCTTTGAGGTGATTATGTGTCTTTATTTTGGGTACATGATATAGAACCTCCTCTTTTTGGTATATTCTGACAAGTACCCACAGCATATTGATTATGTGTTTGTATTGTGGGTACATGTTTGAACCTCCACTTTGCGGTGATTCTAATAAGGGCCCACTACATTGATTATGTGTCTATATTGTGGGTATGTTAGAAATTTCTCATTAAGTACCCATGACATATTGATTATATGTCTGTATTGTTGGTACATGTTTGAACCTCCACTTTGTGGTGATTCTAAGAAGTACCCACAACATATTGATTGCTTGTCTAAGACGATACAAGGAAAATCATCCACAATTACAATGTATCCTTGTTCTTCCCCATTACTTTGAGCATAGCAACAGATAAGGTAAGTATTTTGTGAAAATTGAAGGATAGTTTTTGTCAGTTCGCCATAAAAACCTATGTTGTGGGTATTCATTAGAACCGCCTCACCGAGGCGGTTCTAATGAGTACCCACAACATAGGTCTATGTTGAGAAATAAGGAAAACTGTCCTTCAATTATCACAAAATACCCACCTCCTCTGTTGCTATGTTTGAGTCTGACTTATAATGTGAGTGAATGTTTGTTTTTGGTTTTAATTTTATCACTTTTACATTAGTGTGTTACAGTGAAGATGGAATATTGACAATTTAGTGGAGTTGCATAGGAAAATTTTAGTACTTTTCAAGGGGCTGTTTCTCACAAAGTCTTGAAACTTGGTGAAAATTAGAAGATAACTGTCTTTGGAAATGTGTTTGAGGAGGTCAATTATCAGTTTTAACCCTTGTCCTGCTGAATAAATTTAGCCACACCCATTCTGACTATCGACCAATCAAATTTCTTGATATGGCATATTTGTTCAATTCAATAACTGTATGATTTGTTTGTTTGTTTGATTTGAGGTTTAAAGTCTCCTTCAACACTGTAAAGGTCATTTTGGAGACATTTTATGAGGGAAGCCATCTGATCTGGATCTACACTGTTTGCAAAGGTAGGGGTTGTTGTGTTCAGAAGGGTAAGGTTTAAGGTTGCAAATTTAGCGACCATAAAACTTGCACTTTACATCTTCAAATAAAAATTTTCAACACAGATATTCCCATTCCATTGCACTTATTCTTTTCATTTGTTTGAGGTTATTGCTGTTTTACAATAATGCAAGCAATGTGGGAGATGTAAAAACAAATGAGCCATCGCACGACATCTAGAATAAGACCTGGGCAACCAGCTAAGACTCAGATCAGCCTGCACATCCGTGCAGTCTGATCAGTCTTCGCTTTTCGCATGAGCCTTCTATAGCATCTGGGCTATTTAAATGCAACAAGAGAATGCTCCGACCAGACTGACCTGACAGGCCGGCTGAACTGAGTCTTCGACCATAGCAGGGTTCTTATTGTACCGGTAGGTCTTGTCATGCACCGGCTCAAATGTCAGCCAGTGAGATGACCTTGAACAGTATACCACACTGTCCTGAATTTTTGACATTATCAAATAACACATTGATATCTGATCAGGATCTACACTGTCTGTTACTTAGTTTGTGAATTTGATTGAATACAGTATATCGTGTTATTTGATTGATTGATAAGTCAGATAGAGAATAACAGGTTCGTGTCTTCTGATATCAAGTTTATCAGGCAAGGCTTCGAGAACGCTTGTAGAATTGCGAGGCTTGCCGAGCAATTCTACATACGTTCCCAAAGCCGAGCGTGATAAGCTTGATTACAAAAACCACGAACCTGGTATTTTATTTATCAGTTAATCCCCTTGTACACACTTTCAGTTTTGCCAATTTTTCCAGTAGTCCAGTTCATAGAAGTGCAATGTCATGTTGACCTGATAAAGCTCACTTGTCCTGAGAGAGCTCATCTTTATCAGGTGAAGGTGTTACAATGCAATTAATAAAGGGGGTAACTGATAAAAATGGATATGATAAAATTATTTTTTCAGCAGAACAATGGTTATACAAAAATTGCTATTGATTCCATCCCATTGTAACACACTAGTTTTACCATGTTCATGCAGAGCTTAATCAGTTTAAGACATCGTTTGGTATCATGTGCCTATATTCTTGTTGTGTTATTTCTTATTCTGCTGAATAAATTAATATAGTCACACCCATTTCTGAATGCCAACCAGTCAGATTCTTATAATGTATTCTTACACCTCACGAAAAACACGCTTATATAATTTTGACCCCATTGAACCCCACTTTTATATAGTAAAACTGGGGTTTACAGGGGTAAACCTTATTTTTCTTATTTCTGCTCTAAAATGTAGATTGTGGGCTTGTTAGAACCGCCTCGATGAAGCGGATCAAGGCGGTTCTAACATATACCCTCAGATGGCTTCTCAAGAAGCCATCTGATCTGTTTCTACACTGTTTGTGGTAGGTACTGCGTACCGTTACTCAGGTTCAGCAGAATAAGGGTTAACTGTTTATGAAGAGCTCAGTCAGTTTTAGACATTGTTTGGTATTCTGTGCCTATTTCCTGGTTGTGTTAATGTTTTGTTACCTGTGAAAGTAGCTCAGCTGTTGTCTATTTTTAGCAGCGGAATAGACACACCTCCAAGGGAGCTTACTTTTACTGTTCTCTTCTCCTTGGAGGCCGGTTTTAAGTGGAATGGATACACAATCAGTGGAGGCAGTTTTTTTTGGCTCTTGTCAACCCATAAAATGCTAATCAAGACGATTGTCATCTGCTTTGCAATCTGCAGTTTACCTTACGTTAAAAGTTATTTTTGCAAACAGTTTGGACCCAGATCAGACTGCTCATGTATGCAAAAATATTTTCAAAAGTTTGAAAAAATATTTAGCAGATGACTTAAGCAGACGACATTTTCAGATGTAATTTTTCTCGGTGTCTTAAGCGTTAAGAATAGCCCGAGTTACAGAATGAATTCAGATTCCTGAAATGTTAGCTCTCAGATAAACCTGGCCCCTCTGAAGAAAAGGCTATTGTTAAAGGAACTAATTTGCCCCTGAGGAGAACATTCTATCTTCTAAGATTTCTACTGGTGAGGGAACTAGAATTATGCTTGCAGGAGTTGCCATCCCTGAAAGTGTGTCCATTCCCTTTCAGATGACCTGTAAATTGCCAGCTGGTCTGGCCCTGTGTTATTAACCCATTTAGGCGGTTCTAACGAGTACCCGAAACCTATGTCTTGCAGTAGAAATAAGAAAAAATAATGTATACCCCTATGTTTTCTCTATATAAAGTGGGGTTTAAGGGGGTGTTCATTTTGCTGACTTGTTTTACGTGAGGATTTTTGTACAGCATTGAAGTCATTTTTTTTTTATCTTTTTTGCCGTGCTTTTCGGCGATAATTTATTTTAGATTTTTTATCAACACAGTTGTAGAGAAGAAGCTCCGCTAACTTCTCAAAAGGGTTCCATGCCCCTATAAAGTAATCTGACCAGTGCTTATAATCAGATGGAGATTTCTACAATTTCAAGTTTGTGCAAAATTTTCTGTTTCCACAATTCCCGCCTTGATGGTGTGGTTTGTCGATTGTAGTGTTTGACTGATATCATTCAAATATCATGCATGCTTACTGTGTGCACATTCTTTAATATTTATCAATAATAGATCAAAGGCATATGATCTGTATTGTTTGAACTAACGGTTTGCTGTCTAAAACGTTTTTCAGGCTTTTGACTGTCTACACTCTGATGCTTGGCACAATGTCCTTTCTGTTGGATGCTTCGTTGGATGCATGAGATTTATCCATATATAGATATCATTTTAAATATGCTAGCTATTTGTTTACATTTTGATAGGTTGAGTGACAGAAATGGACTTTATTGTAAAAAGTCCATCAGATTAGAGCAAAAGTATACAATTCTGGAGGCTGACTCATTTACGAGAAGTTGGCGGAGCTTTTCCCCTAAAACTTTCTCGCTGGATATCTGGATATGTTGATCAAAAATCCATAATAAAAAAGTTATTGCCGAAAAACACGGCAAAAAAGATAAAAAAATCGACTTTACTTACATTCTCAGTTGAGTTGAACTTGGAAAAAGTTTTATAACCCTGCAGCTTGGCTATTTGCTTACCATCAGGATATTATTGTAAACCTTGTCCTGCTGAACCCGGGCATGTCTGATCTTTCAAACAATGCAGATCCAGATCGGATGGCTTCTGAAGCATCTGAGCCCAGATATGTCTGATCTTTGAAACAATGCAGATCCAGATCAGATGGCTTCTGAAGAAGCCATCTGATCAGGATCTTCATTGTTTGTCATTCAGTTTATGAATTTGTTGCAATAATTTGCATCAAGAAATCTGATTGGTTGATAATCAGTGGTGGGTGTGGCATATTTAAATATTAAGCAGGTCAAGGGTTGATTTGATTATAATGTATGATTGTGTGTATCTTCCAGTATAGTACTGTGTTGATTTGTTTGATCTGCCTCAAGTGTAACAGAATTATGATAAAAATAAAACATATTTTACCTGATCTGTTGTGGATTTCTGAAAAATACTCCTGTGGACACAAATCCGTTCAAATTTCGATGAGCTTCCTTTCATTTTGATCTGATGTTTCATTCAATATTTCCTTACATCCTGTCAGTCAACTGCAAGACAGGAATAAATTCAAAACACAAAGTGTTGTATGTTTCATTGTAGAACCTGCACTGTCCAATCAGAATACATCGCGAATGTCAGTCGGATCTAAAAATGGAAAAAAAGTGCTTGCCACAATGAGACCAATCAATGTAGATTGCTTGATCCAGTTTTAGACTACCTTGATGAATGACATTTGCTTGTCAAACTAACTTGATGCGAAGAGATTCATTGGAAGGTACTTCGTTTGAGTTTGAACGCTTTTGTGTCCACAGGTGTAAGAACAATTAAACTTCAGCGGTTCGAACAACGGAAATGGCCGGCCTTTGTAGCTCAGTTGGATGCACATCTGACTGGTGGTCAGGAGGAACCTGGGTTCGGTACCGGCTGGGGTCAGCAGCATTTAACATGGAGATTGATCATGAAATCTTTTATCTTGTCTCTCCTTGATTCAAGAAGGGCACTTTCTGGCAAAATAATTTGCACTGTACTGGTTAATTGCTTTCGTTCAAGCCTGCCCAGGAAGTGTGGTTAGGTAAATTCACCATTTGGATGACCTAAAAAGTGTTGAATGGGTTGTAAACCGCCAAAACAAACAAACAAAATCCTTTTGCATCTGCAGTGTTAGATAAACATTACTTGTTTCTACTTAAATAATGATACTAAGCCTTATCAAGCTGATCACGACAACGGAACAGGTAGTGGGCAATTGTTATTAGCTTGGCTGTTTTCGAAGAAAACGACGCGGTATTGTCAAAGCTCTGGCGTTGTCTGCATCTGCGTCGTGCAAAAACTTGGACATTTTATAATAGCTCTGTCATTACTGAACATATTTACTTGAAACTCGGACTAGTTGTTCATTATGAAAAGGGGAACTCATATCAATAGGTGAGGTAACCCTGAAAATATTTTTGACACAGTTATGCCCCTTTTTTGACTTTAGAATTTTTGCAAAAACTTGGACATTTTGTAATATCTCTGTCATTACTGAACATATTTACTTGAAACTCGGACTAGTTGTTCATTATAAAAAGGGGAACTCATACCAATAGGTGAGGTAACCCTGAAAATATTTTTGACACAGTTATGCCCCTTCTTCGTCTTAGAATTTTTGCAAAAACTTGGAAATTTTGTAATATCTCTGTCATTACTGAACATATTTACTTGAAACTCGGAATAGTTGTTCATTATAAAAAGGGGAACTCATACCAATCAGTGAGGTAACCCACAAAATATTTTTGGCACAGTTATGCCCCTTTTTCGACTGAGAATTTTTGCAAAAACTTGGACATTTTGTAATATCTCTGTCATTACTGAACATATTTACTTGAAACTCGGACTAGTTGTTCATTATAAAAAGGGGAACTCATACCAATAGGTGAGGTAACCCTTAAAATATTTATGGCACAGTTATGCCCCTTTTTCGACGCATTTTTGCAAAAACTTGGACATTTTGTAATATATCTGTCATTACTAAACATATTTACTTGAAACTCGGACTAGTTGTTCATTATAAAAAGGGGAACTCATACCAATAGGTGAGGTAACCCTCAAAATATTTATGGCACAGTTATGCCCCTTTTTCGACTTAGAATTTTTGCAAAAACTTGGACATTTTGTAATATCTCTGTCATTACTGAACATATTTACTTGAAACTCGGAATAGTTGTTCATGATAAAAAGGGGAACTCATACCAATAGGTGAGGTAACTTTCAAAATATTTTTGGCACAGTTATGCCCCTTTTTCGACATAGAATTTTTGCAAAAACTTTGACATTTTGTAATATCTCTGTCATTACTGAACATATTTACTTGAAACTCTGACTAGTTGTTAATTATGAAAAGGGGAACTCATACCAATAGGTGAGGTAACCCTCAAAATATTTTTGGCACAGTTGTACCCCTTTTTCGTCTTAGAAAGTTTGTTTAACTAAAAGAAACTGCAGCCGAGTGTTGGCACCCGCATCCGGTGCTCTTGTTTCTGTTGTTTCTACACTTCAATTTCCTGTTGACCCAACATTTTCATCTCTCTCTCTCCTCTACTATTCCTTCTGTCTCTTTTCTCTGTTTCTCTGGGAGACGACACTCAATGACCCCCAGGGGTTGATATTTTGTTAAACCCAAGCACAGTCAATCAATGAACAGTTTTAACCCTTAAGACTCCGAGAAAAGCTACATCTGAAAATGTTGTCTGCTTTTGTCGTCTGCTCAGTCTTCTTGTGAACTTTTAAAAATATTTTTTATTACTGGCAAACAGTGTGGACCCAGATCAGACTGCTCCTAGAGGAGCAGTCTGATCTGGATCCACACTGTTTGCTACAGTGACTTTTAATGTAACTGGCAGACGACAAAGCAGACGACAATTGTCGTGATTGGCATGTTGTGAGTTAATCATGTAATATTTATAACTGCATATTGGAAAGAGAGCACTGAACTTGAAGTCTACATTTATCCTTAATATGCCAATCACAACGATTGTTGTCTGCTTTCTTGTCGGCTGGTTACTTTAAAAGTCAGTTGCAAACAGTGTGGACCCTGATCAGACTGCTCCTTGGAGGAGCAGTCTGATCAGGGTCAACTCTGTTTGCCTGAATTCAAAAATAAGTTTGAAAAATTTGCAAGAAGATGCATCTGCACAGGCAAGGAACATTTTCAAATGCATTTTTTTGTGGCGTCTTCATGAATAAGTATGTTTGATGCATTGCTACAAACAATAAAATAAAATTACAAATGGTATGCATTGCACTTATAATGCACATAGGCATAAGGAAACATACTGTAAATATAATTCCACTGTTAAGACCACCTAAAATGAAGACAAATTCTGCTCTAAAATCCTTATTTAGTAGGTTTCATTTATTATTTCTTTGTGATAGCTGCACAGAGTGTCCTCTGGTCAGAGACCACCTTGGGGACTGTTCAGAAGTGGTCTTTAAGACCACTTTTGAACTGTCCCAAAGGTGGTCTTTATATAGGAATGTCTGTCCACCCATCCATCAGTGACATTCAGTCCATTTCCAATTGATACCTTGAGATTCTATACATTTTTTCGAAACATTTTTAGCTCACCTGTGACGTAGTGACAAGGTGAGCTTTTGGGATCACTTTTTGTCTGTTGTGCGTCCATGCGTGCGTGCGACCGTGCGTGCATCCGTCTGTGCTTGCGTCCGTAAACTTTTTCTTCAAACAACATCTCCTCCTAAACCACTGATCGGATTTTGACCAAACTTCACAGGAATGATCCTTAGGTGGTCCCCTTTCAAAGTTGTTCAAATGGTTCTGGTCTGTTGCACATCTAGGTCACAAGAGCTAAAAATAGATTTTTAGCTCACCAGAGCCGAAGGCTCCAGGGGAGCTTATAGGATAGGCAGTTGTCCGTCGTCTGTGTCTGCGTCTGCGTTGTCTGTGTCGTTTTCGTCAACATTTTCAAACGACATCTCCTCAGAAGCCACTGGGCCGATTCATCCCAAATTTCATCTGTAGCATCCTTGGGCAGGGGGATTAAAAGTTTGTGTTTTTAATGAAAATCGGCTGATTAGTTTGGTTGCTATGGCAACTTACAGTTTCCATAGACTTATAATGGGGAAAATAGAAAATTGGCATTTACTGCCAAGCCTCTGCAGATATTTTGACAAAACTTTCATAGAAATGTTCCATAGGCAATCTACTATCTGCCATATGATTTTAGGCCTTCTGCTGATTTTTATTGGTTGCCATGGAAACCAAAATGCAAAAAATCATCTCCTCAGAAACCATAATGCTCTAGGAAGCTGAGACTTTATGAAACTATTCACCATATTTGCCTTTACAGGTTTTGTGTTTTTTATGAAATTTGGCCTTTTAGTTTTGTTGCTATGGCAACTTAGAATTTCCATTGACTTATAATGAGGAAAACTGAAAAATGGCATTTACTGCCAAGTCATTGCAGATATTTTGACAAAACTTACATAAACATGTTCCTTGAGTAAACTTCTCTCAGCCATATGCTTTTATGTCAACTGGGGTCCCCAAGGTTGTGCCAGGACCATGCCCCGCCCCCTCCGCTTCATAAAATGCCTTATATCTCAGAAACCTTACAGATCCCAACCCCTAAACAATATATATTCTTGTTCCTTATGATAAGATGCATTAAGTGACACCAACCTTGGTGTCCCCCGGGATGTGCTGGGGACATGCCCTGCCCCCTCTATTTCATAAAATGCCATTTATCTCAGAAACCATTCAGATCCCCACCTCTAAACTATATATATTCTTGTTCCTTATGCTAAGATGCATTAAGTGACACCAACCTGGGGGTCCCCCGGGATGTGCCAGAGACATGCCCACCCCCCTCCACTTCATAAAATGTCATTTATCTCAGAAACCATTGAGATCCCCACCCCTAAACCATATATATTCTTGTTCCTTATGATAAGATGAACTCAGTGGTTGCCATGGAAACCAAAATACAAAAAAAGAAAGAAAAAAAAATATACTTAAAAAATCATCTTCTCAGAAACCATAATGCTCTAGGAGGCTGAGACTTTATGAAAATATTCACCATATTTGCCTTTACGGTGGCACTACAGTAAAAAAAATCCCCTTACTCACAATGTAAATTGGGGCATATTCCATGTTCTACCACATTTCAGCAAGTCTAATGCTTCCATTATAAGGCATATAATTTGACAGGCTGACCATTTACCTTCCAGAAGCAGCTAAAAAATATGGGTGCTGTGCGGCATATTTTGGCCGTTTTGGCAGCCAGTGTCAACAAACCCATACCGCAGCGAATAAATCCAGGCATTTCCAGTGGCCAGTCAGCACAATTTTCTGGTTCAATTTAAATCAGCTGCATTTTACAATAGCAAATACCTACTTATATTTCTTCTAATAAACAATAAAACTTCTCAGAAAAATAATGGCTTAGCACCAAATCCAATCAGAAGCAGCAGAATATTCAATTCTGTACTGAAAGCTCTCCCCAAAGCAAGTGCAGCTTTCATAAAGACCAATTATTTACTGTAGTGCAACCTATACCAAACCCTAATTTCTTTATGATCCACCAGAAGAATTGCCAAACACAAGTTTAGACCATATCTAATAATATAGTCATGCACAATTAATGTTCAGTGACAAAGAATCTTTAAACATTGCGAAAAAGTTATCGCTTCCAGATTCTATGATGAAAGCCGGACAAACCATGTTTTGTGAAAAAGCGCAAAGTTTACCTCTTTCCAGAATGGAACCCAGAAACCGGCTTGCCTCGGTGCTTCTTCTCAGATGTCTTTGGAATACTTTAATCCTAAAATGCACTAAATCACGTCCTATTAGCACCCATGCTAGAAATTTTGGCTGTTCTCACACCTATACCCCCTAATTTCAGTAAAAATTGGCATTTTGAGGATATTTTGGGGACAAAACTTTGAGAAAATGATTATAAATGCCTTAATGCCATGAGAAATGGCAGAATATATCTATTCAAATCTTGAAACATGAACCCAACCAATAAGGACTTACAATGGCTGAGAAAACTCATTGCGATATTGCAGCGGGCTGTTCGGAGAGACAATTTTGAAATTTTGCATTGGCTTGAGATCCTTGCCTAATGCCAAGAAACCTCAGTGTTATATTCAATATGGAGTATTTCCTTTTTCTTGTGTTCCTGTTTATACATTTACTGCAAGTCTGCTTTCCAAACAGACCAATGACAACTGATTTACATGGCTTTGAAGTACCTCCCCCCTCCAATTACATGGAACAGAAGCAAAAACTGATAAAATACACCCAGTTAGTCCTAAACTAGCACTAAACTTACAATTTGTACAGTTTCTGTGACAAAATACATGCCAGGAAGATCCAGTTTAAGATACAGAATTGGAGGGAACCTATTATTTGTGAAAATATTATGTAATGAATGAAAACATTAGAGAAGAGCTGATTTTTCTACTTTCGATTTTGGTGGCACTATAGTAAAAAAAATCCCCTTACTCACAATGTAAATTGGGGCATATTCCATGTTCTACCACATTTCAGCAAGTCTAATGCTTCCATTATAAGGCATATAATTTGACAGGCTGACCATTTACCTTCCAGAAGCAGCTAAAAAATATGGGTGCTGTGCGGCATATTTTGGCCGTTTTGGCAGCCAGTGTCAACAAACCCATACCGCAGCGAATAAATCCAGGCATTTCCAGTGGCCAGTCAGCACAATTTTCTGGTTCAATTTAAATCAGCTGCATTTTACAATAGCAAATACCTACTAATATTACTTCTAGTAAACAATAAAACTTCTCAGAAAAATAATGGCTTAGCACCAAATCCAATCAGAAGCAGCAGAATATTCAATTCTCCCCAAAGCAAGTGCAGCTTTCATAAAGACCAATTATTTACTGTAGTGCAACCTTACAGGTTTTGTGTTTTTAGCTCACCTGTCACATAGTGACAAGGTGAGCTTTTGTGATCACTTTTCGTCTGTCGTTAGTGTGTATGTGCGTAAACTTTTTCTTCAAATGACATATCCTCCTAAACCACTGATCGGATTTTGACCAAACTTCACAGGAATGATCCTTAGGTGGTCCCCTTTCAAAGTTGTTCAAATGGTTCCGGTCCATTGCACATCTAGGTCACAGGAGCTAAAAATAGATTTTTTAAACAAAATTTTAAAAATCTTCTTCTCTGAAACCGCAAGGCCCAGGTCTTCGATATTTGGTATGAAGCTTCATCTAGTGGACCTCTACCAAGATTGTTCAAATTATAGCCCTGGGGGCCAAAATGCCCCCGCCACAGGGGCCTTTGGTTTTACATAGGCTTATATAGGGAAAATCATTAAAAAATCTTCTTCTCTGAAACCACAAGGCCCAGGTCTTTAATATTTGGTGTGAAGCTTTACCTGGTGGACCTCTACTAAGGTTGTTCAAATTATAGCCTTGGGGCCAAAAATGCCCCCGCTCCGGGGGCCTTTGGTTTTACATAGGCTTATACTGGGAAAATCTTTAAAAATCATGTAGTGGACCTCTACCAAGATTGTTCAAATTATAGCATGTGGGGCCAAAATGCCCCCGCCCCGGGGGCCTATGGTTTTACATAGGCTTTTATAGGGAAAATCATTAAAAAATCTTCTTCTCTGAAACCACAAGGCCCAGGTCTTTAATTTTTGGTGTGAAGCTTTACCTGGTGGACCTTTACTAAGATTGTTCAAATTATAGCCTTGGGGCCAAAAATGCCCCTGCCCCGGGGGCCTTTGGTTTTACATAGGCTTATACAGGGAAAATCTTTAAAAATCTTCTTCTCTGAAACAGCAAGGCCCAGATCTTTGGTATTTGGTGTGAAGCTTCATCTAGTGGACCTCTTTCAAGATTGTTCAAATTATAGCCCTGGGGCCAAAATGCCCCCACCCCAGGACCCTTTGGTTTTTCATAGGCTTATATAGGGAAAACCTTTAAAAATCTTCTTGTCTGAAACCAGAAGGTCCAGGTCTTTGATATTTGGTATGAAGCTTCATCTAGTGGACCATTTCCAAGTTTGTTCAAATTATAGCCCTCGGGCCTAGAATATACTGGAGACACTAATTCTCAGGTGAGCGATTCAGGGCCCTCTGGGCCCCCTTGTTTATGAAATTTGGCCTTTTAGTTTTGTCGCTATGACAACTTAGTTTCCATTGACTTATAATGTGGAAAACTGAAAAATGGCATTTATGAGGACTGTTCAAATATGAATGCAAGTAGAACGTTTTCTCTGCACTAATGCAAAAATCACCTGGAAAT
The DNA here is from genome assembly GCA_963580285.1 of Lucinisca nassula. Lineage (NCBI taxonomy): Eukaryota > Metazoa > Mollusca > Bivalvia > Lucinida > Lucinidae > Lucinisca > Lucinisca nassula. The sequence continues at coordinate 26,205,147 of OY757023.1, forward strand.
AAATATCACAGCGTAGAAAAACATTTTACCTATACATTGATACCAAACCTGTTAACCTTTACCCTGCTGTAGGCGACAAGCCCTATCTTTGCAAACAGTGTAGATCCAGATCAGATGGCTTCTGAAGAAGCCATCTGATCAGGATCTACACAGTTTGACATTCAGTTTATGAATATGTAGAAATAAGCTGCATCAAGTAATCTGATTGGTTCAAAGTCAGAAATGAGTGTGGCTTAATTGAATATTCAGCAGGTTAAAGGTTAAAATCCGTCCACTTTAGCCATGTATATCGTTAGATAAACACTGTATACTCTTGTATACTAATACAAAACATGGTTGGAAGAAGGTCGGAGTACGCCGTTGAAATACGGTCCTATATTAAGAATCGTTGTATTCTTGGTGCAAAGACATTTTTGATGAAATATGTTCGGTTTATGGGCATAATGAAATGTCTTTTCCGACAGTTTTTCATTGGTGTAAGAAATTCAGCTGTGGGCTAGGCTCAACAGAAGATGCTCCACATGATCGTCGGCCGAAAAGAGCAACATCTGCCAAGATGGTTGCTAGAGTGAAAGAAATAGTTGCTACCGATGCACGATACACCACTAGGCAAATAGCTATTATGGTTGGCATCTCATTAGGAGCAGCTCATACAATTCTGAAACGGGATATGAAAATGAGAAAGATCTGTGCTAGATGAATTCCCCATCTGTTGACAGATGAGCAGGAAAAGACACGCGTTCAGTGCGCCAAGAAGTTGCTTAAAAAGTTTCCAAATTACAATGCACGGTCTTTCGCTAATGTCGTCACAGGTGACGAGACATGGGTTCACTTTTTTTGAGCCAAAACGAAAGATTCAGAACAAAATATGGGCAACATAGTATTGCAAAAGACCATGCATTGCAAAGCGGACCATGAGCCTCAAGAAGGTAATGTATGCCATATTCTTTTCAAGTCAGGGCCCTGCTATTCAGGTTGCTGTGCCTAAAGGCAAATCTGTAAAGGTGAAGTTTTACAAGAATAAAGTTCTTCGAAAATTGAAGAAATATTTCAAAGAATGAAGACCCGCAACTGGTTTGGCCAATGTCAGATTGCTACATGACAATGCGTCATCACACAAGGCGTTCATTGTGCAAGACTATCTGAAGCAGGAAAAGGTTGTTGAACTCCCTCACCCCCCGTATTCCCCTGACCTTGCCCTGTGTGACTTTTTTTTGTTCCCGCGGCTGAAAAAATACCTTTCTGGTCGAAAATTTCTACAGCGCAAACACCTCGGTTCTGCAATATTCCAGTGCCTTCATAGTATACCTCGAAAAGACTACCAAAATGCATTCAATGATTGGATCAGAAGACTGAAAGTTTGTATATCTGTTAAAGGGGAATACTGTGAGGGGACAAAATAAATTTTTCATCGAAATCTATCAGGGAATCATTTTTATGTGCTTTGTTGCATTCATATTTGAGCAGTCCTCGTACTGCCAAGTCATTGCAGATATTTTGACAAAACTTACATAAAAATGTTCCATGAGTAAACTTCTCTTAGCCGTATGCTTTTATGTCAACATGGGGTCCCCTAGGTTGTGCCCGGGCCATGCCCCCCCCCCTCCACTTCATAAAATGCCTTATCTCAGAAACCTTACAGATCCGCACCCCTAAACCATATAATTATAATCTTGTTCCTTATGATAAGATGCATTAAGTGACACCAACCTGGGGGTCCCCCAGGATATGCAGGGGACATGCTCCGACCCCTTCACTTCATAAAAGGCCATTTATATCAGAAACCATTTAGATACCCACCTCTAAACCATATATATTTTTGTTCCTTATGATAAGACGCATTAAGTGACACCAACCTGTGGGTCCCCCGGAATGTGCCGGGGACATACCTCACCCCCTCCACTTCATAAAATGCCATTTATCTCAGAAACCATTGAGATCCCCACCCCTAAACCATATATATTCTCATTCCTTATGATCAGTTGCATTCAGTGACACCAACTTGGGGGTCCCCGGGGATGTGCCAGGACCATGCCCAACCCCCTCCACTTCAAAAAAGACCAAATATTCCAGAAACCTTACAGATTCCCACCCCTAAACCATATATATTCTTGTTCCTTATGATAAGACACATTCAGTGACAACAACCTAGGGGTCACCCAGGGTGCTCACGGGCCATGCTTCACCCCTTGACTTCACAAAAGACCATATATCTGAGAAACTGTTCAGAGCCCCACCCCTAAACCATATATATTCTTGTTCCTTATGATAAGACGCAATCAGAGACACCAGCATGCAGGTCCACCCGGGATGCCACTGGCCATGCCCCACCCCTTTACTTCATTAAAATCCATATCTCAGAAACCATTCAGATCCCTACCCCTAAACAATATATATATTCTTGTTATCCCCACGCTTTTTGAAGAAAAAGTGGGGATATTGTAATGGTCTTCGTCGTCCGTACGTACATGTGTCTGTCTTACAGGATAACTCCTCCTAGACGGTTAAAGATAGAAACTTGAAACTTTGGGAGCTAATAGATCTTTGGTCTGGGGAGTGCATGACACTTTCGGAATTTCGATCACACCCCTATGGGTGGGCCCAGGGGGTGGGGCCTGCGGGGGTCAAAAATAAAAATTTCCAGAACATGGTCGTGTAATATATCAAAGCGAACGGCATGATGAGTAGAAAACATTACAACCAATATTTGACCCTTGGGGTCAATTTTGAGGTCACCAGAGGTCAAAAACTGATTTTGATCCCTTTACCGGATAACTCCTCCTAGACGGTTATAGATAGAAACTTGAAACTTTGGGAACTGATAGATCTTTGGTCTGGGGAGTGCATGACACTTTCGGAATTTTGATCACACCCCTTAGGGTGGGCCCAGGGGGTGGGGCCCCGCGGGGGTCAAAAATAAAAATTTCCAGAACATGGTCATGTAATATATCAAAGCGAACGGCATGATGAGTAGAAAACATTACAACCTTTACTTCATTAAAATCCATATATCTTTCTTGTTCCTTATGATAAGACTCAACTTCATAATAGGCCATATATCTCAGAAACCATTCAAATCCCCATACTATAATCACATATATTCTTGTTCATTGTTATTAGACACATTCAGTCACCCCCATCTTTGGGGGTCCGCAGGGGCCATTTCTCTCCCTGCCACTTCATAAAAGTGCCTCATATCTCAGAAACCATTCAGATCCCCACCGTTTAACCATATATGCTCTTGGTCCTTATGATAAGACATATTAATTGACAACAATCTTGGGCTTTTCTGGGATCTGCCATGCCCGATTCCCTCCATTGCTTAAAAGGCCTTACATCTCAGGAACCATACATATTCCCACTGATAAACCATATGTGTCTTTGTTCCTTCTGATGAGACACATTTAGTGACCCCAACCAGGGCTCCATTGGATCCATGCCCCGATCTCTCTTCTTTATAAAACACCTAATATTTCAGATCCACATGGGTGCTCATTTGGGTATGGGTTTTGTTTGGGAGACTTTATAATTATCCCCAAGCTTTTCGAAGAAAAAGTGGGGATATTATAATGGTCTTCGTCGTCCGTATGTACGTACATCCGTCTGTCCGTACGTCCGTCTGTCTTACCGCATAACTCCTCCTAGAGGGTTATAGATAGAAACTTGAAACTTTGGGAGCTGATAGATCTTTGGTCTGGGGAGTGCATGACACTTTCGGAGGGGGTGGGGCCCGGGGAAGCATGGGGATATGCGATGGCTTGCCATCGACTGCGCGATTCTAGTTGGTATAATAAAATCATATCATGTTATAATACATGGCTGTCATTGGGCAGTGTCCACCTGGGCTCTGGTTTTTGAACTTTGGCTCTTTGGTTTGTTTGCTATGCCAAGTTATGAGTTTCTATTGTTCTATAATGGGGTATATTGAAAAATGACATTAATGTCTTTCAAGATATTTTGTCACACTTTCATAGAAATGTTAATTTAATAATGTTCTTTTTGGCTTATTTGTTGCCACAGATGGGAAATTGTCAATTGTTATCTGTTGTCCTGCAACAACACATTCAAGCGACATCGAATCTAAAGCCACGAGGCTGATTGGGTCCAAATTTTATCTGTAGCATTCTATGGCACAGGGCTTCCATGGTTAATTAAAATACATTGCTGCCAGTGGGCAGTGGCCCCCTGAGCTCTGGTGAGCATTGTGGCCCATGGGCCTCTTGTTTTACTGAAAATTTTAAAAATCTTCTCTGAAACCACAAGGCCCAGGTCTTTGATATTTGGTATGAAGCTTCATCTAGTGGACCTCTACCAAGATTGTTCAAATTATAGCCCTGGGGCCAAAAATGGCCACGCCCCTGGGGCTTTGGTTTTACATAGACTTATACAGGGATAATCTTTAAAAATCTTCTTCTCTGAAACCGCAAGGCCCAGTTCTTTGATACTTGGTGTGAAGCTTCAACTAGTGGACCTCTATCAAGATTGTTCAAATTATAGGCCTATGGAGAAAAATGCCCCCACCTGCAGGCCCTTTGGTTTTACATTGGCTTATACAGGGAAAATCTTTAAAAATCTTCTTCTCCAAAACCAGATAACCCAGTTCTTTGAAATTTGGTGTGTAGCTTCATCTAGTGGACTTCTACCAAGATTGTTCAAATCATAGCCCTTGGGTCAAAAATGCCCCCGCCCTGGGGCCCTTCATTTTTAGATTGACTTATATAGGGAAATTTAAAAAAAATCTTCTACTCTGAAACCGCAAGGCCCAGGTCTTTGATTTTGGTGTGAAGCTTCATCTAAATTGTTCTAATTATAGCCCTAGGAAATAGAAGTCAAGGCAATGAAAACCTTTGAAAATCTTCTTGTCTGAAAGCAGAAGGCCCAGGTCTTTAATATTAAGTATGAAGGTTTGTCTTGTCAATTTCTACCAAGATGGTTCAAATTATAGCCCTGGGGGCAAAAATGGCCTGCCCCAGGGACCCCAAGGTTTATGTAGACTTATACGGAAAACCTTTAAAAATCTTGTCTGAAACCGAAAGTCTCCGTTCTTTGATATTTGGTATGAAGCTTCACCTTTTAGACCACTACCAAGATTAATCATATTATAGCCCAGGGCCAATAATGGCTCTCCCAGGGGCCCACTTGATACCCTATGGATCAGGTGAGTGATCCAGGGCCATCATGGCCCTCTTGTTATCAAGAATGAATGGTTTGAGATTGTTTGTGGGCAAAATCTGCCATCATTTGACAGTTACAGCCCTTTTTAGCTTGCCTGGACAAGCATCACATGAAAAGTTCCGTGAAATGAACACCCTACTAAACCCCACTTTATATAGAGAAAACTGGGGTTTAGGGGGTATACATTATTTTTCTTATTTCTGCTCCAAGACATAGGTTGTGGGTACTCGTTGGAACCACCTCATTGAGGCGGTTCTAACGAGCACCCATAACCTATGTTTGCAGTATAAATAAGAACAAGAGGCCCATGGGCCACAATGCTCACCAGAACTCAGGCGGACACTGCCCACTGGCAGCCATGTATGGTTTCAGGTTTTAATTTATTGATTATAAAGTCTCCCAAACAAACCCCCATTTCAAAATGAGCACCCATGTGGACTCTGTATCTGAAATATTAGGCCTTTTATGAGGAGGAAGGATGAGACATGGACCCAACAGAGCCCTGAATGGTATCACTGAATCCATCTTATCATAAGGCACATGAATATATATGGTTTAGGGGTTGGGATGTGTACTGTTCCTGAGATATAAGGCCTTTTAAGCTGCGAAGGGGTTGGAGCATAGCCCTGGCAGACCCCAGGAAAGCCAAGATTGTTGTCGCTGAATGTGTCTTATAATAAGGACCAAGAAAATATATTGTTTAGGGGTGGGGATATGAACAGTTTCCAAGATATGAGGCCCTCTTATGAAATGATGAGGAGAGGAATGGCCCCTGTAGACCACCAAGTTTGTGTGACTGAATGTGTCTAATCATAAGAAACAATAATATATATGATTATGAGGTGGGGATCTTAATGGTGTCTGAGATATATGGCCTTTTATGAAGTAGAGGCGTGGGCCATGGCATCAGCATGCTACCCTAGCACACAGACGCATTGATGTGAGTGAATGAGTCTTATTATAGGGAACACAAATATACATATTTTAGGGGTGGGGATCTGAACAGTTTCTGAGATATATTGCATTTTATGAAGTGGAAGGGTGGGGCATAGCCCCAGCACACCCCCAGAGACCCCTAGGTTGGTATCACTGAATGTGTCTCATCATAAGGAACAAGAATATATATGGTTTAGGGTTGGGGGTTCTGAATGGTTTCTGAGATATTGAGCCTTTTACGAAGTGGAGGGGGTTGGGCATGGCCCGGGCACATCCCAGAGGACCCCCAGGTTGGTTTCAATGAATGCGCCTTATCATATGAAACAAGAATATATATGGTTTTGGGATGGGGATCTGAATGGTTTCCGAGACGTATCACCTTTTATGAAGTGGAGTTGTGGGGCACAGCCCCCGTGCGGCCCGGGAGACCCTTAGATTGGTATCACTGAATGCGTCTTATCATAAGTAACAAGAATTTATATGCTTTAGGGGTGGGGATCTGAACGGTTTCTGAGATATTGTGCTTTTACTAAGTGCAGGGGGTGGGGCATAGCCCTGGCACATCCTAGGGGACCCCCAGATTGGTGTCACTGAATGCGTCTTTTCATAAGAAACAAGAATATACATGGTTTTGGGGTGGGGATCTGAAGGGTTTCCGAGATATATCACCTTTTATGAAGTGGAAGGTTGGGGCATAGCCCTGGTGCGGCCTGGGAGATCCTTAGGTTGATATCACTGAATGCATCTTAACATAAGGAACAAGAATTTATATGGTTTAGGGGTGGGGATCTGAACGGTTTCTGAGATATTGGGCCTTTTATGAAGTGGAGGGGTCGGGCATAGCCCTCGTGCGGCAAGGGAGACCCTAAGGTTGGTATCACTGAATGCGTCTTATCATAAGGAACAAGAATTTAAATGGTTTAGGGGTGGGGATCTGAACGGTTTCTGAGATATTCAGCCTTTTACGAAGTGGAGGGGGTGGGGCATAAGCCCTGCCACATCCTAGGGGACCCTCAGATTGGTGTCACTGAATGCGTCTTATCATAAGAAACAAGAATATATATAGTTTAGGGGTGGGGATCTGAATGGTTTCTGAGATATATGGCATTTATGAAGTGGAAGGGTGGGGCATGGCCCCAGCGCACCCCAGAGAGACCCCAATGTTGGTATCACTGAATGTGTCTTATCATAAGGAACAAGAATATATATGGTTTAGGGGTGGGGATCTCAATGGTTTCTGAGATAAATGGCATTTTATGAAGTGGAGGGGGTGGGGCATGTCCGCGGCACATCCCGGGGGGACCCAAAGGTTGGTGTCACTTAATGCATCTTAGCATAAGGAACAAGAATATATATAGTTTAGGGGTGGGGATCTGAATGGTTTCTGAGATAAATGGCATTTTATGAAATAGAGGGGGCAGGGCATGTCCCCGGCACATCCCGGGGGACCCCCAGGTTGGTGTCACTTAATGCATCTTATCATAAGGAACAAGAATATATATGGTTTAGGGGTTGGGATCTGTAAGGTTTCTGAGATATAAGGCATTTTTTGAAGTGGAGGGGGCGGGGCATGGCCCCGGCACAACCTAGGGGACCCCCAGGTTGACATAAAAGCATATGGCTGAGAGAAGTTTACTCAAGGAACATGTTTATGTAAGTTTTGTAAAAATATCTGCAATGACTTGGCAGTAAATGCCATTTTTCAGTTTTCCCCATTATAAGTCAATGGAAACTCTAAGTTGCCATAGCAACAAAACTAAAAGGCCAAAATTCATAAAAAACACAGAACCTGTAAAGGCAAATATGGTGAATATTTTCATAAAGTCTCAGCCTCCTAGAGCATATGGTTTCTGAGGAGATGATTTTTTAAGTATTTTTTGTCTATTTTTTGCATTTTGGTTTCCATGGCAACAAATAAAAATGAGCAGAAAGCTTAAAATCATACAGCAGATAGTAGATTGCCTATGGAACATTTCTATGAAAGTTTTCTCAAAATATCTGCAGAGGTTTGGCAGTAAATGCCATTTTTCAATTTTCCCCATTATAAGTCTATGGAAACTACAAGTTGCCATAGCAACCAAACTATGAGCCGATTTTGATAAAAAACACAAACTTTCAATCCCCCAGCCCAAGGATGCTACAGATAAAATTTGGGCCCAATTGGCCCAGTGGCTTCAGAGGAGATGTCGTTTGAAAGTGTTGACGACGCAGACGACGACGGACAACTGCCTATCCTAAAAGCTCCCCCGGAGCCTTCGGCTCTGGTGAGCTAAAAATATCGCAGATTTTTATTTGCCAGAAAAGTAGCCATATTGAAGATGTGAAAAATGCACTATGTCGCACGGGTGGGTTATCATTATCATTATGGCCATTGTTCTGATGTTGAAATTGACGTTGACATCCACACATACATTAAATAGAGGATCTTGCACGAGTGTTCATGTATTATTTAATTTATTAAACGAGTTGAGGAAAAGGGATAAAATGCGATGCTTTGCCGAACATTTTATCCCTTTTCTTCAACAAGTTTAATAAATTCAATAATACAGGAGTATTATTGAATTTATCAAATGAGTTGAGGAAAAGGGATAAAATGCGAGACTTTGCCGAGTATTTTATCCCTTTTCTTCAATGAGTTTAATGAATTCAATAACACATGAGCACCAATGCAAGATTCTATTTATCATATGGCATTTAAAATGCATTTTATTCATGATTGTTCAACAAAAATGTCAATTTTCCGCCATAAGTAAACGTGATGTCGTTAAAGATGCCGTACATGTAACATTAAGGGGTGTATCTAACTATTTTGCATATTTAATCCATGTGGATTATAAAATTTATTACATGATGTTATTACATTCAAAGACTCGACGTCAAATGATAAAAATTCTTAATTAAGAGCTCACTATAAACCATATGATTGATTGGATTCATATTTGGTATGATGATACATATTGGGTCCAAAGTTTTATTCAGCAATATCCACCTACCCCCATACCCATGACCTCAAGATCAAGGTCACAGACTAAGAAATTTTCAATGTTAAAATTTACAAGACGTGTTTGTGAAACACTGATGCCCCTGGACAGCGCATGTTAATGTTTTTAAAAATTTTGAAAAAAATAGGTCAAAGGTCAAGTTCAAGGTCACGAGATAAAAAATTATGGTACCACTGGAAAGGTCTTGTGATAAGGTATACACATGTGAAATATGAAAGCTCTATCTATTACCATTCAAAAGTTATGCCCAATGTTAAGGTTTTTGTAGACAGACAAACAGACAAACGGACAAACAGACAGACAGACCAAAAACTATATGCCCCCGAATCTCTTAGATTCCGGGGGCATAATAAACAATACAATGGATTTGGTTCATATTTGTTATGATAAAAGATACAGGTCCTTTGCCATATTAACTTGTGCTGAGTATTTCACAATATAAAATCATTAACCTATAAATATGTCACTGATGCAGCACACACACTCTTTGTTTGCATCGTAAATAATTCCAATTATCCATCATTATGTACATTTCAAGCGATTTGATTGGTTGAAATAATAGTTTTATCATCACGAAAACTCGCCTATAAAATTTTGACCCCCTCGAACCCTACTTTTATATAATAAAACTGGGGTTTACTGGGGTATATTTTTTATTTTCTTATTTCTGCTCTAAAATATAGATTGTGGATACTCGTTAGCACCGCCTTGATAAGGCGGTGCTAACGAGTACCCACAATCTATATTTTGAGCAGAAATAAGAACAAGAGGGCCATGATGGCCCTGGATCGCTCACCTGATCCATAGTGTAACAAGTGGGCCCCAGAGAGGGCCATTATTGGCCCCAGGGCTTTAATGTACATAATGTTGAGGGAGGTCGTAAAGGTGAAGCTTCATACCAAACATCAACAAAGGCTAAAATTTGAACAATCTTGTCAAAGGTCCACTAGATGAAGCTACACATCAAATATCAAAGACCTGGGCCTAGCGGTTTCAGAGAAGAAGATTTTTAAAGATTTTGCCTATATAAGCCTATGTAAAATCAAAGGGCCCCGGGACAGGGGCATTTTTTGCCCCAGCACTATAGTTTGAACAATCTTGGTAGGGGTCCACTAGATGAAGCTTCATACCAAATATCAAAGTTCTGGGCCTTGTGGTTTCAGAGAAGAAGATTTTTAAAGATTTTCCCTATATAAGCCTATGTAAAACCAAAGGGCCCCGTGGCAGGGGGGGATTTTTTGTCCCAGCACTATAATTTGAACAATCTTGGTAGGGGTCCACTAGACGAAGCTTCATACCAAATATCAAAGTCCTGGGCCTTGTGGTTTCAGAGAAGAAGATTTTTAAAGATTTTCCCTATATAAGCCTATGTAAAACCAAAGGGCCCCGGGGCAGGGCATTTTTGGCCCCAGCACTAAAATTGGAACAATCTTGGTAGGGGTCCACTAGATGAAGCTTCATACCAAATATCAAAGTCCTGGGCCTTGTGGTTTTAGAGAAGAAAATTTTTAAAGATTTTCCCTATATAAGCCTATGTAAAACCAAAGGGCCCCGTGGCGGGGGCATTTTTGGCCCCAGCACTATAATTTGAACAATCTTGGTAGGGGTCCACTAGATGAAGCTTCATACCAAATATATAAGACCTGGGCCTTGTGGTTTCAGAGAAGAAGATTTTTAAAAATTTTCCCTATATAAGCCAATGTAAAAGCAAAGGGCCCCGTGGCGGGGGCATTTTTGTCCCAGCACTAAAATTTGAACAATCTTGGTAGGGGTCCACTAGATGAAGCTTCATACCAAATATCAAAGTCCTGGGCCTTGTGGTTTCAGAAAAGAAAATTTTTAAAGATTTTCCCTATATAAGCCCATGTAAAACCAAAGGGCCCCGTGGCGGGGGCATTTTTTGTCCCAGCACTAAAATTTGAACAATCTTGGTAGGGGTCCACTAGATGAAGCTTCATACCAAATATCAAAGACCTGGGCCTTGTGGTTTCAGAGAAGAAGATTTTTTAAGATTTTCCCTATATAAGCCTATGTAAAACCAAAGGGCCCCGGGGCGGGGGCATTTTTGGCCCCAGCACTGTAATTTGAACAATCTTGGTAGGGGTCAACTAGATGAAGCTTCATACCAAATATCAAAGACCTGGGCCTTGTGGTTTCAGAGAAGAAGATTTTTAAAGATTTTCCCTATATAAGCCAATGTAAAACCAAAGGGCCCCGTGGCGGGGGCATTTTTTGTCCCAGCACTATAATTTGAACAATCTTGGTAGGGGTCCACTAGATGAAGCTTCATACCAAATATCAAAGTCCTGGGCCTTGTGGTTTCAGAGTAGAAGAGTTTTGAAGATTTTCCCTATATAAGCCTATGTAAAACCAAAGGGCCCTGGGGCGGGGGCATTTTTGGCCCCAGCACTATAATTTGAACAATCTTGGTAGGGGTCCACTAGATGAAGCTTCATACCAAATATCAAAGACCTGGGCCTTGTGGTTTCAGAGAAGAAGATTTTTAAAGATTTTCCCTATATAAGCCAATGTAAAACCAAAGGGCCCCGTGGCGGGGGCATTTTTCGTCCCAGCACTCAAATTTGAACAATCTTGGTAGGGGTCCACTAGATGAAGCTTCATACCAAATATCAAAGTCCTGGGCCTTGTGGTTTCAGAGAAGAAGATTTTTAAAGATTTTCCCTATATAAGCCTATGTAAAACCAAAGGGCCCCCGTGCGGGGGCATTTTTGGCCCCAGCACTATAATTTGAACAATCTTGGTAGGGGTCCACTAGATGAAGCTTCATACCAAATAACAAAGACCTGGGCCTTGTGGTTTCAGAGAAGAAGATTTTTTAAGTTTTTGGTGAAAAAAATCTGTTTTTGGCTCCTGTGACCTAGATGTGCAACGGACCGGAACCATTTGACCCATATTCAAACTTGACCGAGATATTGTCATGATGATCATTCTGAGCAAGTTTGATTAAGATTGGACCAAAATTGTGGCCCCTAGGGTGTTCACAAGGTTTTTATATGATTTGACCCGCTGACCTACTTTTTAACCCGATATGACCCATATTCGAACTGGACTGAAATATTGTCACAATGGTCATTCTGAGCAAGTTTCATGATAATTGGACCAAAACAGTGGCCTTCAGAGTGTTCACAAGGTTTTTCTATGATTTGACCTACTGACCTACTTTTTGACCGGACATGACCCATATTCGAACTTGACCAAGATATTGTCATGATGATCATTCTGAGCAAGTTTGATTATGATTGGACCAAAATTGTGGCCTCTAGGGTGTTCACAAGGTTTTTCTATGATTTGACCCGCTGACCTACTTTTTAAGCCGACATGATCCATATTCAAACTTCACTAAAATATTGTCACAATGATCATTCTGAGCAAGTTTGATGATGATTGGACCAAAATTGTGGCCTCTCGAGTGTTCACAAGGTTTTTCTATGATTTGACCTACTGACCTACTTTTTTACCCGACATGACCCAAATTCGAACTTGACCGAGATATTGTCATGATTATCATTCTGAGCAAGTTTGATGATAATTGGACCAAAACTGTGGCCTCTAGTGTGTTCACAAGAAAAAGTTTACGCACGGACGACGCACGACGGACGACGGACGACGCACGACGACGCCGGACATCTTACTGTCACAAAAGCTCACCATGACCTTCGGTCAGGTGAGCTAAAAATATCACCATTTTTCATCTTAAAATTTTCATTTTTTCGGTGATAAAGGTTTCAATGTATTTGAATAGGCGCGTTTTCGTAATGACTTCGATAAATTCCATGAGCAAGAATCTCAGATCTGATTCACATAGAGACAGCTAGAAATATAACGCGACGTCAATGAGCACATTTAGAACCCGCTGGTTACGTCACTGTATATAAACAACGTCCACAACGTTCAATTAAAAGATAGAAGACATTTGAAAACATAAATATTAGAAGACAAAGAAACTGAGTTTACAGACTTGACGTTTTGTTCGCTTGGGTTTCTTTCAAAGATGGCAGCTTCTAATCGAACAATCATTCCGCTGTGGCGAATGGTAAGTTCATTCTTAAGCTTTCGAAATAGATCTAATTCCTGAAAAAATTACCATTTTGGTGGCATTTTCAATATTTCGATGACATAGTTGGAATTACAGTAGAACTTCGATGGCTCGAACACCGATGGCTCGTTCACCATGGCTGAGTCAAACTCATTCTTGAGCCCCTAGAGAAATCCTCTACATAAGAAAAAGTGGGAGATAATTTAGGAGATTTTAGTCTTTTATCTTGCAAATGCATGCTGTGTGTACTCATTAGAATCGCCTCGATGAGGCGATTCTAATGAGTACACACAGCATACATTTTCATTACAGAACACCGAAAAGATGTCCAAAAGTATCTCATTATGCCTCCCGACAGTAACCTCAGTGGCTCGAACTACCCCTGTCTCGAACAGATTTTCAAGGGCCCAAAGGTGTTCGAGCCATTGAAGTTCGACTGTATAAGGAGTAAATTATCATTTTTGTGGATTCTATCGATGTGTAAACTCTGGCGAATCACTGAAGGCCTTCGGGCTTCATGCAGTTTGTGAGTGATTTGCTGGAGTTTACACATCGAAAAAATGCACAAAAATGAATTTCATTCCAACAATAATAGAGAAATCATGAGTTTCATCAGAAAAATGATAGGTTTAGATAAGAAAGAGTGAACCATGTCTGCTAGCTGTGATTTCCCAAATAAATGAAAAACAAGAATTTATACAATTTCAAACATTTTTATTTCTCTGTAACAGTAGAATGACATATTGAGCACATCAACTTGAAATGAGTCATGCTGTAGAACAAATATCACATCATGATACAATGTGTTTTATCATGCATTATACACACAATCAATATTTTTATGACAATGAATAGAACTGGAAAAAAAAATCACCATTTGTATAACAAAGTGTAGTTCCAAGCTAATGGTGAAGACAAAAATGGTGAAATATAACCATGTTTAACCCTTTTTGTACCAAATTATATATAGCAGGAGATTCAAAATTTAGGGGTGTCCGGTTGTTTTCATAAAAATTTATTTGGAAAATGACTGAACTTTTAGCAAACAGTGGAGGCCCTGATCAGACGCCGCGTTCTGCGGCGTCTGATCTGTGCCTGCACTGTTTGCCAGAGTACCCGTTTTGGGGATTTCTTGTACAAAATTGGTTAAACTGACAAAAAAGCATTTCCAAGCACTGGATCATGCTTATAAAACTACACCACAACCTTGTTATAACACAATTCATTATAACACGGTTTTGGATATAACACGGTTTCAAGGTGGATCACCAAAATGTATATACAGTAAAATTCCTATATTAAGACCACCTTTGGGACTGTTCAAAAGTGGTCTTTAAGACCACTTTTGAACAGTTCCAAAGGTGGTCTCTGACCAGAGGACACTTTATGCAGAAACCACAAAGAAAGAATAAATGCAACATACTAAATATGCTTTTCAAAGAAGAATTAGTCCTAATTTTAGGTGGTCTTAATAGTGGAATTTTATTATATAGAAAAATTACCATAAATGGTCATTTTTCTATTATAATCTATACATTTTTTTTGTTGTTGATATAACATGGTTGTTTAAGTAACACGGTTTCTGCTTTGGACCCTATTAATAGTGTTATTGTGTATTTCATGCGCAACTCGAATGAGCACGATTTTTCTTTCCCGGCTCACAAATATTAAAATGCCAACAAATTTATGAGCAGGACAAATATGACTTTCTGTTTATCTGAGCATGAAAAAAAAACAACAACAAAAAACATAAAATGTTGACATTTTTAAATTTATAAACAAAACAGATTTCATACTCGAGAGAGTTGAGCATGAAAAAAGTTTATCCCGATCAGCCATTATGACAAGTGTATTTCGTTTATCTCTCTTTAAGTCTTAGTACAGGTCAGAGATTGTAGAGGGATCATGTTATCAGCGCAAACTAATAAGACGGCATAGATATGAAGGCTGACTGATGCTTCGATGTCACACAATTCTTGTCCAGGGCTGCGTAATTCATGAAGATCTACTGTAGTCCCTCATTATTTCAGGCAAGTCAAGGTCAAATTCAAGGAGTGTCACGGTTAACTCATCCCGTTGTTCACGACAACCCCCATCTTTGCAAACAGTGTAGATCCAGATCAGATGGCTTCTGAAGAAGCCATCTGATCAGGATCTGCACGGTTTGACATTCAGTTTGTGAATTTGCATGAATAAATTACATCAAGTAATGTGATTGGTTCAAAGTCAGCAATAGGTGTGGCTAAATTAATTATTCAGCGGGAAAAGGATGAACTTGTATCTGCCTCCATAGCTCAGTGGTTAGCGCGTTCGACTTATGATCGAGAAGTTGTGGGTTCGAATCCGGCCACCAGAGGCGAGGTGTGTCCTTGGACCAGACACATAATGCCACTGCCCCACTCCACCCAGGTGTAAATGGGTGTCAGTGATGTATAAAAAATCATTGCCTCTCTCTCGCACACGCATGATGAATATCCTAAAAGAACGTTCGAGAGTAATTCAAATAAGCTTGAAGCTTCCATCGCAATCGAACTAAAATAAATTAGCATAAACTAACTTGTATAATTTCCCAGAATTTCCTGCATTATCATAAGCAAATAAAAAACAAAAATGAGTTCCTTTAAGAGCAATGAAAATATTCATAAGAAAGAAGATGGGTCATACTACGTAGTTTCGGCTAATAAAGCCTCATCAGTGACCCTGTAATGATCCGGCAACGAAAGCCAGAGGAAGCATACTGCAATTTTGCGAATTTCAAATAGGCAGTCGATTCAAAGACTGATATAAATCAAAATTAGGTCCAAATAATTAAAAACCTGTCTAGAATTTGAGTCTAAACTAATAATTTATTTCTGATTTCTCAGAATGTTCACGCTGATCTCAAAGGACCAAAAGTAAAATATAAACTGCACTATGGTTGATGTACGGGGAGACGTCAAACCTGATGACCCTCGAGTTAGAATTATCCAGTCAACACTATCATTGTCGAGTTCAACCAATCAGATAGCCCAGTCCTTCTTTGTTAATCTGGGCAGGTTTAGTCTTCCTGAATGGTTGACAAGTGCAGTGCAAATTTAATTTGCTAGTGACTGACAAGTGCCCTTTCTTTGCACCAGCAGATAGGGTGAGAATGACTCTAGTAGAATACATCAATACGATAACACACCCGTGCGACATAGTGCATTTTTTCACATCTCCAAAATGATTATTTTTCTGATGAAAATCCGTATAATTTATCTTATTTGTACTGCAAACATAGGTTGTGGGTGCTCGTTAGAACCGCCTCATTGAGGCGGTTCTAACGAGTACCCACAACCTATGTCTTGGAGCAGAAATAAGAAAAATAATGAATACCCCCGTAAACCCCAGATTTCTCTATATAAAGTGGGGTTTAGGGGGGTCTTCATTTCACGGACTTGTTCACGTGATGTTTCAAAAACACACCTACACAACTACATTGTAAATTTTACCACTGAAAAAATGAAAATTTTAAGATGAAAAATTGTGATAGTTTTCTTATTTCTGCTCAAAACATAGATTGTGGATACTCGTAAGAACCGCCTCAGCGAGGCGGTTCTAACGAGTAACCACAATCTATGTTAAGAGTAGAAATAAGAAAAATAAGGTATACCACTGCAAACCCCAGTTTTACTATCTATATAAAAGTGGGGTTTAAGGGGGTCAAATTATATAGGCGTGTTTTCGTGATGATACAAATGTACTCCTGTTCTAATTTCCACACAAGAAAACACAGGCACTTCTTTCATGGTGAAAAAAAAAATTGTACAAAAAAACCCTCTCTCTCTCTCTCGAGAGGGTAATCTCTTCTAGAGAGTATAATTATTTTCCTCCATGAAACAAATGCCTGTGAAAAAACAACAACGACAACAAGAAAACAGTCTGAGGGACAGCCAAATCCCCAGCCTCACATTGTATCAAGGCTCAACTTTGTGACCTTCACTTGTGACCTTGACTTGGCATGGTTAATTATGGGTACCGCACACCAGCTCACTGAGGGGGTATATTTCAGAAAAGGTTAATGAAAATCCTTCCAGGGGTTAAGCAGATATGGAAGGAACACAAACTTCCAAGTTTCAAACTCGTGACCTTCACCTGTGACCTTGACCTTGAGTCAGAATGGTTTATTTATGGGTTCTGCACATCAGCTAATTGAGGAAATTTGACCAAAGTTTTATGAAAATCCTTTGAAGGGTAAAGGAGATATCGAATGGACACAAAATTCAAAGATTCAAACTTGTGACCTTCCAATGTGACCTTGACCTGGTGTCGGCATAATTCATTTATGAACTCTGCACATGAGCTCTCTGAGGGGGATAATTGACCACAGTTTAATGAAAATCCTTTGAGGGGTAAAGGAGATATGGAACGGACACAAAATTTATAGTTTTAAACTTGTGACCTTCAAATGTGACCTTGACCTTGAGTCGGCATGATTCGTTTATGGGTTCTGCACATCAGCTCACTCAGGGGGATAATTGTCCAAAGTTAAATGAGAATCCTTGCAGGGGTAAAGGAGATATGGAACGAACACAAAATTCAAAGTTTCAAACTCTTGACCTTCAGATGTGACCTTGACCTTGAGTCGGCATTGTTCATTTATGGGTTCTGCACATCAGCTCACTGAAAAGAATATTTGACCAAAGTCAAATGAAAATCCTTCCAAGGGTAAAGGAGATATGTAACGGATATAAAAATTCAAAGTTTCAAACTCTTGACCTTCAGATGTGATCTTGACCTCGAGTCGGCATGGTTCATTTATGAGTTCTGCACATCAGCTCACTGAGACAAATAATTGACCAAAGTTTAATGAAAATCTATCAAAGGGTTCAGGAGATATGGAGAGGACAAGAAAGTGTTACAAACAGAAGGACAAAGGCCATTCCTATAATCCCCGCTCCACTTTGCGGTGGGGGATTAACAAAACAGTAGCTGTGCATGGCAGGCATTGAATCTGGAACCCTGATATCAGAGGTCATATAAACCTAAGCTGCCAGGGTCAAATCAAGAATGGACCAAAATGAAACGTCTAATAATTTTATGCAATATACACAAACAATATCAAATGAAAAACATGGTCTTAAAATAAGTAATAAAGGCACTTGACACACCTTGATGTCTTCTCCAGCAAAATTATAATCATAACAGCGCATCTTTAACCCTTGAGACGCCAAGAACACCTACATCTGAAAATGTCGTCTGCTTATGTTGTCTGCTGAATTTTTTTTTGTAAACTTTTTAAAAATATTTTTGGACTCAGGCAAACAGTGTGGGCCCAGATCTGGGTCCACATTGTTAGCAAAAAATTACTTTTAAGGTAATCGGCAGACAGCAAAGCAGGCAACAATAGTTGTGATTGGCATTTTATGGGTATATACATATTATCCTTAAGAAGGCGCTTTGACACAGAAGGTTGCAGAGTTGGCAACTTTCTTTTTGTGGATTTTGATGGCGAAATCTTTTCTACAGTCACCCTCCAAAGCAGTTGCGTCATAGCTGCAGATAAGGTGATTTTTATTTTTCATCCCGAAAGATGCGCAGACTAATTAGAGTCTGTGCTTACAGTACATTCAAGAGCGTAATTTCTTGTGGCCACGGCTCATTTCCATTCCAATTAAGATGCGAAACATTTGAATGAATGCAGCGTAACTGACATTTTGATAAATTGAGGAAAATGTTGAAGGTCTTTTGTTTTATTCGCATGTTTTTAACATACTGATTAATGACTCCAACTCCTACATGTGACTTTGAAAAACATGTGACAGACAAAAATTTGTCGTCTGCTTATGCCTTCTGCTGAATTTTTTTGCAAACTTGTTAAAAATATTTTTGCATACAGGCAAACAGTGTGGGCCCAGATCAGACTGCTCCTGCACTGTTTGCAAAAAATTACTTTTAAGGTAACCGGCTGACGGCAAAGTAGACGACAATTGATGATTGGCATTTAATGGGTAAAACTTGATTCTGTTTCTGTACAAAACAGCATGAAAACTAGTCACAATATGGATGACAAAAAAAAGGGTCCTCCAGCATGTTCCCTGTGATCATTTGTGTTTAAGAGTGTGGTCTCTCATACAATGATTCTCTAATTGCTGCAGTATTAGACGCCAAGTTCTACAACTGAACGGCCCCCGCCCATCGGGGCTTGAAGAAAATATATGGGCTGCATGATGCTTCCACTCAGAGCTGAAACCGATCCGCACACGAGTACTGGTAAACGGCTTAGAGGATCTAAGCCTACCCAGGCAAAGCGCTGCGAGTCAGCCCGTTCATGCTTATAAACCCTATTGGTTTCATTGGGCGGCAGGGCTTGAGATGTCATTTCCTCTCAATGTTGGTTAAAAGTCCAACAAAACTAAAAGCAATGTCTCCAAAATGACCTTTACAGTGTTGAAGGGGATGTTAAACCTCAAATCAAACAAACAAGATCAACAACTGAAAGTCAGGTAGTTTTTCTCTGGGTACATTTTTTTTCTCGCCAATGTAAGTGAAATACTCTTGAAAAGGCCATAAAACTCAAATCAAAGGACAAACACCGGTACTAGGTTGATCAATGCATTACGATAACACCGCCATGCGGCATAGTGCATTTTTTCACATCTCCAAAATGGCTACTTTTTTGATAAAGTCTGATATTTAAGAGCAATTTAAAGAGCAAACAAAGGTTCTGGGTGCTCATTAGAGCTGCCTCATTGAGGCGGTTCTAACGACTACACACAACCTATATCTTGGAGCAGAAATAAGAAAAATATCTCTTTATAAAATGGGGTTTATGGGGGTTGGGGTGTCATTTCACGGACTTGTTAAACGTGATGACATTTGACTGCATACAAAACTTGTTAGTAAATGAAAATAGTATCCTCAAACTTTGCTGGCGAAAGCAATATTGCGACTTAGGAAATTTATCCGAAATGGGGATTTTTTCACCTATGCTTCTTTCTTTTGTTACAACTTTTATGTCATAAGACCAGATTTATAATTTGAAGACGGAATGTTAATAAGACTTATATGTTAATGAGTTTACCTCGCTGACTAAATAAATAAGCAAAATTCAATGCACATTTATATAAACAACAAAATCCAAGTATAAAGGTGGATAGCTACTGCCAACATATTTTCATCAAGGAGAAAAATCTTGAAACAAGCCTTCATGAAAGGGGCAGCCTCGATACTGAGGCCGGCTTAGCACTCTATATGTACTCTATATGGGCCCCGTCAATCGATTTTGGTACTTATCGCCTATGCGAGCAGCGAAGGTTCAGGCGAGCCTGCGCTTTCGCGCAGTCTCGCCAGAACCTTCGCTTCTCGCTCATACAAGCAGTGAATCAAGAGGAACCTTCAGACAGAAAGCCATATCCCTGGCCCCTCTGAATGGCTGGGCATGCGCAGTTAAAATTTGTCATGACTGAATGCTCGAAGACACAAATTCGCTTGGCGGGGCCCATATGACAGTGCATGAAATTATACTGTTGACAAAACCTAATTTAAACCTTAAGCTGCTGAGAAAAACGACATCTTAAAATGTTGTCTGTTTATGTCGTCTGCTGAATCTTCTTGCAAACTTTTCAAACATATTTTTGCATACAGGCAAACAGTGTGGACCCTGATCAGACTGCTCCTACAGGAGCAGTCTGATCTAGGTGCACATTGTTTGCAACAATGAGATTTAAAGTAACCAGCAGACTACAAAACAGATGGTAATTGTCGTGACTGCCATTTTATGAGTTAATTTAAACCAGTAACAAGACTTTGCACTTCCTTAAAATCATCCAACAATAACATATTCTGCAACGTCTAGTTCTACTTTTGCAGATAGAAATTTTTACATTTTACTGATGTCGGGCATGTTTGCAATGTGAATCTTTTATGGAAATGCCAGAGCCACCGAAAAAGTCACCATGAAGGCTGGCATTTTCATGGTAATGAATTCTTGTAATTTTTTCATTTTTTCCCGTTGTGCCTCCTGTATCCCTAAATTTTCCCCATTTTGCCTCCTGTTTCCCTAAATTTTCCCCACTGTGCCTCGGGGATTTATCCCTAAATTTTCCCCACTGTGCCTTTTTTATCCCTAAATTGTCCCCATTGTGTCTCCTGCATCCCTAAATTTTCCACATTGTCTTCCTGTATACCTAATTTGTCCCTATTGTGTTGTCCCTATTGTGCCTCCTTTATCCCTAAAGTTTCCCAATTGTGCCTCCTTTATCCCTAAATTTTCTCCATTGTGCCTCCTTTATCCCTAAATTTTCCCTTTTGTGCCTCCTGTATCCCTAAATTTTCCCCATTGTGCCTCCTGTAACCCAAAATTTTTCCCATTGTTCCTCCTTTATCCCTAAATTTTCCCCACTGTGCCTCCTTTATACCTAAATTTTCCCTATTGTGCCTCTCCTGTATCCCTAAATTTTCCCCATTGTGCCTCCTCTAACCCTAAATTTTCCCACTGTGCCTCCTTTATCCCTAAATTTTCCTCATTGTGCCTCCTTTATCCCTAAATTTTCCCTATTGTGCCTCCTGTATCCCTAAATTTTCCCCATTGTGCCTCCTGTAACCCTAAATTTTCCCCACTGTGCCTCCTTTATCCCTAAATTTTCCCTATTGTGCCTCCTGTATCCCTAAATTTTCCCCATTGTGCCTCCTGTATCCCTAAATTTTCCCCACTGTGCCTTTTTTATCCCTAAATTGTCCCCATTGTGTCTCCTGCATCCCTAAATTTTCCACATTGTCTTCCTGTATACCTAATTTGTCCCTATTGTGTTGTCCCTATTGTGCCTCCTTTATCCCTAAAGTTTCCCAATTGTGCCTCCTTTATCCCTAAATTTTCTCCATTGTGCCTCCTTTATCCCTAAATTTTCCCTTTTGTGCCTCCTGTATCCCTAAATTTTCCCCATTGTGCCTCCTGTAACCCAAAATTTTTCCCATTGTTCCTCCTTTATCCCTAAATTTTCCCCACTGTGCCTCCTTTATACCTAAATTTTCCCTATTGTGCCTCTCCTGTATCCCTAAATTTTCCCCATTGTGCCTCCTCTAACCCTAAATTTTCCCACTGTGCCTCCTTTATCCCTAAATTTTCCTCATTGTGCCTCCTTTATCCCTAAATTTTCCCTATTGTGCCTCCTGTATCCCTAAATTTTCCCCATTGTGCCTCCTGTAACCCTAAATTTTCCCCACTGTGCCTCCTTTATCCCTAAATTTTCCCTATTGTGCCTCCTGTATCCCTAAATTTTCCCCATTGTGCCTCCTGTATCCCTAAATTTTCCCCACTGTGCCTTTTTTATCCCTAAATTGTCCCTATTGTGCCTCCTGTAACCCTAAATTTTCCCCATTGTGCCTCCTGTATCCCTAAATTTTCCCCACTGTGCCTCCTGTCTCCCTAAATTTTCTCCATTGTGCCTCCTTTATCCCTAAATTTTCTCCATTGTGCCTCCTTTATCCCTAAATTTTCCCTATTGTGCCTCCTGTATCTCTAAATTTTCCCCATTGTGCCTTCTTTATCCCTAAATTTTCCCCATTGTGCCTCCTGTATCCCTAAATTTCCCCCCACTGTGCCTCCTGTATCCCTAAATTTTCCCCCACTGTGCCGCCTGACCTAGTACTATAATTAGCCTTCAGTGGCTCAAACTATAGCTGACTCAAACAAATTTTCATGGTCACAAGAGTGTTTGAGCTAAAGAAGTTTGACTGTATAGGCATCCAATTTGGGTGGGAGAGTATCAGCCCTTAACCCCCACCATGCTGAATCACTCCTCCCCATTTTCAGCCATTGTTGCAGGATTTCCATTTTTATCATGGATTCAAAAGTATAATGGAAAATAGTATAGGTCCAGATCAGCTGGCTTCTCTGAAGCCAGCTGATCTGGATCTATACCGTTTTCAGAAAGGACATATCCAGGGTTCCAGCATCATTGTTGTGGGTTATCAGGGGGTACTGCAATAATGGAATACCCTGTGCAATTACAGGTCTTGTTACCTTGCTCTTGTCTAAATGACAACCAATTTTCCTGATCATATAATTTATACAACCATAAAGGTAAGCTTAAAAGCTTCTGTCCCTACATGGACCTGCTCTTACATATAGAAAATGGCTATCGGGTTTTGTAAGTGATAGCTTGAATTTCAATGTTATGATTCTATAAACACCACAACCTCATTATAACATGGTTCCTTATAACATGATTTTGATATAACATGGTTTCAAGATGGATCCCCTAAAAGTATAGATTATATAGATAAGATCATTTTTCTCAATAATCTATACATTTTTGTTTGGATAGAACACGGTTGTTTAACTAATAGGGTTTCTGCTTTGGACCCCATTAACGTGTTATAAAGAGGTTGTGCTGTAATATTATTTTTTACATTTGACCGTAAACACTTATATTGTGTGGTAATTTTATTTTGGCGCTAAGCGCTAATGGCATTCAAGATGGAAAGGGTGAAAATGAAATTCTTAATTCCAATTTGAAATGCATATGAAGTTTTGAAAATACCAAAATTAAGCAACTTTATTTTAGAACTGCCAAATTCTCATACTGCTGTTAACCATTTAATATTCAATTCAGAATTTCTAAAGATCTGTTTTGCTTAAAAAATAGCACCTATATATGAACATAAATAAGCTATGCTCTTCAAAACGCATGATTACAATGGGCTTTCTTTTTCTGCTGAAATGGCATTTCAAAAGATCTTGCATTTCATTCACAGACTTCCGAACAAGCTTTCAAATGTACCATCATCCATGCTGGGAATTTCTGCCATGCATTCCCCATGCATGCAGTCCATAACCATCTGAACATTTTCTCTTCTTTCATCTTTCATAGAAATATCTCCATTTTTATCAGATGATTCTGCTATCCCACCCCCGCCACTTGCACCGGTACTAGAAGAAGCTGCCCCATTGTCATTAATATCTTCTAATAATGCTTTTAATTGTGCCTGTATCATTTCTGGCTGCATGAAGTCTGCCATTTGTGACATGTCTTCATGCAGTGTCTTGTTTAGGTCCTTAGTTTTCACACTATACTGCAGTTCCACTCTTTTGTTTAACTCTGTCTCAGCAAGCCATGGCGACCTGTCTTTATGCAAATGGGGGAAACACAAGTTTAATGTTACAAATAACTTATCTAAGTCTTTATCATATTTTACTTCAGACTCAGTTTCTGAATTACTCTGCTGTTTGTCACTAGAGCAGTCTGATTTTTTAGACATTGCCTCCCCATCTGACTCTTTCATCGAACTTCCGTTTTCGTTATTGCTCCTTTGATCACTGGGAGTCATTTCACTGCCGTTTGATGAATGAACTGAATCTGACACCTCTGCATCTTCAACCTCTTCCATTAATTCATTTTTCAAACTACTGTTATCAGAGGATATTGTTTTCAATGAGGATGATGATTTTGATTTTTCCCACTTGTCATCAGAGTCCGGTGTCATCGCCACAGGATCATTGTCGTTATCAACTTCCATTTTGAATTCCGGCAACTCAACCTGTGTAGAACTCTTTTCTTTGGGCTTTGAGCCACGTTTTTCTTTCTTGCTAGACTTCTGTTTTGAATGCAAAGCCTGAGATATACCATGATCATGAGATGCCCAATTACTGCAGCCGTGCTCAGCAACACACGTGCATTCTTTTTCCAGTCCGACATACTCATTTGGAAACATCAGATTATCACCTTCCTCATCCTGAAAACATAAAATTTACATGTAATTATCATATTAGCCATGATGTTTTTCCCTTAAGTATTAACAGTACGATAACACATCCCTGTGATATAGTACATTTTTCAAATCTCAAAAAAGGCAATTTTTCTGATGAAAATTTGTAATATTTTTCTTATTTATACTCCAAAAATAGATTTTGGCTGCTCGTTAGAACCGCCTCATTGAGGTTTCTTGCTGTCGAGTCCTCACTGTCGTTTCATCCCTGTGGTTGTTTCATTTTTTTGTGTTCATGGAGATGTTGCACTGATGAGTTAGAAGACCTTCATGCGGACTGAACAAATAATTTGTCTGAATTGCGACGGAAGTAAGAGCATGGATTGTGGCCACGTAAAATCAATTTAAGCCCCCAAGTGGAATTCGTTTCCGCTGACTGTTCTAAGGAGGTTCTTCTGTCGCAGTTTATTTTTGTTATGGTTTGTCTTTGGGTGTTTGTGTCGCTTATATTATTTTATTTTGGATAGCCTATTGGCCATTTTGTGGGAAAGTAACTGTCCTTTTGGCTTTCTGCTGTTGATGTTTCCGTTGGGGTCTGTTGTTTCATGTTTGTGTTTTTTTCCCTTTGGTGTCTCTGATGGGAGCTGTGGGTTAATTGCATCGATTCCTGATCATTGCCTCCACTTCTATTTTCTATCTGTAGCTTTGGAGAATTTTTTAACTCACCAATTTAATCCTTTTAATCCTTAATGACATGACTGTCATACCCTGTACAGACATCCTCATATAACAACATCAAATCAGATTCTGTTCTTCAGCTAACAGCCCTGACCTACTTATAGGCTGACACATGAATGACAGACTAATCTGCATATTAATGACATGCTGAAGTGATTTTAAATCATGCTTAAAATAAATGTTCAAATGTGCCCTCCAAAGGCTTAGTGCAAAAACAGTCCTTAATGCAGAAAGAACTGAAGCACAGGAAGCAATAGATAATGTGTGCTCAGCGAAAATACAAATTATTCCTCATGCCTAATTAGTCCAAGTGCAATCCTCCTCTCTTTGAAGAAACCCTGGGTGAACAGGTATCCATACAGCTCTGA
This sequence comes from Lucinisca nassula, assembly GCA_963580285.1. Classification (NCBI taxonomy): domain Eukaryota; kingdom Metazoa; phylum Mollusca; class Bivalvia; order Lucinida; family Lucinidae; genus Lucinisca; species Lucinisca nassula. Next base: position 26,231,090 of record OY757023.1, read on the forward strand.
TCAGACTTTGAAGATGTGCAAGCTGATGGAACGTTTTGTTGTGTACTCATGTCCAAAAGCCAGTTTTTGCTTGTTTATTGTTGTTTTTGCGGCTCATAGTCGCATAGCCTTGCTTAGGCACGTACACCACATAGGCTTACCTCAACAATTCACAGATATGTCATCAGAATGGATGCCCCTCAAGGCTTTAAAAACTAGACAATCACTAAATAGAGGATCTTACATGAGTGGTCATGTATTATTGAATTTATTAAACGAGTTGAGGAAAAGAGATAAAATGCGAGGCTTGCCGAGCATTTTATGCCTTTTCCTCAACGAGTTTAATAAATTCAATAATACTTGAGCACGAATGCAAGATTCGATTTATCATATGACATTTAAAACGCATTTTATTCATGATTGTTTAACAAAAATATCAATATTCCGCCATTAGGAAACGCGACGTCGTTAAGGACGTCGTACATGTAACGTTATGGGGCGCATCTAATTAATTTGCATATTTAATCCACTAGTGGATTATTGAATTTATTACATGGCTTTATTACACTCTCAGACGCGACGTCATATGATAAAGGTGATGAATGCCTCACTAAATGAGTACATATGCCTCACTAGATGAGTACATATGTAGTAGACAGGCACACATTCTAACTAAACCAGAAACTGCAACATTCTTCAGATAACATAATTATGACCAAAATATTTAATTCATTCAAGGGGACATCATTCAAAATCCTGTTTCCTTTATGCACATGTTCAATGCATGTCTGAACTGTGTTGCAAGTTTCAATGTCATGCATCAAATACTGTAGGAAGAGTTGCAGAGACATACTGAAGGAGCATTCTAATTCACCGGCACATGTAACACGACATCTGATTGGATAAAGTGAAAAATTTGCGACAGTATATTCTGCAATATACTGTCGGAAACCCGACGTCATCACGTAACATCACTTTTCATTGGCTAGATTTGTTTTATGCAGCTCACAGCGCTTGCCGCTTTGTGCCAAATAGTACAATTTTTAACAAAACAACCAAATACATTTCATTTAGAATGGGGATAACTGTATTGAAAATTGTCATTTGGGGAGGTAAATCGTCGGTTTTACAGTTGCAAATTACATTTTATGGCTCCGCTGACACGTCGCCGTAAAACGAAATTTCAGACCGTAAAACCTCCGATTTACCTCCCCAAATGACAATTTTCAATACAGTTTTTCCCTAATTTGCAGAGTCATCACGAAAACACGCTTATATAATTTTGACCCCCTTTAACCCCACTTTTATATAGTAAAACTGGGTTTACAGGGGTAAACATGGTTTTCTTATTTCTACTCTAAAATATTGATTGTGGGTACTAGTAAGAACCGCCTCAATGAGGCGGTTCTAACATATACCCACAATCTATATTTTGAGCAGAAATAAGAAAAAATATCACAATTTTTCGTCTTAAAACTTGCATTTTTGGCGGTAAAATTTACAATGTATTTGTATAGGTGGATTTTCGTAATGTGCAAGCTGATGGAACGTTTTGTTGTGTACTCAAGTCCAAATATATCTGTGAAGTTTCATCCATATACGTATTCAGTTTAGTGAAGGAATAAGTGTGCAAAAACCATTTAATGAGAATTATTAATGTCCATAACTCTGTCAAATGTTAATGTATTTTACCAATTAACAATCACACATCCCCAATACATGTACCAATGTATAGACCAAATTTGAAGAATATGTTCAATAAAAGGGTTATCCATTGGAAGCAAGGAATACACCACAGAACTGAAAAATATGGAGTGTACATGTTTTCTGGGCCAGACTAGCTAGTTTCGGCCAAATAGGCCTCATCAGTGACCCTCAGATATTTTCAAAATTCCACAATGGAATCAATGATCCCAAAGGACAAGAAAATATAATCTACACTATGATGTAGGGCAGGGAGACATTTTACTGCCGCCACACATTCCCACACACCAGCTGTAGTGAAGTTAAATATGTTCAATAAAAGGGTTATCCTTTGGAAGCAAGGAATACACCACAGAACTGAAAAATATGGAGTGTACATGTTTTCTGGGCCAGACTAGCTAGTTTCATCCAAATATTCTATAAAGTAAAGAAATAAAAATTCAAAAAACATTTAATGGGAGTTGTCAACAGACATAACTCTGTTATTTTGCCCAATAACATTATTTTGCCCAATAACAATCCCAAACATACTTCCTATAGTGGTCTATAGGTCTGTGATGTTTCATCCAATTTATATTCCGTTTAGTAAAGGAATAAGTGTCCAAAAACCATTTAATGGGAATTGCTAACAGCCATAACTCATCAAATGTTAAATATTTGTTAATGTACTTGCATATTAACAATCCCAAGCATGATTCTTATAGTGGTCTATACATCTGAGAAGTTTCATCCATATATTCCATTTAGTAAAGGAATAAGTGTCCAAAAACCACTTAATGGGGATTGTTAATGGCCATAACTGCACTAAATGTTGTTGTTTCCAGTTTCCCCGTGTCACAGGTCGTCAGCTGGTGGGGTCCCAGGGAACGAATCCATTCTGGCACTACACCGTAGCCGTTCGGTGGTATCCCCATTCCACGTTGCCGGTGAATGGGGAGACCATCGCTCGGCTCCAGCCCCTCCACTAACTGTTAACATATTTTGCCCTTTAAACCTTATCTTGCTGAATATTCATTTAAGCCACACCCATTTCTCTCTATCATCCAATCAAATTACTTGATGAAATTTATTGCTACAAATTCATAAACTGAATGCCAAACAGTGTAGATCCTGATCAGACGGCTTCCACAGAATCTACACTGTTTCCAAAGATAGGGGTTGTCGTGAACAGCATGATAAGAGTTAAAAGTACCACACCACACATCCCCAATACAGATGTATATAAAAAAAATCTGAAGAAAATCCTTGAAAAAATACTCAAGTTATTGATCGGAAATGTCTAAAAAACACTTATTTGGAACTGACAAGGGCAGTAACTCTGTCAAGTGTTAACAGATTTTGCTGATTAGCATTATCCCATACCACTCATCCCCAGTGTGTGTGTGAATTCGGGTTTAACGTTGCTTTCAACAATTTTTCAGTCATATCACGACGGTGTCTGGTTGCGACAGGGAGCTCAATGCTCACTTTTATAGTGCTGCCTCACTGAAGTATCATGTCCCAGACACATTACATGATACCACGCCCAGTCACATTATCCTGACACTGGGTCGACCCGTCCTAGCTCTACCCCGTAAATCTGAGTGCCAAGCGAGGAGCAGCTAGTACCATTCTTAACGACTTTGGTATGTCAAGGCCCGGGATCGAACCCGGGACCTCCCGTTCCCCGGAGCGGACACTCTACCAACTGAGCTATCGGGGCCGGTACTCAACCCCAGTATAAACATGTATGCAAAATTATAAAAAATCTGTGTAAAATTACTCAAGTTATCGACTGGAAATGCTGCGGAGAGATGGACATACAGATGGACAGACACTCGAAGAAATAACATAATACCCCATCACTATCATGTGGGGGGAATAAAAACTTAAACGCAGTGTGATGAGAGAGGAACGCAAATAGGCACGCGTTCAACCAGGGTGACTACAATAGCTCTTCTTGTACACCGTACAGGTGAGCTAATAACGATAAATGTGGAAGCTGGCGCCATTGTAAATGCAGACCCCAATGTCAGGGTTGTGCAATAGCACTTCCTGAACTTCGTGCAGGCAAGCAAAAAAAAAAAAAAAATGAATCTGACACCCATAAATTTCAAAATGTACTGCTGTCACATAGAAGGAAGAAGACACTACATGGAAGAAATAATTTATGGACCATTTCAACTGGGTCATAAAAACCTATGAGTTGAATGACTGAATATGCAAAGCAATTATACAATCCAAGAAAAAAGTTCTAGAAAACAACAGGACCATGATGGTCCTATACAGCTCAACTGAGCTAAAAGATTCAAAGTTTCAGGAAGTTCCAATCTTTTTTGTAGGCTTTATGCTGATGACAAGGTCAAATGCAGGCATTTTCAGCATTCAAGGGGACGCAACTCTATAAGAGATAGGCAGATCACCAGTTTTCCAACTGATCCAAAGTTTCATCCTAACCTACTTATTGAGGAAGATTAAATCAAAACTAAAGGACTTATGGCGATGACAAGATATAAAATAGGCATTTTCAGCAAAGAAGGGGACTTAACTCTATCAGGGGTCATCCTAGGCCCAGACGGTAGGGAGATGTGACTTCTCCCTCCAGCCCTGACAAGGCGAAGTCAGGGACAAGAGGGAGAAGCACGACTATATTAAAGACACTGGCAAGCTGAATTTTCGGCAATTTCCGTAAATATCATTGATCTTTTCCAATTTCAAAATACACCACAACCTCTTTATAACACTGTTAAAGGGGACCAAAGCAGAAACCGTGTTAGTTAAACAACCATGTTATATCCAAACAAAAAATGTATTGATTATATAGAAAATGCCCATTTTTGTCGCACCTGCTTTAGCAGGAAGACATAGGCGTGCAAGTTTCCATCAATCCGGTTGTCCATCCGTCAGGTTGTCCGTCCGTCTTTCAGTCAACATTTTACACTGGGTGTCTTGTCATGGCAACTCCTCCTACAGTTTCATACCGATTATTTTGAAACTTTGTGTGTGTTTTTGCCATGGTATGAGGATGCGCATGTGGTTTGGGCTTTATCGTCGGAGCATTTTTTGTCACTTTTTCCACATTGTGAACTTAGTCATTTTTGTGGGACTTTTACCCAACATTGAGATGAAATGACATCTAAAGCCCTGTCGCCAATGAAACCAATAGAGTTTACAAGCATGGACGGTCCGACCTGCACCACTTTGCCTGGTCAGGCTTAGATCGTCTAAGCGGTTTACCAGTAATCGTGTGCAGTCAGATTCAGCTCTGCTTGGAAGCATCATGCAGCCCATTTATTTCTTCAAGCCCCAACGGGCGGGGGCTGCCTTCCAGTATTGTGATGGACATGAGCTAAAATATGTCAAGGTATTGACCTGTCATGCGAAATCAAACATCAGGGATATTTTTGGCCCAAAATAATGATGGGCCCACAATAAAAATGGGCCAAGGGCCTGTCTCCCATTCATTTACATGAAAAAAAATCAAGATTTTGATGGGCCTTTTTGAATTTTCATGGGCCTTTTGGAAAAATTGACGGCCCAAGAATCCTTAAAGCACACCTTATAGCAAAATTAACACTTGTCCTGCTGAATATTTAAATATGCCACACCCATTACTGATTATCAACCAGTCAGATTACTTGATGCAAATTATTGTGACAAATTCATAAACTGAATGATAAACAATGAAGATCCTGATCAGATGGCTTCTTCAGAAGCCATCTGATCTGGATGTTCATTGTCTGAAAGATAAGACATATACGGGCTCAGCAGCACAAGGGTTAACATCAAATAGCTTATATATGGGGCCCAAACCAATATAAAATCAGTACTAGTTTTCTCATAAAATGGCTCGGGCCCATCCCAGAAATATCCCTGAAACATGTGCGACTAACCCATCCTATTAATCAAATCTTGCCTTCAGTTACAGAAAAATATGTCAACTACAAATCCTGAAGAAATGCACAACCGGAAAGTAATTATTCATTCACTGGGACATTTTGACACAGAAAGTAATTATGTATCAACCCTTCTTTTACCAAATGGAATCTTCCTCCTTATATATAGCATGAGTCCATTTCAAAATTTAGGGGGTGTCAGGTTGTCTTTTCTTCAAAACTGATTTGGAAAATGACTAACTTTTTGCAAACTTTTTGCAAACAGTGTAGGCCCTGATCAGACGCTGCATTCTGCGGCGTCTGATCTGGGCCTGCAATGTTTGCCACGGTACCCGTTTAGGGGTTTCCAGTCTGAAACGGGTTAAACAGGGACATTTGAATAATTATTCTTGTCCTTTATGCACTATGCATAACTATGGCAGATGGCCCCAGCCCATCGGGGCTTGAAGAAATATATGGGCTGCATGATGCTTCCACGCAGAGCTAAAACCAACCTGCACACGAGTACTGGTAAACCGCTTAGAGGATCTAAGCCTGCCCAGGCAAAGCAGTGCGAGTCGGCCCGTCCATGCTTATAAACCCTATTGGTTCCATTCGGGGGTAGGGCTTGAGATGTCATTTTCATCTCAATGTCAGGTAAAAGTCCCACAAAATTGGAAGCAGCATCTCCAAAATGACCTTTACAGTGTTGACGGGGACGTTAAACCTGAAATCAAACAAACAAACACAGTCAAACCAGTGTTACTGTGTTAAGCAAGCACCTCAGGGATGATCAAATAGTGCTTGCTTAAGACAGGTGGCTTGCTTAATACAGGTGAATATTAATGCATTTGCCTATTTCGGGAACTAAATGCTTGCTTGCTTAAGACAGGTTGCTTGCTTAATAGAGGTGGCCACTATGACAGGTTCGACTGTACTGTGGCAGACAATACTTTCAAATAAATTTCTTTTCAAATTCCTATATTAAGACCACCTTTGGGACTGTTCAAAAGTGGTCTTTAAGACCACTTTTGATCAGTCCCAAAGGTGGTCCCTGACTAGAGGACACTGTTGGCAGAAAACACAGAGACAGCTTAAGTGCATCCTTCAAAATAAGCTTTTTAGAGCAGAATTAGTCTTAGTTTTAGGTGGTCTTAATAGCGGAATTTCAATGTTTTTAATTAGAAGCCTCCGTGGTGTAGTGGTTACGCTACTTGCCTTGTAAACCAGGAATCCCAGGATCGATCCCGGGCTTCTCCAGACTTTCGGATGAGTCTTTAAACCGAGGTCCCTTCTCCGTATGACCTTAGCTGTTGGTAGGATGTAAAACTCAAACACTCACAGACTCACTGTTCTTAACCCTTATCCTGCTGCATAAATTAATTTACCTTCACCCATTTACACTTCTTGATGTAGTTTATTCATTCAAATTTGCAAACTGAATGACAAACAGTGTAGATCCTGATCAGATGTCTTCAGAAGCAAAGGTAGGACAACAGTTGGAATATGAGTTGGTCGTTCCCTCTGACAATACAGAATTGAGGCCATCCTTAAAAAATTCTTGGTTTGCTGTGCCCCTACCTACCCACACAGATTGCCCCTACCCAAAAAATTTTATTACCATTCTGAGGAAAAGATTTTTTTTTTTGAAATCCTGATTAAACTCAAATTTAACACACTAAGCCAAATTTCAAGATGATGACATTCTTGTTCTTTTTTTTGGCTGTTTTATTTATTTTTTTTTCAGAGAAAATCAGGCTTGACATTTCATTTGAATGGTCTGCTAGTTTCAGAGAAAATCAGGCTTGATATTTCATTTGCTAGGCAGACCATTCAAATGAAATTTCAAGCCTGATTTTCTCTGAAAAATTAGAAAATAAGTATTTGAAATGATGTTTCCGGTTGTTGTATGGTGCTTTAAGGGTCAAATATCTTTTCAGATCTTAAAAAAAAAAAAAAAAACCTGCCTTCCTACCCACCTCACATATGATGGGTAGGAGCACAGTAAACAAAATTTTTTTTAAGGATGGCCTGACTTGTATGTCACTGTCTGGATATCTTGGGGACATTGAGGGTCAGGTCCTAGTGCACCAGACAGAGATGACCTGGCTCAGTATAACATCAGGCCTCATCCTGACCACTATTTTCCATGCCTGAAAGGCCCATTTTTGCAGCTTCAACCCTTATCCTGCTGAACAAGACACAACTATCACCTTTGCAAACAGTGTAGATCCAGATCAGATGGCTTCTGATGAAGCCATCTGATCAGGATCTACACTGTTTGTAATGCAGCTTGTGAAAATATCAAGTAATTTGGTTGAATAATAGTCAGTAATTGGTGTGGGTAAATAAATTTATTCAGCAGGATAAGGGTTAAATAGTTTTTTAAACAGACTAAAGGAACAAAAAATCAAAATCTAAAAGCCTGAAATCAAGAAAAATATCAAGCTCTAAAAGCCTGAAATCCTGCAAATGCCTGAAAAATATGAGGCCTGTAACATACAATGCCTCGTGGTGACAAGGAGGAGGGGTGGGGTGGGGGTTGGAATCAGAAGCTAGACTTATGAGTTGGTGGTTTCCTTTGACATCACAAAGCTGGCTTTTAAAATACCATCTGGGCACCTTGTGCACATTTAGAGTCAGGTCCTAGTGCACCAGATGAAAATGAATTGGCTCACTCAACAATGCCTTAACTCTATATAAAACCAGTGGGTCCCAGGGCAGGTCCATTTTTGGCACCAGAGCTATAATTTGAACAATCTTGGTAGAAGGCCACTAGATGATATCAAAGATTTAGGCCTTCTGGTGTCAGACAAGACGATTATTAAAAGATTTTCCTATATAAGTCTTTGCAAAACCGGTAGGTCATTTTTGGACCCAGGGCTATAATTTGAACAATCTTGGTAAAGGTACCCTAGATGAAGCTTCATATGCATACATGTGATATCTCCCGATTTCGTCGGGATATCCCGATTTCGAACCCCATCTCCCGGTCTCCCGTCCGACGGCCCTAATCTCCCGACGCGACAATTTTCCTATAGTAGTTTTCCGCCGACCGACCAATTTAGTGTTAACCACTGTAAAATGCGGTTAACCGTCAGTGTATTTACGCTATGCGGTATGCAGGTAAATTGCAATACACACCTGCACAGGTATAATATCGCAATATGAAAAGAACGTACCGGTAAATACAATTATTAAAATGCAACCCGCAAACAAGCCGCAAACAATGTGATAAAAAGCGAGAAATTCAATAAGGAAGAAATTTGATGTTTGCATACACTTATTACTGATCACCGATTTGCTCAAGTTGCCAACGCTATTAAACCGTTTACACCCGAGGCGGGCCTTATTGATAAGCCGACAATTAACAATGTGACAAGGTGTGAAAACTAGTCAATCAAGATATACCAGTTATATCTTATTTAATCCCTTTGTAATTGACACATGTAGACGCTAAATATTATTCCCGCCAAAACAGAGCAAAGCAGACGCTGTTTTTTTTAAACCCGAGAAAAATATTTTTGCCGTTTTTAACGGAAGAAAAAAATATGCCCCACGTGACATCAATGAAAATTCGTGCATGCTTTTTGGCCTTTGACAGGTGAACGCGCTAAATATTTTTCCCGCCAAAACAGAGCAGAGCAGACGCTGGTATTTTCTAAGCATCTGTATGCTGTTTTTCATTTATTAATAAACATAGAACCGGAGTTTTGCAGGGTGAAATTTTCTATTCAAACCTGTTTCATTTTTAGCTTGCGAGCAAAAATATTTTTGCCGTGTTTTTAATGGATCTTTTATGAAAAAATATGCCCCCAAGTTAAATCAATAAAAATCATGCATGCTTATTAGTTCCGACTAAGTTCCGAGGCACGTTTTGGGGATGATAAGAGAAGGGGTGTAAGAGTATGAGTAATTTTTTGCTATGCAGGTTTTCTGAACGTTGTTTTTTTCTCCCAGGTGCTAGGTGGGTATTTAACACCGATCTATTGGTCAGTGCTTGTTCTTTGATCATTCTTCCTAGGCTAGGCTTGTCTCTCTATTAAAATACAAAATGGAAGTTTGTCGTCTGCTGCTTTCTTCTTCCAAGCTTTTATAACATATTTTTGCAGAAAGGCAAACAGTGTGGACCGTCATCAGAATGCTCTGCAGTCTGATCTGGGCCCACACTGTTTTCAAAAAAGATTTTTAATGCAGATGACAGACGACAAAGCAGACAACAATTGTCGTGTTGGCATGTTATGGGCGAAAAAGTGCTTCAGAGGTAAATTTTAACCAAAAATAACATCACTTTTTACCGCGGAAAAATCTCCCGATTTGGGACCCCAATCTCCCTATCTGAAAATCAAAATCTCCCTATTTGGGTCCAAGAAAATATCACATGTATGCATATGGAATATCAAAGACTTGGGCCTTACGGTTTCAGACAAGAAGATTTTTAAAGGTTTTCCATATATAAGCCTATGTAAAACCAGTGGGCCCCTGGGCAGGGCTATTTTTGGCCTCAGGACTACAATTTGAACAATCATGGTAGGGATCCACAAGATGAAGCTTCATACCAAATAACAAAGAACTGGGCCTTGCGGTTTCAGGGAAGAAGATTTTTAAAGATTTTCCCTATATAACTGGGTCTTCTGGTTTCAGATAAGACACTTTTCTATATATAAGTTGATGGAAAACCAGTGGGTCCAAGGGTGGGGGCATTTTTGATCCCAGGGCTATAATTTGAACAATCTTGGTAGAGGTCCACTAGATGAAGCTTAATAGCAAAGACATCAAACACCCAGGCCTTCTGGAATCAGACAAGAAGATTTTTAAAGGGTTACCCTATGTAAGTCTATGTAAAACCCGAGGGCCCCAGGGCTTGGCCATTTCTGGTCATGGCTATAATTCGAACAATCTTGGTAGAGGTCCCCCAGATGAAGTTTCATACCAAATGTCAAAGGCTTGGGCCCTCTGGTTTTACACAAGGCCATCCTTAAAAAATTCTTGGTTTGCTGTGCTCCTACCAACCCACACAGATTGCCCCTACCCAAAAACATTTATTACCATTCTGAGGAAAAGATTTTTTTTTTGAAATCCTGATTAAACTCAACTAAGCCAAATTTCAAGATGATGACATTCTAGTTCTTTTTTTTTTTTGGCTGTTTTATTTGTTTTTTTTTCAGAGAAGATCAGGCTTGACATTTCATTTGAATGGTCTGCTAGGTTCAGAGAAAATCAGGCTTGACATTTCATTTGAATGGTCTGCCTATTTCGTGAGACTTTTACAGACATTGAGATGGATTGACATCTCAAGCCCTGCCGCCCAATGAAACCAAAAGGGTTTACATGCATGGACGGTCTGACTTGCAGCATTTTACCGGGCAGGCTTAACCGGCATATCTGTCAGAATACTATTAGAATCTTATATGGGTGTGAGGGGTGGAATGAGAAAATCCGTCCCGAGGGACACTGTCCGGCATCACGAGGCTTGCTGAGTGATGCCGGACAGTGATCCCGAGGGACGGATTTTTCTATCCACCCCTCACACCCATATTGGATTCTTTTTCTTGCATACTTTCCATTTCTATTGCGAATGTTTAATGCTGCTGTCACTTCGCTTACCGACGTCCGCCATTTTGTGATGACACAACGGGAATGTTTAGTGACGTCACGCATGACGACGTCACGCATGAGGTTGTAATCAACCAGCGTATTTATCAAACACGCGATTATTTTCGATTTGGGGTCGGAACACCAGGGTCAGAACATAAATTTCTATCCCAGGGTAAAATCACGGATTTCCTTGTCTGGTGTGCAAGAAAGTAATTGTTAACCACTTATGTATGCCCCGGAAAATATGTTGTTAGGTAAACTGACATTTTGATAGGACCCAAATGGATTCTGTTTACTGGGTTGTAAAACGCTATTCAAACCACACAAAGATAATTACTGTGATATTTGCTGATTTCAGATGACAATGATGGATAAGAAAAATTCAAGGACAAATAAGCCACAATGTTTACGAAGATAATTTAAAAACATGTCTAGATCAAATATCATAATAAGGTCAAAGACGCACATCTTTATAATAAATTAAAGTTACTCATTAGAAAAAATGGGCCCCCGCCCATTGAGGCTTGAAGAAATAGATGGGCTGCATGATGCTTCCACGCAGAGCTGAAATAGCCGCACACAAGTACTTAGAGGATCTAAGCCTGCCCAAGAAAAGCGGTGCGAGTCCATGCTTATAAACCCTACTGGAGATGTCATTTCATCTCAATGTCGGGTAAAAGTCCCACAAAATTGAAAGCAACATCTCCAAAATGACATATACAGTGTTGACAGGGATGCTAAACCTCAAATCAAACAAACAAAACAAACTCATTAGAAAAACAAATCAATGGCTGAATCTGACTTGCAGTTCTGGAGGAGATGTTGAAAATTGAAAAGTTTTGACAACCAAGAGACGGACGGACAAAAGACAAAAGGCCACAGCATAAAATCTTGTTCACAAACTAAAATGCCAAGACAATATATGTTATTCATCACAAAAACATGCCTATATAATTCTGACCCCCGTGAACCCCACTTTTATGTAGTAAAACTGGGGTTTACAGGGGTAACCTTATTTTTCTTATTTCTGCTCTAAAATATAGATTGTAAGTACATGTTAGAACCGCCTCACCGAGGCGGTTCTAACGAGTACCCACACAATCTCTATTTTGAGCAGAAATAAGAAAAATATCATAATTTTTCATCTTAAAATTTTCATTTTTTCGGCGATAAAGATTACAATGTATTTGTATAGGCATGTTTTGGTAATGTGATCTGAGAATGAAACGGTTTATAACTGTTGGATCAGCTCTCCTCCTCTGAATGATTTTGTTTTCGTTAATTTTATCATGTACTTCAGGCTAAGCTAGGAACATATGCAGCTCTGTCAAACTACACTGAAGCTTCAAAAGCCTTATATACTATGGTAGAGTCAATCCCGTTCTCGAGTCCTTGGGGTATTCTTTTTATAGATCCAGATAAGACCCATCAGGGCTTGAAGAAATAGATGGGTTGCATGCAGAGCTGAAATCGACCACACACGTTAACTGGTAAACCCCTTAGAGGATCTAAGTCTGCCCACCCTGATTCGCTCACCTGAGTGTCACTGTCTAGTACATTCTATTTTCGGCTCTGGCAGCCATCTTGTTCGCCAGAGTGGAACAATTTTAACTATTTTGGTAGGGAGTCATCTAGGCAACATTCCTGTGAAGTTTAAATCAAATTGCCCCAAGGGTTTAGGAAGAGTTCGCGTTTGAAGCAAATTTACAATGTTTTTCTAATTTTAGCTCTGGTGGCCATTTTGTTCACCAGAGCGGGATCGTTTTAGCTATTTTGGTAGAGGGTCATCTATATTCCTATGAAGTTTGAACGAAATTGGCCCAAGGGTACAGGAGGAGTTGTCGTTTGAAGAATTTTTCCATTTTTAGCTCTGGCGACCATCTAGTTTGTCAGAGCAAAATGATTTTATATATTTTGGTAGGGATTCTCCATGTCACCCAAATGACAACCAAGGCAACATTCCTGTGAAGTTTGAATCCAATTGGCCCTAGGGGTTAGGAGGAGTGTGCGCTTGAAACAAATTTACGATATTTTTCTATTTTTAATTCTGACAGCCATTTTGTTCATCCGAGCAAGATCATTTTAGCTATTTCGGTAGAAGGTCATCCAATCATTATTCCTGTGAAGTTTGAATGAAATTGGCCAAAGGGTACAGGAGGAGTTGTCGTTTCAAGAGTTTTTCTATTTTTAGCTCTGGCGCCCATCTTAATTGTCATAGCTATTTTGGTATGGAGTTGTCTACGAAACATTCCTGTGAAGTTTGGCCCAAATTGGCCCAAGGGTTTAGGAGTTTGCGTTTGAAGCAAATTTATGATGTTTTTCTATTTTTAGCTATGGTGGCCATTTTGCTCATCAGAGCAGAAGTGTTTTAGCTATTTTGGTAGAAGGTCACCAAAGCAACATTCCCATGAAGTTTAAATGAAATTGGCCCATATGTACAGAAGTTGTCTTTTCAAGTTTGTTTCTATTTTTAGCTCTGGTGGCCATCTTATTCATCAGAGCAGAACGATTTTAGCTATTTTGGTAGGGAGTCACCTAGGCAACATTCCTATGAAGTTTAAATCAAACTGGCCCAAGGGTTTAGGAGGAGTTCGCATTTGAAGCAAATTTACGATGGTTTTTTCTTTTTTTTATCTCTGGTGGCCATTTTGTTCATCAAAGCAGAATGATTTTATCTATTTAGGTAGCGGGTCACCTATGCAACATTCCCATGAAGCTTGAATGAAATTGGCCCAAAGGTACAGGAGTTGTCGTATAAAGGTTTTTTCTATTTTTAACTCTGGTGGCCATCTTGTTCATCAGAGCGGAACGGTTTTAGCTATTTTGGTAGGGAGTCACCTAGGCAACATTCCTGTAAAGTTTGAATTAAATTGGCCCAAGGGTTTAGGAGGAGTTAGCGTTTGAAGCAAATGTACAATGTTTTTCTATTTTTAGCTCTGGCGACCATTTTGCTCACTGGAGCGGAACCATTTTAGCTATTTTGGTAAAGGGTCACTTAAGCAACGTTTCTGTGAAGTTTGAATGAAAATGGTTTGTTTGATTTGATATTTAACGTCCCCATCAACACTATATAGGTCATTTTGGAGACGTTGCTTTCAATTTTGTGGGACTTTTACCGGACACCCCTAAATTTTGAAATGGACTTCTGCTATATATATGGAGAAAGATTCCATTTGGTACAAAAAGGGGTTAAGTGACCCTATCTCGCATAAATTATCACAGTCACATTACGATAACACAACCGTGCAACATAGTGCATTTTTTCACATCTCCAAAATGGCCATTTTTCTGATGAAAATCCGTGATATTTTTCTTATAAATACTGCAAACATAGGTTGTGGGTGCTCGTTAGAACCGCCTCATTGAGGCGGTTCTAACGAGTACCCACAACCTACGTCTTAGAGTAAAAATAAGAAAAATAATGTTTACCCCCGTAAACCCCAGTTTTCTCTATATAATGTGGGGTATAAGGGGGGTCTTCATTTCACGGACTTGTTCACGTGATGTAATGGTGTACAGGCCACTGAAGAATGGCAGTTTTTGGTTTTTCAATCCACAGCGAAGCCAATTTTTTTTTACTTGTCAAACAAGAATACCGCCAAAGGCTATGATTGTAGTTCTAAAGAAATGGACTTGAATGGGCCCTTGCCCATCGGGGCTTGGAGAAATAGATTGGACTACATAAGGCTTCCACACAGAGCAGAAACTGACCACACAATGAGTACTGGTATACCGCTTAGAAGGTCTAAGCCTGCTCAAGCAAAGTGGTGCAAGTCCCTGCATGTACATGTAAACTCTATTGGTTTGTTTGGGTGGTATGGTTTTTATTTCATCTCAATGTCGGTTGAAGTCCAACAAAACTGGCAGCAATGTCTCCAAAATGACCTAAATAGTGTTGACAAACAAATGAGATGAACAAATGAGTGGCAAAATGGACTCCTATATCGCACCATGCTAAACCCATTATGTACCTGAAACCCCGAAACGGGTACCCTGGCAAATAGTGCAAGCCCAGTTCCGATGCAGCAGAACATGGTGTCTGATCAGGGCCTACACTATTTGCCAAAACTTCAGCTATTTTTCAAATAAAGTTTAAAGATAACGCAACCTGTCACCCCTAAATTTCAAAATGGACATCTGTTTTACATAAGAAGGAAAATTCCATTTGGTACAAAAAGGGTTAAACCAGGCCAGGCCTCATACTGACCAAGCTTTTCAAAGCCCAGGCTTTCAAGTGACTCCTGGTGAAAAAGTAGGAGAAAAGTAGGAGCCTGAGATATCAAAAAGTAGGAGAAAAGTAGGAAAAAAGTAGGAACCTGATGTAAAAAGTAGGAGCTAATGGACACGAACATACCTCCATATGTCTCACATTTTACCAGTTTTTTTTTCATTTTCGGCAGTTTTATTTGTGTATTTGAGTCTAATGTTTTCACATCAAAGTTAGCAGGCACCAGTAAAATGTGAGTGGCTAACCCATCTAGTACAGTTATTCATGACTGCAGCCTTAACTTCCAATGCTTTTGTCAGCAGATATCTGTACCTAGATATTGACATATATCAAAATATTAATTCAAAAGAATTAATGAATTTTGAAAATTTACATTTGTGAGAAGCATCAGCTACAAGATGTCCAGGTGAAGGCATCATAGCACTGCTACAATGAATTCCTGGCATGCAAACTAAGACAGCATTTTAGTTGCTCACTGAAATCAAGGCTTTAAAGTATTGCTGCAATGAATTTCTGCCATTCTAAACAAGACAGAGCTCTAGTTGGTCACTTCAGTCATCATAGCATTGCTAAAACGATTTTCTGTCATGCTAAACAAGACAGGGCTCTAGTTGGACACTTCAGTCTTCACAGCATTGCTGCAATGATTTTCTGTCATGCTAATTAATACAGAGCTCTAGTTGGTCACTTCAGTCATCTGAGCATTGCTGCAAAGATTTTCTGTCATGCTAATTAATACAGAGCTCTAGTTGGTCACTTCAGTCATCACAGCATTGCTGCAATGAATTTCTGTCATGCTAAACAAGACAGAGCTCTAGTTGGTCATTCCAGTCATCACAGCACTGCTGCAATGAATTTCTGTCATGCTAAACAAGACAGAGCTCTAGTTGGTCACTTCAGTCATCACAGCATTGCTGCAATGAATTTCTGTCATGCCAAACAAGACAGAGCTCTAGTTGGTCACATCAGTAATCACAGCATTGCTGCAATGAATTTCTGTCATGCTAAACAAGACAGAGCTCTAGTTGGTCACTTCAGTAATCACAGCATTGCTGCAATGAATTTCTGTCATGCTAAACAAGACAGACCTCTTTTTGGTCACTTCAGTCATCACATCATTGCTGCAATGAATTTCTATCATGTTGGTCACTCCAGTTATCACAGCATTGCTGCAATGAATTTCTGTCAAGCTAAACAATACAGAGCTCTAGTTGGTCACTTCAGTCATCACAGCATTGCTGCAATGAATTTCTGTCATGCTAAACAAGACGAGCTCTAGTTGGTCATTCCAGTCATCACAGCACTGCTGCAATGAATTTCTGTCATGCTAGACAAGAAAGATCTGCTGGTCAATCACTGCAGTTAAGACATTGCATTACTGCTGCTTTGAATTCCTGTCATCCTCCATAAGACAGATCTCAGATTTTTCAGAGCAGTTAAGGCATCATAGCACTGTTTCAATGGTTTTCTGTCATGCTAAACAAGACACAGCTCTCTTTGGTCACTTCAATTAAGGCAACACACCACTGCTGCAATAAATTCCTTTCATGCTCAACAAGATGGAACTCTAGTTGGTCACTTCAATCAAGGCAACACAGCATGGCTGCAATGAATTTCTGCCATGCTCAACAAGACAGAACTCTAGTTGGTTAACTTCAATTAAGGCATCACAGCACTGCTGCAATGAATTCCTGTCATACTCAGTAAGACAGAACTCTTAAAAGGTCATTGCAGTTAAAGGCATCAAAGCATGGCAACCATGAATTACTTTCATACTTATCAAGACAATAATTCTAGTTGGCCAAAAAGCTAATTTAAGCAG
Source organism: Lucinisca nassula (assembly GCA_963580285.1). Taxonomy (NCBI): domain Eukaryota; kingdom Metazoa; phylum Mollusca; class Bivalvia; order Lucinida; family Lucinidae; genus Lucinisca; species Lucinisca nassula. The sequence continues at coordinate 26,248,275 of OY757023.1, forward strand.
CAATGATGCAATGAATTTCTGTCATGCTAAAAAAAGTTAAGGCACCACAGAAGTGCTGCAATAAATTGCTGCCATGCTCAACAAGACAGAACCCTAGTGGGTCACTGCAGCTAAGGCATCACAGTACTGCTGCAGTGTATCCCTTTCATGCTCAAGACAGAACTCCAGTTGATAACTGCAGTCAAGGCATCACAGCATTGCTGCAATGAATTGCTGTTGCTCAACAAGAGCTCCAGATGGTCTCTGCAGTTTAGTCATCAGAGCACTGCTGTAATGTATTTCTGTCATGCTCAACAAGACATAGCTCTAGATGGTAACCACAGTTAAGGCATCACAGCATGGCTGCTACAATGAATTTCTATCAAGCTAAACAAGACAGAACTCTAGTTTGTCACTGCAGTTAAGGCATCACAGCACTGCTGAAATGAATTCCTCCTGTGCTAAAGACAGAGATCTAGATGATCACTGCAGTTAAGGTGTCAAAGCATTGCTGCAATGAACTTCTGTCATGCTAAACAAGACAGAACTCTAGGAAGGCATCAAAGACATGGTATCAAAGCATTGCTGCTATGAATTGTTGGTCAGTTAAGGCCTCAAAGCATTGCTGCAATGAATTCCTCGCATGGTTACCAAAACATAGCGCTAGCTGATCACTGCAGTTAAGAAATCAAACCACTGCTGCTATGAACTCCTGCCTAATAAGACAGAGCTCCAGCTTGGCAATACAGCTGAGGCATCAAAACATTGCTGCAATGAATTTTTGTCATGCTAAACAAGACAAAGCTCAAGCTGGTTAATGCAGTTAAGGCATCACTGCACTGCTGAAGTGAATGTTTGTCATGCTAACTGCAGTTAAGGCATTACTGGACTGCTGCAATGAATTTCTTTAATGCTAAACAAGACAGAACAGTTGTCACAGCAGTTAGGGCATCAACGCATTCCTGAAGTGAATTCTCTACCTTTTCTCAACAAGACAGAGCTCCAGTTGGTCATTTAGCTAAAACATCACTACACTACTGACTGCAAAAATTCTTGTCATGTTCAACAAGACAAAACTGTAGAGGGTCATTGCAGATTTGCTTTACATCAACGTATTCCAATTAGTAGTACAGCTAAAAACAGCAGTTGAATGTCGAGGATCATCAGTACATTATGTCATGTAACAAGATGCATTCTACAAATTGTTTGAGATACATGTTATACTTTTAAATGCTTATTTTGTTTATTTATTTATTTGGGATCTTAGTTTTTGAACAAATTAAAAAAGTAGGAGAAGTAGGAGTTTTTCTGGAAAAAGTAGGAACAAAGTAGGAAGAGACCCAAAAAGTAGGAAAAGTAGGAAAAAGTAGGAAAAAGTAGGACTACTTGAAAGCCTGAAAGCCTGAAAGACCTGATTTTGCAGCCTTAACCCTCATCCTGCTGTACATGACAATCATAATCTTTGCAAACAGTGTAGATCCAGATCAGAAGCCATCTGATCAGGATCTACACTGTAATGCAGTTTGTGACTTGAATACATTATATCAAATAATTTGATTGGTGAATAGGCAGAAATGGGTGTAGCAAAATAATTTTATTCAGAGGATAAGTGTTCAATAGTCATTTTAAACAGAATATAGGAGGAAAAATCAAAATCTAAAAAGCCTGAAATCAAGAAAAAATCAAGAAACAATCAAGCCCTAAAAGCCAGAAATCCTGCATATGCCTGAAAAATATGAGGCCTGCAGGCACAACAACAAAAGGAAAAGATAAGTAATAGGATACCAACCCAGAAAGGGACATTATTCTTGTCGATGTCTTCAAACAGCTGATCAAACTGGTCAAGCACCATGTCCGGCTGCACCAACTTGCTCGATATTTCTCTATCCTTCTTCAACTGCCGCTGCCGCTTCGTCTTTGGTAAGTGATATTTTATTTGGACGTGGGGTGTGAAACACACGTTTTCAAGCCAGGGAGGGGGTTTGAGGCCCTGTGTGTTGTACATGTTCAGCGCTAACATCAGCTGGTTGTAATCCTGAAAAACAAGACAAGTTGTAATCCTGTAAAACAAGACAAGTTGTAATCTTGTAAAACAAGACAAGTTGTGAACTGAGCTAGCGCACAACGAAACCTACATTGACCCATAAAATGCCAATCAAGACAATTGTCGTCTGCTTTGCCGTCTGCCGGTTACCTTAGAAGTATTTTTTTGCAAACAGTGTGGACCCGTTTGCCTGTATGCAAAAAATATGTTTTGCATTTTAAACTTTACCGCTAAAAAAATTATAATTTTGAGCTGACAAATTGTGATATTTTTCTTATTTCTGCTCAAAGTATAGATTGTAGGTACTCATTAGAACTGCCTCATCGATGCGGTTCTAACAAGTACCCACAATCTACATTTTAGAGCAGAAATGAGATTTTTTTTTTATTATTTCTGTTCAAACTATAGATTGAAGGTTGTTCAAGGTGGTTCTAACGAGTACCCACAATATATATTTTAGAGCAGAAATAAGAAAAATAAGGGTTACCCCTGTAAACCCCAGTTTTACTGTACAGAAGTGGGGTTCAAGGGGATCAAAATTATATAGGCGTTTTCATGATGGTATTTGTTCTGTAAGTTTGTTTGTTTGATTTGAGATTTAACGTCCTCGTCAACATAGTAAAGGTCATTTTGGAGATGTTGCTTCCAATTTCGTGGGATTTTTACTCCACATTGAGATGAAATGACATCTCAAGCCCTGCCGTCCAATGAAACCAACAGAGTTTATAAGCATGGACGGTCCAACTCGCACCGCTTTGCCTGGGCCGGCTTAGATCCTCTAAGTTGTTTACCAGTACTCATGTGCGGGTTGGTTTCAGCTCTGCCTGGAAGCATCATGCAGCCCATTTATTTCTTCAAGCCCCGATGGGGACGGGGGGGGGGGGCTGTTGTTCTGTAATAGTGGCCACATTCAGAAAGCGATACAGACATCAGGAAAAGCAACAACATGGATTTTTTTCTCAAAAAATGTCCCTTTGAAAAAAAAACCCAAAAACAATGGCTAATTTATGCAAATGAACCTATCCATCTTCACTAACCCATTGTGTACAAAATGACATCTTCCATCTTATATATGGCAGGAGTTCTTTTGAATTTTCAGACAATGGCTTTTCTTTTTGTGAACAGTATAGGTCCTGATCATACAACTACAGAATACTGAATTCTGCAGTGTCTGATCTGGGTCTGCACTGTTTACCACAAAGTTTTGTTTTTGGTTTAATTCCTGCATGAAGTACAAAATTTTCAATAAATATAGTTTTAACCCATTTTGTACCGGAAACTCCTAAAGGGGTAGTTGGCAAACAGTGCAAGCCCAGATCAGATGCCACAGAATGCGGCGTCTGATCAGGGCTTACACTGTTTGCAAAAAGCTCAGCCATTTTCCGAGTAGATTTTGAAGAAAACACATCCTGACGACCCTAAATTTTGAAATTTTGAAATTGTCTCCTGCTCTATATATAAGGAGGAAGATTCCATTGGTACAAAAAGGGTAAATATATGCAAATGGCACACACCTACTTTTTATTTAAAATATTAACCTTTAAGATGTAAATGAATGAGATATTAAAAAGCAGCTATTACCGAACATGTATTTGCTGTTCACATGTCTCTTAACTACTAAAAGTACACAAACACTGTCTCAAGACTGTGTAGCTAGCCTTGTCAATGTTTCAGAAATTTCCAATCATTACTGAAGGACGTATGCTGATGACAAGGTCAAAATCCGGCAATTTCAGCAATCAAGGGGACGTAACTGAGAGATAGGTCAACATCACCAGTTTTTGAACATATCCAAATCTGATCCCCAATCTACTTATATGTAAGTTTCAGGAAGATCTGATCAAAACTAAAGGATTTATGGTGATGACAAGGTCCAAAATAGGCATTAGCAGCAAAGGAGGTTACATAACACTACAAGTACATGCTAACAATGTTAGTTTTCAAACTCATTCAAGCTTTTGTCCCTGACTCAGTTATATGTAAGTTTCAGGAAGATCCGCTCAAAACTAAAGGACTTACTGTGATGACAATATCAAAAATAACTCTAATATAGACTGGTCCACCACACAAGATTTCGAACTCATCCAAGCTGTTATCCCCAACCTACTTATGTGTTAGTTTCAAGAAGATGCGATTAAACCTAAAGGACTTATGGTGATGACAGGGCATTTTCAGCAAAAGATGAGGCATAACTCTACAAGTAATAGGCCGACATGGCCAGTTTTCAAATTTAGCCGAGCTTTTATCCTTGACTGATATGTAAGTTTCAAGGTGATCCGATAAAAACAGAAGGGGCTACCGTGAAGACAAGGTCAAAAATAGGCATTTTCTGCAATCAAGGGACCTAACTCTATGACAGATAGGCCAACCTCACCAGTTTTCAAACACATTCAAGATTTTATTCTTGATTTACAAATATGTAAGTTTCAAGAACAGCCGATAAAAACTGAAGGGGCTACAGTGATATAAAGGTAAAAAAAAAATAAAAAGGCATTTTCTGCAATCAAGGGCATGTAACTCTATGACAAATAACTAGCTAGAGTATGTTGCAAATCATTAGGAAAGACCCCTTTTTGGGCAAAAACAAGTTTTACTTGAAAAAAAGTGTTTCTTGATCATTTTTTTTAACCTGGTTAAAGCTGTAGAAAATGCCAAGGACTAAAAATTTATTCGGCATTGCAAGTTATATTCAGAAAATCAATTTGGCACCAAAAGAGTTAAATCTCTTGAATCTTAGTGTGGAGGACAGGTATTTGTTTGAGTTTTACGTCCCACCAACAACTAAGGGACCTTGGTTTAAAGATTCATCCAAAAGTCTGGAGAAGCCCGGCATCAAACCCACAACCCTTGGTTTGTGAGGCTAGTAGTTTAACCACTACACCACAGAGGCTCCTAAGGGGAGGACAGGTAAATGCACTCGGGTGAACTAAAAGCAGACTTACTGTTTTCACATTAGTGTCAGATTCCAGCAGGTAGAGAGATGAACTTGTGTCTTCCGTAGATGATTCTTCTGAACTAGATTGTGGAATTTTTTTCTTTGCTTTCTGCAACAAGAAAGTACCCAACATTACAGAAAACACTCTAGGACTGAAAGTGTTTGGGCACCCCCTTGTAGATGAGCCATGAGATGAATTCATCTACCGTAATGATCCTAAGTACTGGGACAGATAGGCCTAAGCAAACAGTGAAGACCCAGATCAGACTGCTCCTGAAGGAGCAGTCTGATCAGGGTCTACACTGTTTGCCATTCTGTCAGCACATTTTGGACTCCTTGCTGGATCGTGAAACAAGTTTGTAAAAATTTTAGAAGAATTACAGCAAGTCCTTAAGGTGTCAAAATTTTTAGTATCTTTATTGAATCTTGTAAAAGTAACACAAACCTCTTTATAACACCATTCATTATATCACAGTTTTGTATATAACACAGTTTATGATAAATCTCAAAAATAAGAAGATGATATAGAAAAAGGACCCAAAATGTATTAATTACCAGTGGAGATCAGCAATTTGATGCCTCTATTTTAGCTCTCTGCCATTTTTTTCTGCTAATGAGAGATGTCGTTTAAAGGTTTTTCTAAATGTAGCTCTGCCAGTCATAGTACTCATGGAGTGGAACCATTTTAGCAATTTTGGTACAGGGCCATTAGTGGAACATTTCTGTAAAATTATTTTGAAATCTAGCTGTCTGCTTGAGAGAAGATTCCATTTTAAACGTCTTTTTTTTTTATTTTTTTTTAGCACTGGTGGTCATTTTCTTCAGTGGAGTGGAACTTATCCTGCTGAATATTCATCTTAGTCACACCCATCTCTGACTCTGAACCAATCAGATTACTTGATGTAATTTATTCCTACAAATTCATACACTGAATGTAAAGCAGTGTAGATCCTGATCAGATGGCTTCATCAGAAGCCATCTGATCTGGATCTACACTGTTTGCAAAGATAGGGGTTGTCGCGAACAGCAGGATAAGAGTTAAGCAGGTTTAGTACAGGGCCATGAGAGGAAAATTTCTTTAAAATTCTATCAAAATCAAGCCATCAGCTTGAGAAGAGATTTTGTTTAAAGGTTGTCTTTTTCTATTTTTAGCTCTGGCAGCCATCTTGTTCATTGGAGCAGAACCATTCTGTAGCCATTTTGGTGCAGCATTTGTGTGATGCATTAGGATTTTCATCCAAATATGTCACCTTTTTATAACACTGTTCCAGATATATCATGATTAAAACATGGATATTAGAAACATCAGGGTCTACAGTGTTTACTTAGAACACAGAAATTTATCTTCCAACCATAGCAAAGAATTGTTAAATTACATATGACCATAATTTTATAAACCTGACTTTTCCATACCTGTGATACCTCCCTCATCAGGAGCGAGACTCCCTCATTTTGATGCTAATTTTTGCCCAATTTATGCTAAATTTTAGTAAAATTTTGGAGTCTGCCTCATTTGAACTGAGAATTTTCCTACATATTCTTTAAATCTCCCTCATCACAATGTCAAATCTCCCTCTTACAGTTCAAAATATTATCACAGGTATGCTTTTCTCCAAAGAATTGGAATTTTTTTTTTTTTTTTTTTTTGGGTTTTGGTTTTATGGCCCTTTCAAGATTATTTCACTCATATCGAGCCGACGGTTAATCAGAGGTGGGCGAAAACCGGAGTACTCGGAGAAAAACCACCTGACCTTCCGTTGCAGAACTTGGCGTCTCACATATGACCCGAGCGAGGCTCAAACCACAGCGGTAAGAGACCTAATGATCAAGAGTCAGCGCTCTTAACCTCTAGGCCACGGAGGCCCGTAAAGAATTGGATAAGGGTATGCACCACATGACTATTTAAAGTGACGAAACAAAAATGAGCATTTCTGTTACCTGCTTTAACTAAGGAAAAATAATCATACAAAAGTATTCCCATTTATATATCCAATTTTATTTTTTATTTATTTATTTATTTATTTTTTTTTGTATTTGTCTTAAGCTCAAACTTGTGTCCTGATCATGATGCTCACAGGACCCTGATCACAAAGGTTTGTGCAAGATACTGATAAAGAACACTTTATAGTACTTGACGGGAATGGCAACACCTTCAGGGGAGGCAACTCCTGCAAAAGTGTTTTTGTCTCCCATGTCAATAGGGGTCAACTCTTAAAGGAAAGAATTTGCTCCTGAGGAGCAAATTCTTTCCTTTAAGAGTAGACCCCTTTTTCGGTGGGACTAAGCCTGTAGATAAGTGAACAGGATGTCCCGAAAGTTGTCTCCTTTTGAAAAATTGGCAGAAAAAATGTGCTACGTTTTCCCATTGCCCTTAAGTACAGAATTATAATGTACAAATAATTAAAAGACGTGATTATCCTAAAAATTTCAACCGACTAGAGGTGAAAATGGAATGACATAACAGGCCAGTGATAGGTCAAAACAGATGCAAGTGGCCAACTGTGCACCCAGATCAGACTGCTTCGAAGCAGTCAGCTCTGGGTCTGTACTATCTGTGAAAACACAGAAGACCTGATATTTAAGATAAATACTTTTTTCTCAGAAATTTCCTTTTTGAATGAACTAAAGTGTGATTTAATTAGAGGACACTAGGTTACTAAGGCAGATCTATAAGAAAAATGCATTAAAAATAGGTATTTTTTAAAGCATGTACTGAATTGCCTACAATATTTCAACTAATTAACGTTAACCTACACGTTTTGTTGTTCTTGCTTTTATGTCGAAACAATGTTCTATACAGTAAATGACTTGTGTTTATTTTTTTATTTTTATTATTATTTTTTTTTTGGTTTTGGTTTTACGGCCCTTTTAAGATTATTTCACTCATATCGAGCTAATCGTTAATCAGAGGTGGGCGAAAACCGGACTACCCAGAGAAAATCCACCTGACCTTCCATTGCAGGACTCGAACCACAGCGGTGAGAGACCTAATGATTAAGAGTCAGCGCTCTTAACCACTAGGCCACGGAGGCCCATCAATGATTTGTGTTCAACACATTGCATCAAATATCATTTCAAGAGACTTTTCAAGAAATGCGCACACACATACACATATGATGACCATGAGGGAGACTTGCATTTAAGAATGGGGGTGGGGGTGGGGGGGGGGGGGGAGACTGATGTTTCCATGACAGGGACCTTTCTTGATAAAATGAGAAATTGATCTTAACCCATACAATGCCAATCACGACTATTGTCGTCTGCTTTGCCGTCTGCCGGCTGCTTCAAAAGTATTTTTTTTGCAAACCATGTGGATCCAGATCAGACTGCTCCTGTAGGAGCAGTCTGATCTGGGCCCACACTGTTTGCCTGTATGCAAAAATATTTTTGAAAGTTTGTAAAACATTTCAGCAGATGACATAAGCAGACGACATTTTCAGATGTAGTTTTTCTCGGCGTCTTACGGGTTAATCCTTAGCAGTTTGAAGGGGTTTGTTCTGCATGGTGAAAGAAGTCCAAATTCTGCCCTAAACACCATGTAGGGCTGAAACCCCTTCAAACTGCTAACGATTAACCCTTAACCCTTGACCTGCTAAATATTTAAATATGCTACACCCACAACTGATTTGTAACCAGTCGGATTTCTTGATGCAAATCATTGCAAGAAATTCTTAAACTGGATGACAAACAATATAGATCCAGATCAGATGGCTTCTTCAGAAGCCATCTGATCTGGATCTACATTGTTTGAAAGATAAGACATATCCGGGCTCAGCAGGACAAGGGTTAAGATGCCGAGAAAAACTACATCACATTCTGTAACATAATTAACACCAGGTCCTGTTGAATTATGGAATATTTTAACCTGATTATCATTGCTGAACATGACAACCCGTACCTTTGCAAACAGTGTAGATCCAGATCAGATGGCTTTAAAAGAACCCATCTGATCAGGATCTGCACTGTCTGTCATGCAGTTTTGTGAAATTAACAAATTCATTATATCAAGTAATTTGATTGACTGATAGTCAGCAATGGGTGTGACTAAATTAAGTTATTCAGCAGGATAAGGATAAATGTACACCTACTGGTGATGGACAATATAGGGTTCTGTGCGTCCACTATACTCAACGAAAAGCAAACTTTTAACTCGAAAGGCCAGGGACTACACCATATTTCTGGCATCCCAACTGGTGCGCACGTATTCCCTTTGGTACAAAAAGTGTTAACCTTGAAAACTGAGCCAATTAAGTACAAAATTACTTGAACATGAAATATAGGTCAAACTTGAAAGACTCATGTATGTTGCTACCGTACTCACAGACATAAGTTTTCATACAAAGTTTCAAGCAGCTATCTGAAATAAAAGTTCAGGAATGCATTAACCCTTTTTGTACCAAATGGAATCTTCCTCCTTATATATGGCAGGAGTCCATTTCGAAATTTAGGGGTGTCAGGTTGTGTTTTCTTCAAAATCTACTTTGAAAATGGCTGACCTCTTTGCAAACAGTGTAGGCCCTGATCAGACGCCACATTCTGCGGCGTCTGATCTGTGTCTGCACTGTTTGCCAAGGTACCTGTTTTGGGGTTTCCGGCATTAACCTAATTCTAACAAAATCATGTATGTATGTATGTACACGCACACATAATATGCCCCAAGCAACATGCTGTTGGAGTGGGTATAAAAATCAAAGCTCTTACAATGTACTTAAAAGGAAGTGTGGTACAGAGATCAAATATGCCATTAATACATTATGATAATTGTCTATTGAACACCACCTTTTTTTTCTACCATGTGACTTAGGTACCATTAATCATTGAAATTTCACTTACTTTTGATTTTATTTTCCAATTTAGACATCACTTATTAGCAGATACATGTATGTTAACCCACTGCATGTGGGAAACCCCTAAAAGGGTATCTTGGCAAACAGTGCAGGCCCAGATCAGACGCCGCAGAATGCGGCGTCTGATCAGGGCCTGCACTATTTGCTAACAGAATTTTCCGTCAAAATTACAACAAAAATGAAAAAATAGGCCTGACCCCTCTTATACGACAAATGGTCTTGTCCAACAGATGGCAATGGAAGAGTCCACCAGTATACAATGGGTTAATTAATGTTTTCTTATATGAATTCTATTTGTTATACTGCAAAGAAATTTGTAGGCTTTTGATTGGTCAGCACAAGGGCAATTATTACCCATGAGCAAAAAATATTACCCTTTCATGCTCGCCTTCACTGAATTGCAATGTCGTCCATCTTGTATTTGCTGGACAGTTGGTGAGAAATGAAACCAAAATAATTTCATGCATCACAATAATTTGGGGTAATAAATTAATAAATAAATAAATAACTTTTGATTGTTTTCAATTGATTCCTATTTTATCTCATTGTTTTCTGTTATAAAACTTTCATTTCAACATGCTTTGAAAATTTTCCCACTAAGCATCATGATTAACATAGTGTGTGCTTTGTTTGTTTGTTTGACTTGAGGTTAAACGTCCGCGTCAACACTGTATAGGTCATTTTGGAGACGTTGCTTCCAATTTTGTGGGACTTTTACACGACATTGAGATGAAATGACATCTCAAGCCCAATAGGGTTTATAAACATGGACGACCGAGTCGCAACGCTTTGCCTGGACAGGCTTAGATCCTCTAAGCGGTTTACCAGTACTTGTGTGGAAGCATCATGCAGTCCATCTATTTCTTTAAACCCCGATGGGCGGGGGCCAAAATTTTCATGTGTATCTCTCAAGAAGTACATGTACATTGTACATACAATCACAGTTCTAATATAGCCTTTGACAAAATTAATGTCATGGGCTGTGGAATGCTCCAACGGTGCAGCCAAGAAAGCCTGTGACTTACAGGTTGATGGAAAGCATGGGCCTAGGAGGTCCAAGATGACCTGGAAGCAGCTGACAGAAAGAGATTGCAGAGGGCGGAAGCTCTTGGCTATCAACTCTCATGATAGACACACCTAGAGATCCGGTGTGAGATCTGCCATGTGTGCAGCATGCCAGCTACCTGGAAGGGGGCAGACTTATGTAGATGTTGCCTTTGTACCTGCGCATTAACCGAAAATATGATGATGATGATGATGATGGTGAAGATTGATGATGATGATGTTCATTGCATCAAATTTGTATATACTAATTCCTTAACATGCTATGAAAAACTGCATCGGAAAATGAATGTTGTCGGAAAATGTCTTTTTAATGTTGTCTGATGCATCTTTTTGCAAAGGCAAACAGTGAGGACCCCAATTGGGCTGCAGTCTGATCTGGGTTCTGCACTGTTTACAAAAAATGTCTTTTATAGTCAACAGCAGACAACATAGCAAATGACAACTGTTCAGATTGACAAACATTGTAGACCCAGATCGGCGATGTTGGAGTCAAAGAACTCTTTTGTAGCAGACCTCCTGAGAAGTGCATGTTTACATCAAACCCGCCCTCCTGCACACACTATGTTAAGCCCCAGCCTATCAGGGCTTGAAGAAATAGTTTGACTGCATGATGCTTCCAAGCAGAGCTGAGGCAAAGTGGTGCGAGTCAGACCTTCCATGCTTATAAACCCTGTTGGTTTCATTGGGTGACAGGGCTTGAGATGTCATTTCATCTTAATGTCTGGTAAAAGTCCCATAAAATTGGAAGCAACGTCTCCAAAATGAACAAACAAACAAAAACCACATAAAAATTTGTGTTGACACTTGGGTTGGTGCCAATGTTGACAGATTGTCAAAGGAAAAAAACTGATGAATGGCGAGATAACGTGACTACTATATAATGCCATGCTTAAACCAGTGCATCAAAAAAACAAAAATTCAACAATCAAGGAACAGAATAGATTGTTTTGATTTTTTTTTTACATCTACTTAAATAATCTTTTTTTTTCATTCCAAAACTGACATTAACCACCTATATTTAGAAAACTGAATATTCATGTCAATTACAATAACATAAAGTTCACTAACCTATTTCTTTTAATTATCAGACCTACCATTAAAGTAAATGGTTACAGTTTAAGGGCAGGTGACTGTTTTAAAACAGTTTTGTTTCCCTTCTCAATGGAGGGAGTGTACCTTTAAAGGAAAGAATTTCCTTTAAAGGTACACTCCCTCCATTGAGAAAGGAAACAAAACTGTTTTGAATCTTTCCTTTAAAGGTACACTTCCTCCATTGAGAAAGGAAACAAAACTGTTTTGAATCTTTCCTTTAAAGGTACACTCCCTCCATTGAGAAAGGAAACAAAACTGTTTGGAAACAGTCACCTCCCCTTAAAGAGGAGCAAATTCTCTCCTTTAAGGGTAGACTCCTTTCTTTGGAGGGTTTCATTTGGAGGAAGGCAGACAGGAAACCATGCCAGTTGCTTCCCTTGTAAGAAAGGGCAGTAAATACACCACAACCTCATTATAATACTATTAATGGGGTCCAAAGCAGAAACCGTGTTAGTTAATCAAAAAAAAAAAAATGTATAGATTATATAGAAAAATGACCATTTATTGTCATTTTTCTATATAATCTATAAATTTTTGGGATCCATCTTGATTTGTTTGTTTGATTTGAGGTTTAATAAAATAGACCTGAAACCCCTTAAATGACAAATGGACTTGTCCAACATATAGCAATGGAAGAGTCCACCAGTATACAAAGGGTTAAAGAAGTGTTGTGACTTTTTCTTTTTTGTTGTTGTTTGAAACTCTGAATATCATGTCGTAATCTTACCCATTAATGTCAATCATCCAAACAAGGTGGGTGGGGGAGAGAGGGCAAATGGCCCCAGATTCCCCACCTGAATGAAGATGTGCCTAAAATTGTGAAAGTGGTGGGGATCACTAACTTAAAAGATTTCCATTTTTAACTCTGGCAGCCGTCGCATGCTATTGGAGAAGAATCATTATAACTAATTTGCAAAGAGTAGACATCTAGCCAAATATTTGTTTTAGGTCTTTTGGTAGACTGTAACTTAAGCAACATTCCTGTGAAATTTTAATGAATTCGCAAAAGGGTAAAGGAGTTGTCAATTTGAATTTTTTTTCTGTTTTTAGCTTTAGTGGCCATCTTGTTCCCTGGAGAAAAATCAAAAATCCTTTTAGCTATTATGGAAGAGCATCACCTAAGCAACATTCCTATGAAGTTTGAAATTGGCCACGAGGCTTTACGAAGATTTGTCATTTAACCCAAATCAGACCGGAAACCCCGAAAGGGGTACCCTGGCAAACAGTGCAGGCCCAGATCAGACGCCGCAGAACGCGGCATCTGATCAGGACCTCCACTGTTTGCAGAAAGTTCAGCCATTTTCCAAATCAATTTTGAAGAAAACACAACCTGTCACCCCTAAGTTTGGAAATGGACTCCTGCTATATATAAGGAGGAAGATTCCATTTGGTACAAAAGGGGTTAAACAATTATTTTTAGCTCTGGCAGCCATCTTATTTATTGGAAAGGAACAGTTCTAGCCTTATTCCTTTATGAGTAATGCTCTTTTGTTTGTTTTTGCTTCACATCCAACCAACAACTAAGATCAAATGGAGACGGGACCATAGTGTAACGATGCACTTAACTCTTATCCTGCTGTTCACGACAACCCCTATCTTTAGAAACAGTGTAGATCCAGATCAGAAGCCATCTGATCAGGCTCTACACTGTTTGACATTCAGTTTATGAATTTATAGGAATAAATTACATCAAGTAATCTGATTGGTTCAAAGTCAGAGATGGGTGTGACTAAAATGAATATTCAGCAAGAGAAGGATTAAAAGTCTGGAGATGCCCAGACTCAAACCTATAATCCCTATTTTATAAGGGAATTAGCTTACTCTATTTAACGTATGTATATGGACAGACACGCCTGAGAAAACGGTGAAAACGTAGGTCCCTCCGTCTATCTGATTTGTTTGTTTGATTGAAGGTTTAACGTCACCGTCAACACCCCTCCATCTGTCCATCTCCTTCTAAACCATTAGTTTGAATCCAACCAAATTTAGTGTGTAGGTAGCTTATATGAGAGGGGTGTGCAACAGCGTATTTATATATTTTTGGCCCTACCCCAAAACATAGTCATGTGGCCTATCAAATGGAAGATGGTGATGAGTAGAATATAAATCAAGTAAAATTTTCACCCCTGGTGTCAGATTGGGGTCCTGGGGAGGGGTCAAAAGGTCAAGTATCATTCATTGCAATGGTTGTCGAAAATAATAAAATACTGTACTGATAATATCATTGGGACAGATAGGCCTAAGCAAACTGCAGACCCCGACCAGACTGCATCTGAAGGAGTCTGATCAGGGTCTACACTGTACTCCATTTTGTCTTCAACTTTTGGACTCCTCACTGGATCATGAAACAACTTTGTTAAAATTTTAGGAGAATTATAGCAAGGTCCTCGAGGTGTCTGAATTTTTAGGGACTTTCACGGTAATAAAAAATATATAAGCCAGCTCATGACAAAATCTACAAGAAGTCTTGAGTGACCAGCATAGTCTCAGATCAGCATGCACATTTGTGCAGTCTGATCAGTCATCGCTTATCTTGTCATAGTGGATGGGTGCCCAGGTTGATTTGAGTCTTTGCTGGTTGGACCGCCCTTATTGTAGGTTTTGTCATGCGCAGGCTCATTTAACCTTTAACCTGCTGAATATTCATCTAAGCCACACCCATTTCCTTATATCAACCAATCAAATTACTTGATGTAATTTATTGCTACAAATTCGTAAACTGAATGTCAAACAGTGTAGATCCTGATCAGATGGCTTCTTCAGAAGCCATCTGATCTGGATCTACACTGTTTGCAAAAATAGGGGTTTTCGCCAACAGCAGGCTAAAGGTTAAAAAATGTCATCTGCCTAGTTGTATCTGGTGCTTGAAGGATCAAATTCTGACAACCTACCTGTTCCTGGATCATCCGGGCTGACATAAACCTGGGGTTGGGGACATTGGGTGGGCCCATCTTGGCCTGCTGCATGATGTAGCTGTTGAGCTGGTGGATTGGGATGGGGACCCCTATCTGAGGCATCATGGGTTGCTGCACCGTGGGCTGGTGAAACCCGACCATCACCTGGGGATTCAGTGACACACCTGTAAAAGAAGTTTTTGTTTTACACGTTGTATAAAGGTTTAAATCTGTTAAGCAGCCACTCATATTTATCAATTGAAGGTTAAAAATGACTAAGTTCACAATATGGAAAAAGTGGCGAAAAATGATCCGACGATAAAGTCCAAACCACATGCGCATCCTCATATCATGGCAAAAACATATGCAAAGTTTGAAAATAATCGGTATGAAACTGTAGGAGGAGTTGCGATGACAAGGCACCCAGTGTAATATGTTGATGGAAAGACGGATGGACAACCGGACGGACGGACGGATGGCAACTTGCACGCTTATGTCTTCCTGCTAAAGCAGGTGCAACAAAAATGGGGTTCAATGGGGTCAAAATTATATAGGTGTGTTTTCATGATGGAAAATAAAACTAAATGATGTGGAGATGCCGGATGAGATATATTTATCTGACACTTCTCCATCATTTTTTTTTTTCATTTATTTATATACTCAGAGGCAATAAAAAGTATACACTTTTTGATTCAGAATACCGGATCTTGTATTGCTGTCTATAATAAAATATGCCTATGTCCGCTTTTCCCAAACGTCCAAGTTTGTAAAACTCCAATTCTTTTATTGTAACAGTCATCCATGATATAGTTATTGCCCTTAATTGAAAATCAATATTTCCAATAAAATCTCATGTTGTACGCAACATTCAAATCTGTGCACAACGCAAAAGTCCTGTACGAATGTTCATCGATAAGACCACATCATTACTTTGCCATTAAACCCAAACAAACAGCTGGAAACTCAATTGGAATTTCTGCCTGTTCCGAATTATCTCCCTTTCAATTAAAATCATAGTGAATTAAATGTGTCTTTTTCTCAGATTGAGTAAGAGCTATTCATTTGGAACTTTCGCATACTTATTGTTTTGCTCGGCATCTTTAAGTTTACTCCATAGTAAAACCTCTAAAACTGCACAATGGAAAGTTAATCTTCAATACAAATCCCATAGAAACATAATGCATTTAATGCTAGGAAGAACGTAAAAGGCAAAAATGCCATTTTCTTGGAGAAAAGATGTTGCACTTAACCTTGCGTTTAATTTCAATATGCGACATATTCTTGCCAATCAGATGCCATTCTTTGAATTTGTTGCATAAAAAATCATTTATTGAATAACCCTTATTCGAAACACATGTTTAAAGGGAAGCTACTCAAGAGAAAATATTGGATCAGACCCCCTGTCCATTTCAAGTGACACAATTTCATTATCCGGTAATCAAAGGGCTTGGTTCACGAAAGGCCAAAAATGGCCCTGTTTCAAAAATTGTTAAAAACTTTTGTGCTAACAGTATATGGCGTGGTATCTTAAAAAACGGCAACAATAAGTTCCAAGCTTATGTAGTATGGTTGCTATAGCAACAAAAGAACATCAGGTGAAATCTTCATTTTTGATTACATTTCATCCCGTGTGTGGTCAGAAAACAAACAAAGGTAACACAAATATTTGTAATTACTAGGAAGATGCATTCCAGGTTCTGCAACAATTTATATCGAACAACATATCGTTAAAATTTATGTTGCCATGGTAACGAACGGGTTTACATGTTTATTAAATACACATTATTATATCATAACTTGATCTGCTGCATTCTATCACAAATGTGACTGTTTCTGAATGAAAGATCACGAGATGCAATAATGAACGGCAGATCAAGTTGACATAGTTATAATGTGTTTATTATATACCCTTTTCTTCCAGTAAAAGTATTTTAAGCTCACCAGAACCGAAGGCTCTTAGGACGCATATAGGAGGATAGGCAATTGTCCGTCGTCGTCTGTCTTCCGTCAACACTTTCTAACCACATTTCCTCTGAATCCACTGGGCCGATCGGGCCCAAATTTCATCTGTTAAATCCTTGGACTGGGGGATTGAAAGATTATGTATTTTTATGACATTTGGTGCATTAGTTTGGTTGCTATGGCAACTTAGAGTTAGAAAAAATGAAAAACGGTATTAACTACCAAGTCATTGCAGATACTATGAAAAACCTTCCATAGAAATGTTCCTTAAGCCATGTTCTATTTGCCATATGATTTTAGGCTGCTGCTCCTTTTTATTGGCTGCCAAAGAAACGGAAATAAATAAATAAATACATAAATAAATAAATAAATAAATACGCATATCTACAGAAACCATAGAATGCTCTACGCTTTATAACAATGGGCTCCTCAGCAACCATCATTGATATTTTTGTAGATACTTCCATGAATCACAGGAGATAACTTTGATGTAAGCAAAAGCTTACTGTCAGATCCTGTTAGTTGCTATTGTAATTGATTGTACATGTACATTATACTTGACAAATAAATACTGTTTAAACCAACCATATGCTGCGTGAATCTGAGACTATAGAAATATTGACCATATTAGCCATTACAGGTTTGGCTGTTGTTGTTTTTTATCTGACCAGAGCCGAGGGTTGCTAGGGGAACTTATAGGATGGGCATTTGTCCATTATCATATGTCGTCACACATTCAAAAAACATCTCTGAAGTAACTGGGTCGAATGGGTTCAAATTTCATCCGAAGCATCCTTGGCTGGGGTCTGCCTCTGCTTGATAAAACAGATGGCTTCCAGTGAGCAGTACCCACCTGAACACTGGTGAGCATATTGGCTCATCTGAGCTCTGGTGAGCATAGTGGCCCATGGGCCTCTTGTTGAATGAACTTTTGACTTTACGCTACTTTAAGTAAGAAAGAAAGAAGGAAAGAAATTAATGAAAAATCATTAACTTCAAAAATGTTTCAATGCAAAAATATATATCTTACTTCAATTACACAGAAAGCAAATAAACGTCGTATACACTGCAGGAATATCTGGCATTTCGGATATATTTTGCTGGAATACCACTCAGATGCTTGTATTTTCTTCCTTTACTGAATATGCATTCGATTGTTAAATGTCATTGTAAAATCAGGGCTGTGCGCTTTTTCTTATGTTCTGTTTATGGCTGGAAAACCCTGTTGCAAAACCCTGGAGCATATATAAGTTAGCAACATCAACAAACATCTAACCTTGGAGAGCATTCTTGCTGACTGTCAACATGTTTTACGAAGTCAAAGGTCTTGCGAAACTCAATTAGCTCAATTTTACAATGATAAAGTGAGCAATCTGGATGCGGCCATAAACCGTGCTACAAACAGACTGACATGATCACCATGGACTTTGTCAAGGCCCTTGACAACGTACCTCACGGAAGGCTATTGTATTTATTGTTCAACTATCGGATAAGAGGATCTACACATAGGTGGGTTTCGGACACCCACAATGTTGTACTTCTGATTCAGTCCCAGTTTTATCTGGTGTCCCCCAAGGTTAAGTCCTTGGGCCGGTTCTTTTCTTGGTATTCATGAATGTTCTCCCTGATAATATTAGGTCATCTGTCCGTTTGTTTGCTGATGGTTGTGTCCTGTAAAGGAACATATATTCTCCTTCTGACTGTCTTATTTTACAAGATGGCCTGGATCGACCAGCACAGTGTGAGGCGGAGTGGCAGATGAAGTTCAATGTGGCCCAATACCATTCAATGAGGGTGTCACGACATCCTCCGGACAAGCAAATTAAGTTTGATTATACATTATACAAAGAAAAAATGAGCCATTAAACATCTGGGTATCACCATCACTGACGATCCTGATTTGGGTCAACACATTTAAGAGAGAACATCGAAAGCAACTAGGACTTTGGCATTTCTTAGACGTAACTTTGCCTTTGCATCTAGGCAGACAAAGGATGTTGCATATAAAACACTGGTTCGCCATCAACTTGAATATGCAACACCCATTTGGCATGTCTATGTTAAAACTCAGATTCAGCAAGTGAGGGAAGGTGCAGAGGACAGCTTCGTGGGGCGCTCTGGTGCAGTGGTAAAGTATCGGACTCGTGATCGAGAGGTACCGGGTTCGAACCCCACGAGCGGCAAGTGTTGTTTCCTTGAGCAAGAGACTTCATCCACATAGCTTAGTACTGGTTTCTACCCAGGAAAAGAGGGTCATATGGAAGATTAGTACTAGTTTACTAAATGTGTTACCCTCTATAAATAAGGTCGATTATAATAATAATTATTATTATTATTATTATACCCCCACAAATGAAATTTGGGGGGGGGGGGGTATATAGGAGTGAGCTTGTCGGTCGGTCGGTCGGTCTGTTGACTTGGTTTCCAGACGATAACTCAAAAAGCGCTTCACCGATTTTTATAATTTTTGGTACACTGATGTAACATCATAAAATACAGGTCAAGTTCGATTTCCACTACAATTCGTCAATTTTCGACATAGTTATGGCCCCTTTCAAGTGAAAAAATTGCAAAATGCCGCTGTTGTACTATCAAGGCAGTTTTTGTGGGGGTATTCATCACCTTTAGTGATAGCTCTAGTTATTATTATTACTATCTTGCATCGAAAACGCCACCGCTAACATAATGGAAACCGATAACATGAATACGTTGGGCACCAAAGGGGTACACACCGCAAAAAGCGAGAACCCCCAATCACCTACAGAAGCAACAAAGGAAAAAGAAATAAGCACCGCACCCGCACAAAATAGGCGGAAAAATAGAACAACAAAAAACATCGGCCTCATCAACATGAGAACAATGTTTTTGAGATGTTTTATTAACTAATCTACTGCAAGAAAACTTATGCTATTGTCATCATTGTCCCCGTCTATAGGGTGCTTCAACCTAGAGCTTAAACGAGCGCACAAAAGTACAGGTAACTGCCTGCCCAGGCAAGGCGATGCAAGTTGGATCATCCATGCATATAAACCCATTGGTTTCATTGGGCAGCAGGGCTTGGGTTGTCATTCCATCTCATTGTCGTGTAAAAGTCTCACAAAGTTAGGAGCAACGTCTCCAAAATGCCATAAATAGTGTTGATGTGGAAGTTAAACCACAATTCAAATGAACACGTCGTCAGCAGACCACATCAGTAAGTTATGACAGCATTTTTTGTTGTTTTATTTTTTTTCCTTTGAGAAACATAATACATTCATAAAACTCGCCAATTTAGTAGCATGGCAATAAATAAAAAAATCAACTGTGAAAAATGAAAACAATGGTCCAAGCATAAAAAGTGTTTTTCAAAGCATAACAGAAACTGAAAAAAAAAGAAGGAAAGAAAAAAATACATGTCGGCAGTAGGGATCGAACCGGGGGCCTTTTAGATGCTAACCGAAGTATGTAACCATTAGGCCATTAAGATTGATGACGTCATCATCTAATACTAAGATATATATTGATATAGACGTGACGTAGCTGTCATAGTATTAAATGAATCAAATCGTCTGTCACTGTACTCTGTATGAATGTCAAGGGTCTGTAAACTCCGAAAATATGCAAGGTAAATGGCTCTGTTGTCAGGCAAGCCTATTTTGAACTTGTAACATGGAAGCAAGTCTCTTATCCGTCACCAATGACGCACAGCGACTTGCAGTAAGAGTAATGTCCCTTGTTTGGTTGACGGCGTTCTTGCCAAAATACCGTGATTTTTTGGACAAACAATAGCGTTAGAAATAAAACATCATAAGCAAAACCTTCTAATGGGTCTCCTTTTCTTTGCCTTGATCTTGATTTAATTTTTTCTTCTAAATTTCGGCTATTTGTCAGTAAAATCAGCTCGAGCCCTCGTACAAATTAGGTAGGGGGGCAGGGTACATTTCCTTTAATTTAACAATGAATGCACATCTTCGACACCTTGAAAATTTAATCAAATGTTTTTCTTGTACTTTCGTAGCTTTCAACCAAAAATCTTTGTGTCGCATGTGTGTCTTCATATTTTTTTCTTGATTTCTTTATGATAAATAAGGAGAAAATGTTCGATTTTGGTGTAGACTGTGTCTATTTTTACATAATTTTCATTCAGATATTGGCAGTTTTGATGATTATTTCATACATTGTCGGAGACACAAGAGGTCATAGTATACAAAAATTAGAAGATCAGTTTGTATTGAACAGGTTGCTCACATAGGAATTTACAGGGCAGTAAACTGGCCTTTGTGAACCAAGCTCTTTAACGGAAAATGCTGCAAATTATGCGGAAGTGGTTGTTCTTATTTATGATACCACATATGTATATAGAAAGGGAGAGATTGGGACGCAAATTGGCATTCAGTAACCTGTATACTTACTTTTGCCTCTCAGTATATAATACACATTCTAATTACAGAATGACAATTTTGAGAGAAATAAACACATCAGAAAAGAATTAATTTTCAGCTATTGAGTTACCGCTTGACGTGGAGCGCTGTGGTGCAGTGGTAAAGTATCGGCCTCGGGATCGAGAGGTACCGGGTTCGAATCCCACGAGCGGCAAGTGTTGTTTCCTTGAGCAAGAGACTTTATCCACATTGCTTAGTACTGGTTCTACCCAGGAAAAGAGGGCCACATGGAAGATTAGTACTAGTTTACTAAATGTGTTACCCTCTATAAATAAGGTCGATTATTATTATTATTATTTGATACAGATAATAGGAAGCTAGTACCATGACTGCTGGCTGGAGGTGACAGGTGGCTGCTCAGCAGAGGTTAAATAGAAAGCAAAAAACTTTGGGGGCAAATAAAAGTGGCTCATGAAGAGAGGTGTTTGTTAACTGAGGTGACTGCTAGTGGAAGTTTGACTGTAATTGTTTCACCATGTTTATGAGAATGGGCCATATCATAAATTAAGCAATCGGAGATTACAAACCCTCGTCCTTCTGAACAAGCCTATGCACTACCATTTGCAAACAGTGTAGATACTGTATATACACTGTTTGACATGCTGTTCATGAATTTGCAGAAATAAGGTACATCAAGTTATCTACTTGGTTGAGAGTCAGTTATGGGCACGACTAAATTAATTTATTTGGCAGAAAAAGAGCAAGAATGCACCGATGCAATGCAATGGACTATGTCTGGTGAAAATGAGTCTGCATTCAGTGGCGACTCATACCAGCCTGGGTACACCCTCTGTTTGAATACAGACCTTCGCAACTTGCATGAAGACACATCATATCTACAGGCATCTATGAAGTGAACAGTGAAAAAGCTAGCCTTGGTTGCTCAGTCGGATGCGCATCTGACGGGTGATCGAGCAGGAGGTTGCGGGTTCAATACCTGCAAGCTCGGCAATTTTCTTTCTTGGAGAATGATCAAGAAATCTTGTCTATGGTCATTCTTTCCCTTCCGCTGATTCAAGAAGGGCAGTTGTCAGTTTCTGGCAAAAGAATGTGCACTGTACTGGTTAACTGCTTATGCATAAACCTGTCCAGGAAAACTGTGGTCAGGTAAACTGACTGGCTGAATATGACCTAAATAGTGTTGACTGAGCCATACAACTCTAATACAGACAAACCTCTGATCAGACTGCATGGACTTATGACAATTCTTATTTTTGTTTGTTTACTTCATATTATGTTATGGTGAAAATTTCCAAGCTTTCAGTAGAAAACACAAGGGCATTATGGACAGACTTTTTAATGTCCTTTCAAAGTCAAAATCGTTCAAATCACAAAAGAATAGGTCTTGATTGACAAAACCCATATTTACTGGAGGCCTGATAGAGATCTACAAACATATGCATATGCACATACACAGGTGAAGACAACACAGACACTACATGCCCTTTTACCCCCCACCACCACCACCAGATCATGCCAAAGGTGGGGTAAGAACTTCACATCTCAAGGATATGTAAATAGAGAGAGAGAATACCAGATTCATGTCTTTTGATATTAACCCAGAAACCCCAAAAAGGGTACCCTGGCAAACAGTGCAGGCCCAGATCAGATGCCGCAGAATGCGGCATCTGATCAGGGTCTACACTGTTTGCAAAAAGTTCAGCCATTTTCCAAATAAATTTTGCAGAAAACACAACCTGACACCCCTAAATTTTGAAATGGACTCCTGCTATATATAAGGAGGAAGATTCCATTTGGTACAAAAAGGGTTAAGTTTACCGAGCAAAGGTTCGAGAATGCTTGTACAATCTTAAGGGTTGCAGAGCGATTCTACACGTGTTCTCGAAGCCCAGCCTGATAAATCTGATGTCAAATGACACAAATCTGATGTTCTATTGATCAGTTAATCCCCTTGTACACTCTTTAAATTGGCAATTTATGATCAGTTAACGATTGTCCTCAGTGCTTCCCAACATTCTGGCAAGCAATAATCGGTTGATATATTTAGTATCAGCTGACAGTTATGTTTCCTATGATATTTTTTTTCATGTTTTTTTTTTTACCATTTTTTTCCACTAATAATAACATTTTTGCCAATTTTTCCAGTAGTCCAGTTCATTCATAAAAGTGCAAATGTGACGTTGACCTGATAAAGCTCACTTCTCCTGAGAGAGCATATCTTTTTCAAGTCAAGGTGTTACAATGCAATTAATAAAGAGGTTAACTGATAATTATATGATAGAACATACATACAAGAGATAAACCATGCATGTAGGTGACCGACCATCGATCACACATACACAATGCATAAATGGGTACACAAAACACATACACACACCCTCCAACCCAACACACATACATAGTGTTAAATCCAGCAATCTTACTTTCATTTTTAAAATATTGCATTTTTACTGGTATTGCATTTGCATTTCACTTTTGATTTCGGACTATTCCATTAAAGCAGAGGTATAGACCCTACAGAAAGCACCTGGTTTGTTTTGTTTACATTCATTTTGTATTCATGCACATGTAAATATTACTGCTGAATAAAAAGGTTACAGCCAAGTAGACAGAAAGCCTATCCTTTCTGCACTGAATGGATATATCTGGGGCCAGTTGTTCAAAACTAACGACGTCGTTAGTTAACATATCATTAAAACTATGATCATTTATTTTGGCGAATATGTTAATATTTTTGCTGAAAAATGTGAGCAGCTTTTGCAAATGCAAAAGCTGCTCACATTTTTTCAGCATAAATACCAAAGTTTTAGATTTTGAACTTGCTAGAACATTTAACAATATGACCAATAACGAGCTCGTTAAGCTAATAAGGCTTTGAAAAACTGTCCTCTACCTTATATATAGCAGAATCCATTTGGACATTTAAAGAAATTCAGGCGACTTTTTTTTTATCTTTACACACATTTATTAACCCATAAAATGCCAATCACAACAATTATCGTCTGCTTTGTCGTCTGCCAAGTACTTTAAAATTAGTTTTTGCAAACAGTGTGGACCCAGATGAGACTGCTCCTCTAGGATCAGTATGATCTGTATCCACAATGTTTCCCTGTATGAAAAAAATATTTCAAAAAGTTCGCAAGAAGATACAGCAGACGACACTAGCAGACGACATTTTCAGATGTTTTTTTCTCAGCAGCTTAAGGGCTAGGAAAACACTTTTTGCAAACATTGAAGGCTCAGATCAGATGCCGCAGAATGCGGCATCAGATCAGGGCCTGCAATGTTTGCGAGTATCCCGTTTTTGGGGGTTTCCTGATTTGGGGGTTTTTGGGGTTGACCTCTGACATGCAAGTCAGCAAAACTTAAATTCCAGGGATAAAACATACACACAAGTGATAAACCATGTGTGGTTTGTCTTAATTTTGTTTGTATTGGATTTTAACGGCCCAGTCAACACTATTTAGGTCATTTTTGAGCCAGTCAGTTTACCTCCCCACTCTTTTCTTGGGAAGGCTTATATATGCCGTTAACCAGTACAGTGCACATTCTTTCACCAGAAACTGACAACTGCCCTTCTTGAATAAGCGGAAGAGAATGACCGTAGAAAAGATTTCATGATCAATCTCCACTAAAGAATGTTGCCGACCCTGGCAGGTATCAAACCGGCGTCCTCCTGATCACCAGTCAGACGCGCATCCGACAGAGCTACCGGAGCTGGCATCAGATGATGCATATGAAATGTGAAAACTCCTGTAAAATTTAGAGGGTCATCTGCTTTGTATTTATTCTTGATGCTTTAGGAGTTAACCCATAAAATGCCAATCACGGCAATTGTCGTCTGCTTTGCCGTCTGCCGGACACCTTAAAAAAGTAATTTTTTTTTGCTAACAGTGTGGACCCAGATCAGACTGAGCAGTAGGAGCAGTCTGACCTGGGCCCTACACTGTTTGCCTGTATGCAAAAATATTTTTAAAAGGTTTTCAAAAAAAAATTCAGCAGACGACGTAAGCAGATGACATTTTCAGACCTAGTTTTTCACTGTGTCTTAAGGGCTAATATTTGTTCAGCTGTCTCGTCTGAATCTACACTGTTTGCTTTACTACATCTTAATGATTTTGACAAAACCCCTAATTTACAAGAATGGAAGTGTCCAAATTCAGAGACGAAAACGTCTATTGCAAAAACACAGGGGTAAAAGCATTACAACAATGAGGACTATGATGCTCCTATCTCCTATATCGCTCACCTGAGTTAACAGATGCAGGTATTGAAGTTTCATGCAAGTATAATGACTTAAAATTGTTGAATAAAATTTATGTTTAACCCACTGTATACGGGGAAACCCCTATAGGGGTACCTTGGCAAACAGTGCAGGCCCAGATCAGACGCCGCAGAACGCGGCGTCTGATCAGGGCCTGCACTATTTGCTAGCAGAATTTTCCGTCAAAAGAAGAAGAAGAACGAAACAAATAGCCCTGACACCCCTTATATGACAAATGGACTTGTCCAACATATAGCAATGGAAGAGTCCACTAGTATACAATGGGTTAAGAGTGCCATGATGGTCCTATATGGAGTACCAATGGAGTATATGGGAAGCCATGCTTTACGTTTCACACAAGGCTTTTTTTTTAAATGTTGTCCCATGTACACACCAAATATCTAAGACAAGGAGATTTTTATTCATTTTTCCTATATGAGTCTATGTAAAAGACATGGGCCCATGTTTAACCCTAGGACTATGATGTAAAACATGTCACTCCCGGGATGGGCCTATTTTTGACCCAAGGACTACAATTTGAACAATCTTAGCAGAGGTCCACTGGATGGAGCTTTGTGCCAATTATCAAAATAAAAATCAAAAATGAGTTCCTTTAAGAGCAATGAAAACATTCATAAGAAAGAAGAAAAGCCTGAGCCATCTTGTTTCAGACAAGAAGTTTTTTTCTAATATAAGTCCCTGTAAAACAAGTGACCCCTTGAGCAGGGTGTTAATTTTGATCCCAGGGTGATAATTTGAACTATCTTGGTAAACATCCACTAGATGAAGCTACACGCAAAATATCAAAGACCTCTGCCTTCTAGTTTCAGAAAATAAGATTTTCAAAAGTTTTCCCTAAATCAGTCTATGTAAAACAAGTGACCACTGGAATGGGACCAATATAGAATATAGACCCCCTCTAGATGACACTATGCACCAAATATCAAATGACAAGAAGAATTTTAAAGTTTTTCCTGACCACAGGGCTATAATTTGAACAATCGTGGTAGAGGTCCACAAAACCAAATATTAAACACCCAGGCCTTCTGGTCTCAGACAAGAAGATTTTCAAAGGTTTTCACTGATTTTCACCATTTTGTTACCATCTTAACCAGAGTCCTACATTGAATGGACCACCCAAAGATCATTTCTGTCAAGTTTGATAAGAATTCATTCAGTGGCTGAGGAGATGTCGTTTCAAGAAATTGTAAATGAACATACGGTCGACGACGACTGACAGAGAGTGATCACATAAGATCCCAAAGAGCCTCTGCCTCACATGAACAAGTCCGTGAAATGAAGACCTCCTTAAACCCCACTTTATACGGAGAAAACTGGGGTTTATGGGGGTATTCATTATTTTTCTTATTTCTGCTCCAAGACATAGGTTGTGGGTACTCGTTAGAACCGCCTCATTGAGGCGGTTCTAACGAGCACACACAATCTATGTTTTGAGCGTTTAAAGGATAAATATGAAGGATTATCGTCAATAAAGTAGCCATTTTGGAGATGTGAAAAATGCACTATGCCGTATGGGTGTGTTATCATAATGGGCTCAGGTGAGCTAAAAAGCGATAAATATAAATAAACCGAGCAGGGTGTGACATGCAGAAGGTGGGACCACAAAAACACACACCAGACGCTGTGTAGTAGGGCCACTGAACATTTCCAGGAGACATACTCGGCTGTTTAAGACTCGAAGTACTGCTACCCGTTGAGACATCCCCTTGTGCGTTGTGATTCGTTGAATTCATCGCCATAACTGGGAACATCTGCATCGACACTGGAGCCCAACTACAAGGAGTATTTAATGGCTGTCCATATCTGCTGTTTAATGATTGTCTATGGGAGGAATTTATCGTCATGGAGTCATCAAACTGTTTAGAAATTGGGAAAGTAGGATTTAGGACACCGACAGAGCTAGCAGCATCTTGCAACGCTTCGTTTGTTCTTCCCGCTTTGAACAATGACTGACACCTTTCCGTACTAGCACGATCAGGTGAATGTGACCGTTTCCTTGACCGCTGACCCTCAGGACGTTCTCCTACATAATCACCACTTTTATTCGTAAACAGAATGTTCCTGTCAGGACTAGCTGTTGCTAAATATAACTGTTCTTGTAAAAGTGTATGTTTCCACAAGGATTCACGTGTCAGTGAGACGACAGGACAATCCTGAGTCTTAGAGACAACAGGACTCTCGGGAGGCTTTAAAACAGGACTTTCGACTTGTTGATTGGTAGCTGCGAATTGAGGTGGCGCCATCTGCTGGAGCTGCTCTCGTACGGACATAGGGTCCATGAGGTTTTCATTGTTGATGTTACTGGGGTAGAAGCTGTCTTCACGATGTTCTTGCTCAGAAACCAATACCTGCAAACACATTGTGAAACAAAATAAACTCTTAACCCTTGTCCTGATGAATATTTCAATCTGCCACACCCACTACTGATTATCAACCAAAACGATTACTTGATGAAAATTATTGCAACAAATGCACAATCTGAATGACAAACAATGTAGATCCAGATCAGATGGCTTCTGAAGAAGCCATCTGATCTGGATCTTCATTGTTTGAAAGATAAGGCATATCCAGGCTCAGCAGGACAAGGTTTAAGATGCCAATCACAACAAATGTTGTCTGCTTTATTGTTATTGTCTGACAGTTACTTAAGTGACACTTTTGCAAAGAGTGTGGATCCAGATCAGCAGTCTGATGCAAAAATAGGTTTGCAAAGTTAGCAAGAATATGCAGCAGACGACCTAAACAGACAACATTTACTGATGGAGTTTTTTTCTCAATATCTTAAGGTTTAAGCAGACCCATGAAAAATAGCTCCTTAACACTTAAGATGCCATGAAAAACTGAATTGGAAAATGTCATCTGTTTAGGTCGTCTGCTGCACCTTCGGTCCAACATTTAGAACATTGTTTTTTTTGTTTTGTTTTGTTTTTACAGCCCTTTCAATATTATTTCACTCATATCGAGCCCAGCATTAATCAGAGGTGGGTGAAAACCGGAGTACCCGGAGAAAAAACACCTGACCTTCTGTTGCAGAACTTGGCTTCTCACATATGACCTGAGCGAGGCTCGAACCACAGCGGTGAGAGACCTAATGATCAAGAGTCAGCGCTCTTAACCACTAGGCCACGGAGGCCCGTTAACATTTAGAACATATTTTTGCATCTAGGCAAACAGTGTAAGAATGTAAAAGCATGTAAGAAACAATCGACAAATCAATTGTCTCTCCACCCATCCGCCCCCTTGTTTGTAATGGTACTACAACATTCAATTTTATATGTACAGAGGACCAGTGTTATAACGACAGTATTTGTTCCCTATTATTGTGGCGTTATAATGAATTTGCCATTATAAAGAATCCCAGTTAGGAGTATGATAGGTTATAAAAGGTCTTTTCCACATCATAACTCCAAGAAACAAATGTAAATAGACATTTGTTAGAATCGCCTCGGTTTCTAACAAATATCTATGACATTTGCAACAAATGTTATAGACATTTGTTAGAATCGCCTCTATGAGGCGATTCTAACAAATATCTATAACGTTTGTTTCCTGGAGTATTAAATTACAAGAATCTTTCATGAATATGGATTCCATTTAGGCATTTCCAACCCAAGAGAAGCCCATGTCGCTCGGAATCGAAGCTAAGCCTTGAGCTAAGAATTCATTCCGTTGAAATTGCAGTTATAACAAGTTTTGTCGTAATAACGAATGTTGGTATAAAGAAGGTTTACTGTACTCACTTTTGTACTGCTGCCGAAACTGGGAGGTTTGGGTACGGATATCTCAAAGTCAAAATCTGTGTCTGACGGAACTGAAAAATACAATGGATTCCATAAGCACTTTTGATATCTTTTAATTGGTTGGCTGTTTTGGAATTCAGTGGTCCAGTTTTCAGCATTAATGTTATATTAACCCATTGCATGCAGGAAATCCTTAAAGGGGTACCTTGGCAAACAGTGCAGGTCCAGATCGGACGCTGCAGAATGTGCCATCTGATCAGGGCCTGCACTATTTGCAAACAGAATTTTCCCTCAAAAATAGAAAAAAAAATGAAAAAAAATAGGCCTGACACCCCTTATATGACAAAAGGACTTGTCCAACATATAGCAAGGGAAGAGTCCACCAGCATGCAATGGGTTAAGCCAGTCAATTAACCTTACCACTGTGTTTCAAGGCAGTATGACATGTTCTTAGCTGTCACCGTGCACATTCATTTGCCAGTAAATGGCAACTAGCCTTCTTGAATTTGCGCAAGATAGAGAATGGCCACAGAAACATTTTATTATCAAAGCTCCAAAAAAGGTCTATCAAAAATGTTCAGGATTTTTCGTTAGAAATAAAGTAAAATTCCTATATTAAGACCACCTTTTGGGACTGTTCAAAAGTGGTCTTCAAGACCACTTTTGAACAGCCCCAAAGGTGGTCCCTGACCAGAGGACACTGGGGGCAGAAAACACTACAAAACATTATGTGCACCCTTCAAGATAAGCTTTTACAAGCACAATTAGTCTTAATTTTACGTGGTCATAACAGCGGAATTTCACTGTATGTAGTATCGGCACTAGTTAGATTTGCCTCAACGTGGCAATTATAACAAGAACCCACAACACAGAAACATATATTGTGGGTACTTGTTAGAATTGCCTCATTGAGGCAATTCTAGTAAGTACCCACAACGTATGTTCAAGTGGAGAAATAAGAGTATGTGTGTGTGAGTTTTACGTCCCACCAACATTTAAGGCCATACGCAGAAGGGACCTGGGTTTAAAGACTCATCTCAAAGTCTGGAGAAGCACGGAATCGAACTAACGATCCCTGGTTTGTGAGGATACAAGCATAACCACTACACCACAGACTTTTTCTAGGAGCAAGTGTAGAAACTGAAGGAATAACAATATCCCCCTCTAACCTAACCTGCTGCAAGGACAGCAGGTCTTGCCCAACTGTAAGCAAATATGAGTTCGACGCCCCAGTGACGCTAGATACATGACACCTTCGCCTCGCCCAACCACCCCCACCCCTACCCCCAGGCAAATAGATGAACCTCAGCTAGACACCCAACTAGCAGATGATTCAAATGTGGGCCAGCGCATGACGAAATCTACAAGTCTTAGCAACCAGCAAAGACTCAGATCAGCCTGCCCATTTGTGCAGTCTGATCAGAGTCTTTGCTGATCGCATGTATGTACTATAGGCTAATATCTATGTAAAGAGACATAAGCAAAAGGTCTTGTCATAGTGGATGGTTGCGCAGGTTGATTTGAGTCTCAGCTGGTCACATCGGTCTTACTGTAGGCTTTGTCATACGCTGGCTCATGTATTGTCAAGTCTTATTTCTGCTGAAAAGTAAGAATCAAAGCACTGAGTGCACTGTAAGCAAAACAGTGTAGACCCTGATCAGATGCCATCACCTGATCAGGGTCTACACTGTTTGCCAAACCCAACATCTGATTCCAGCCCAGATTCTATAGACAACCTTCATACCTAACACTCTTGACCTCATTGATAAGAATAGTTCGGCTATTTTCTACAAGTCAGTGAGTCAGATGGCCTTCAGAATAGAAAAGCTACTGTGCTTTATAACTCTGGGGTGATTGACAATTGACCCAAAAACTACTTTGAAAATGTCATCTGCTAAACATGCTTAGTGCTTTAAGGGCTAAATAACCTAACCTGGCACCCCTAAATTTCTAAATGGACTCCTACAATGTACAGTAAAATTCCTATATTAAGACCACCTTTTGGACTGTTCAAAAGTGGTCTTAAAGACAGTCCCAAAGGTGGTCTCTGACCAGGGGACACTGTATGCAGAAAACACAAAGAAAGAATATCTGAAACTTTTTGAATAAGCTTTTTAAAGCAGAATAAGTCTCAATTTTTGGTGGTCTTAATAGCGGAATTTTACTGTGTGTGTGTGAATTCGGGTTTAACATCGCTTTCAACAATTTTTCAGTCATATCACGACGGTGTCTGGTTGCGACAGGGAGCTCAATGCTCACTTTTATAGTGCTGCCTCACTGAAGTATCATGTCCCAGACACATTACATGATACCACACCCAGTCACATTATCCTGACACTGGATCGACCAGTCCTAGCTCTTCCCCGTAAATCTGAGTGCCAAGCGAGGAGCAGCTAGTACCATTTTTAACGACTTTGGTATGTCGCGGCCCGGGATCGAACCCGTGACCTCCCGTTCCCTGGAGCGGACACTCTACCAACTGAGCTATCGGGGCCGGTAGGAATTTTACTGTATAGTGGTGACGGTTCTGTTCAGCTTCTAATGGCTTACTATTTTGCTCAGATGCCTTTTCCCCTAAACTGGCTGATTTACTGATTTATTGTTCCTGTGCAACAAGAATATTTCTCAATAAAGAGCAAATTTCAATATTTAAATACAATCTGCAATTAGTTACAATTTTTGCCCATAAACAAATCACATGTGAAGACAGGTGGAAATGTGCAACACTTCCTGCCACCAACACAATTTTCCTTTAATATGTATGTAAAATGATGTATAGTTCTCTGAAATGAACACCCACGTTACAACTTGTACATTCAAAACACTTTATATGAATAAGAAATTTGGATAATTAAGACATATTTTCTATAATCATGCATAAACCACATCCGCTTAATAAACAGGTCATCACGAAAACACGCCTATATAATTTTGACCCCCTTGAATATGTTCTATAAAAGGGTTATCCTTTGGAAGCAAGGACAGAAGTGAAAAATATGGAGTGTACATGTTTTCTGGGCCAGACTAGCTAGTTTCGGCCAATTAGGCCTCATCAGTGACCCTCAGATATTTTCAAAATTCCACAATGGAATCAATGATCCCAAAGGACAAGAAAATATAATCTACACTATGATGTAGGGCAGGGAGACGTTTTACCGCTGCCACACATTCCCACACACCAGCTGTAGTGAAGTTAAATATGTTCTATTAAAGGGTTATCCTTTGGAAGCAAGGAATACACCACAGAAGTGAAAAATATGGAGTGTACATGTTTTCTGGGCCAGACTAGCTAGTTTCTGGGCCAGACTAGTTTCTAGGCCAGACTAGCTTTTATATAGTAAAACTGGGGTTTACAGGGGTAAACCTTATTTTTCTAATTTCTGTTCTAAAAGATAGATTATGGGCACTCGTTAGAACCGCCTCGATGAGGCGGTGAGGCGGTTATAACATGTACCCACAATCTATATTTTGAGCAGAAATAAGAAAAATATCACAATTTTTCATCTTAAAATTTTCGATTTTTCGGCGGTTAAGTTTACACTATATTTGTATAGGGATGTTTTCGTAATGTGAAAAGTGATAGAAGACATACATGTGATATTTTCTTGGACCCAAATAGGGAGATTTTGATTTTCAGATAGGGAGATTGGGGTCCCAAATCGGGAGATTTTTCCGCGGTAAAAAGTGATGTTATTTTTGGTTAAAATTTACCTCTGAAGGTTTTTTTCACCCATAATATGCCAACACGACAATTGTTGTCTGCTTTGTCATCTGTTTTGAAAATCTTTTTTGAAAACAGTGTGGGCCCCGATCAGACTGCAGAGCATTCTGATGACGGTCCACACTGTTTGCCTTTCTGCAAAAATATGTTATAAAAGCTTGGAAAAAGAAAGCAGCGGATGACAAACTTCCATTTTGTATTTTAATAGAGACAATTTCTCGGAAGAACGATCAAAGAACAAGCACTGACCAATAGATCGGTGTTAAATACCCACCTAGCACCTGGCAGAAAAAAAAACAAAGTTCAATATACCCGCATAGCAAAAAATTACTCATACTCTTACACCCCTTCTCTTATCATCCCCAAAACGTGCCTCGGAACTTAGTCGGAACTAATAAGCATGCATGATTTTTATTGATTTAACTTGGGGGCATATTTTTTTCATAAAAGATCCATTAAAACACGGAAAAAATATTTTTTCTCGCAAGCTAAAAATGAAACAGGTTTGAATAGAAAATTTCACCCTGCAAAACTCCGGTTCTATGTTTATTAATAAATGAAAAACTACATACAGATGCTTAGAAAATACCAGCGTCTGCTCTGCTCTGTTTTGGCGGGAAAAATATTTAGCGCGTTCACCTGTCAAAGACCAAAAAAGCATGCACGAATTTTCATTGGTGTCACGTGTGGCATATTTCTTTCTTGCGTTAAAAATGGCAAAAATATTTTTCTCGGGTTTAAATAGAAAATGTCACTAAGTAATTACCCAGTTCTATGATTAACTAGAAATGCGTCCATAGGACACGGATGCCCCCGCCCAAAAATATGTCTATGTTCGTATTCATCCATAGAAAGTTATTGACAGTGTTTAAGTTTTGGACCCTTTTTATGCCATTTGACCTCCAAGTATGACCTTGGAGGTACGGATCTGGGTTTGCACGTGACACATTGTCTCATGATGGTAAACATTTCTTCAAAATTATTTCAAAATCCATCCAAAAATAAGTAAGTTATTGGCTGCGTTTAAGTTTCGGACCCATTTTTTGACCTTTGACCTCCAAGTATGACCTTGACCTTGGAGGTACAGACCTGGATTTTGCATGTGACACAACGACTGATGATGGTTAACATTTCTACAAAGTAATTTCAAAATCCATCCAGAAATAAGAAAGTTATTGACTGCGTTTAAGTTTCGGACCCTTTTTTTGACCTTTGACCTCCAAGTATGACCTGGGTTTTGCAGGTGACACATCGACTCATGATGGTTAACATTTCTCCAAAATAATTTCAAAATCCATCCAGAAATAAGAAAGTTATTGACTGCGTTTAAGTTTCGGACCCTTTTTTTGACCTTTGACCTCTAAGTATGACCTTGACCTTGGTGGTACGGACCTGGGTTTTGCACGTGACACGTCGTCTGATGATGGTTAACATGGATGCCGAGTAATTTTAAAATCCATCAAGAAATAAGGAAGTTATTGACTGCGTTTAAGTTTCGGACGCACGGACGGACAGACGCACGGACGAACGGACGCACGGACGGACGGACGGACGGACAGGGGCAACGCTATATGCCCTTTCCACCATTCTTCGAATGGCGGGGGCATAATAAAAGAATAACGGTTTACAGACGCGTAGAAAAAAAACAGCGTCTGCTTTGCTCTGTTTTGGCGGGAATAATATTTAGCGTCTACACGTGTCAATTACAAAGGGATTAAATAAGCTATTACTGGTATATCTTGATTGACTAGTTTTCACACCTTGTCACATTGTTAATTGTCGGCTTATCAATAAGGCCCGCCTCGGGTGTAAACGGTTTAATTGCGTTGGCAACTTGAGCAAATCGGTGATCAGTAATAAATGTATGCAAACATCACATTTCTTCCTTATTGAATTTCTCGCTTTTTATCACATTGTTTGCGGGTTGCATTTCAATAATTGTATTTACCGTTACGTTCTTTTCATATTGCGATATTATACTTGTGCAGGTGTGTATTGCAATTTACCTGCATACCGCCTAGCGTAAATACACTGACGGTTAACCGCATAGGTTATTACAGTGGTTAACACTAAATTGGTCGGTCGGCGGAAAACTACTATAGGAAAATTGTCGTGTCGGGAGATTAGGGCCGTCGGACGGGAGGCGGGAGATGGGGTTTGAAATCGGGATATCCCGACGAAATCAGGAGATATCACATGTATGATAGAAGAGATAGTAGAGGAGATGAAAGTGAGGGACAGGGCTGAAAGAAGAAAATTAATGGAAGTGTGGAGAAAGAAGAAACCTCCCCTTCTGCCCCTACCTGCTGCAAGGACAGCCGTTAACTGGATTTTCAATAAGTCAGAGATAATCATATGGACTTCAGTTTTGAAAAGCTACTGCGCTTAATAACTTGTGGTCTTCTGATAAACAGACAGCCCAAAAAGCAGACTCTTGTCTACTCAATAATATTCTACGGCACCTTAACCCATTGTATACTAGTGAACTCTTCCATTACTATATGTTGGACAAGCCCATTTGTCATATAAGGGGTGTCATGTCTATTTTTTCATTTTTATCCTATTTTTGATGGACAATTCGGTCAGCAAATAGTGCAGGCCCTGATCAGACGCTGCATACTGCGGCGTCTGATCTGGGCCTGCACTGTTTGTCAAAGTACCCCTTTAGGGGTTTCCCACATACAATGGGTAAATGTAATTAATTTTCCAAATTAAGAACTTGCTGTTGAAGCAAGAAACATAAGCTTGAGTGCGGCACACATGTTTTGAATGCATAAAATCAAATCAGAAATTATAATTCTTTTTTTTTAATCATGATAGATGATCATGTTGATTGACAATTTGTTGTCCTAAATGGCGACAATTACCACTGTATCTTTCTGTGTGGTATTCTTGTACCATATTTACTTGAAGTATTTGAACTTCTCAAGTCATTTGACCTAAAAAAAAATAGCCGTGTCTCTGCTAACCCGACCGACCCTGCTTCAGACCCCCCCCCCCCCCCCCCTGCACACACACACCCGACCCTACCATTTTCAATTTCCCCATCCTACCCAGTGTTGTCTTTGCATTTTCCCACAGTAATTTACCTATTCCAGTACATTATTGTAGTTTTCGGCATTTAGTACCTTCCAAAAAAACAGAGCTGACTTTTTTGAGCATCTAAAATGATTTATGATATACAGAGCAAGTCTCAACATGACAATTTTACTAACAAAATGTATGTACAAAAAC
Source organism: Lucinisca nassula (assembly GCA_963580285.1). NCBI lineage: Eukaryota > Metazoa > Mollusca > Bivalvia > Lucinida > Lucinidae > Lucinisca > Lucinisca nassula. The sequence goes on from OY757023.1 coordinate 26,284,455, forward strand.
ACATAAAAAATACAGGCCCGACCCTTTTTTTTTTTTTTTTTCAGGAGCAAAAATTAAATTACAAAAAAAAGTTTCCTATCTACCAACCAAATTTTTTTTCAGCATGTTAGTAGAAACATAGCTATTTTTTACGCCTTAATTATTACCATACAAATTTGAACATGCACAATTTTACTACAAAATGTTGTGTCTAAAAACAAGTGGATGAATGATAAACAGTGCAGACCCTGATGAGACACCGCATTGCTTAGGATAGTCTGTATGTATATACAGTATATACGACATATGAGTATATAATAATGCTGTTGTAAATATTTTTATCATATGACGTCGCGTCTGAGAGTGTAATAACGCCATGTAATATTTTCTATAATCCACTAGAGGATTAAATATGCGAATTAGCTAGATACGTCCCATAAAGTTCTATGTACGACGTCCTTAACGACGTCGCATTTACTAACAGTGGAATATTGACATTTTTGTAAACAATCGTGAATAAAATGCGTTTTAAATGTCATATGATAAATAGAATCTTGCATTCATACTCATGAAATACTGAATTTATTAAACTCATTGAGGAAAAGGGATAAAATGCGAGGCTTCATGTATTATTGAATTTATTAAACTCGTTGAGGAAAAGGGATAAAATACAAGGCTAAATTCAACTCGTTGAGGAAAAGGGATAAAATGCAAGGCATTTTATCCCTTTTCCTCAACTCGTTTAATAAATTCAACTAGAACTGTCAGAGGATCTGACTATAGCCCCGCTATAGCCCTGTCAGAGGAGAAAGACTCATGAATTAAAGGTAAAGACTTGTGAGAGGGTTAAATCCCTAACAAGGTTCCTACGCCTTATAGACTTTTGGCGTTATTAGATCTGAAAAACAGTCTAAGTTAAAAAATAAGTTTTGGATAATGAAAAAAGCACATGCAAATCTTCAGACCTATATTAAAAACACCTGTTAAGTTTCAAAAGGATTGACCTGGAACTGTAAGAGGAGTTCCTGTAACAAGGTAGCTACTCCCTATACATTTTAAAATTAGTAGATCTCAAAAATTGTCTAAGTTAATAAAGGTGAAATAAGTGAAAAAAATTATTTAAGGATAATGAAAAAAGAATATGCACATCTTCAGACCTATATGAAAACACCTGTAAAGTTTCAAAAGGATTGACCTAGAACTGTAAGAGGAGTTGCGGTAACAAGGTAGCTACTCCCTATACATTTTAATATTAGTAGATCTCAAAAATTGTCTAAGTTAAAAAAGGTGAAATAAGTGAAAAAAATTATTTAAGGATAATGAAAAAGAATATGCACATCTTCAGACCTATATGAAAACACCTGTAAAGTTTCAAAAGGATTGACCTAGAACTGTAAGAGGAGTTGCGGTAACAAGGTACCCACTATCAAATATTACAGACAGACAGACAGACAGAAAGAAAGACAGACAGACGGAATTTCGGACAAGCCAAATCCAATATAGCCCCCACTTTTTCAAAGCGGGGCTATAATAATACATGACCACTCACTATTTTATGTATCTACTATATTTATCCTAAGTTTTCGGACACCTCAACTCCTTGAAGTACCTAATCTAAATTTGTTTGTTTCGTTTGGTTTTTTTTTAGGTTTAAGGTCACTGTCAACACTGTATAGGTCATTTTAGAGACGTTGCTTCCAATTTTGTGAGACTTTTACCCGACACTGAGATGAATTGACATCTTAAGCCCTGTCGCCCGATGAAACCAATAGGGTTTATAAGCATGGACGGTCAGACACCCAACGCTTTACCTGGGCAGGCTTAGATCCTTGGTTTACCAGTACTCGTGTGCGGTCAGTTTCAGCTCCGTGTGGAAGCATCAGGCAGCCAATCTATTTCTTGAAGCCCCGATGGGCGGGCACATGATCTAAATTTGAACAAGTATAAATAACCCATTTTGTACCGGAAACCCCAAAACGGGTACCCTGGCAAACAGTGAAGGCCAAGATCAGACGCCGTAGAATGCTGGACCGATCACGGCCTACACTGTTTGCCAAATTTCAGCCAATTTCCAAATAGTTTTTAAAGAAAACACAACCTAACACTCCTAAATTTTGATATGGACTCCTGCTATATATAAGGAGGAAGATTCCATTTGGAAAAAAAGGGTTAAGTAACCGATGTTGTGCCTAAAAAAAACTGGATGTGGTAAACAGTGCAAACCATTTAGTAGCCACATTTAGAGATGATTTGGTTTTTTATCCCCATCAACACTGTAAAGGTCATTTTGGAGACGTTGCTTCCAATTTTGTGGCACTTTTACCCGACATTGAGATGAAATGACATCTCAAGCCCTGTTGCCCAACGAAACCAATAGGGTTAATTAGCATGGACGGTCCGCCTCGCACCGCGGTTCCTGGACAGGCTTAGATCCTCTAAGTGGTTTACCAGTAGTAGTGCGTGGGCTGGATTCAGCTCTGCATGGAAGCATCATGCAGCCCATATATTTCTTCAAGCCCCTATGGGGGGGGGGGGGGGGTGCACATTTAGAGATGAAACTTAACCAATACATGAATGTGTATGAAACTTTACCCATACAGTTTTGGCCCAGTCAACACTGTTCAGGTCATATTAAGCTGTTCGGTTTACCTGAACACACTTTTGTTTGGCAGACTTACACAATAGTTCTTGACCAGTAAAGTGTACTCTTTTGCCAGAAACTGACAACTACCCTTCTTAAATCAGCAGAGGCAGAGAATAGCAGTAGCTGTGTCAAATTTAACCTATAACTGGAATCACGCAGATGATAGCACACCATCACATATCCCCACGCTTCCGTTTGATTTGATATGTTACACCACGTTCTGAAAACTTTGATTTTTGCCACCAAATTCTCTGGCCCCTCCCTCCCTGGCCCTGCCCCCTTTGATTGGATCAAAATTCCAAAAGTGTCATGCACTCCCAAGACCAAAGATGTATCAGGTCCCAAGGATTCAAGTTTCTATCTCTAACGGTCTAGGAGGCGTTATCGGGTAATCATTATGGAGAGAGTTTCATCTACTTTCATTTTCTATGCTTGATTTCATCTACTTTCATTTTCTACGCTTGATTTCATCTACTTTCATTTTCTACGCTTGATTTCATCTACTTTCATTTTCCCAATATCCGGGTCACTCTGCACCTGAAGACCACTGGCGTGGTGCAGTCAAAGATCAGCTCGATGGTCACTATGTTTTTTGCCCCTTTTTAAAACCTTTAAAATATTTCTCTTATTTCACGCATCTTTATTTTGCCCAAATTGCTTTGTTTACAAAAGGCGACCGATATTACAGCCATGTGGTCAGAAAATGACGTCATACCGTTTCAGTTTACACAATACACATTAATACAGCCAGGGATGTAATACACACACACCTGTTCTGTGTCATTGATTTTAATAGAGTGGATTTCTAAAAAAAAAACGTTTTGAACGGGTTAAAAAATTGAAAAACATTTCTTTACTCTCAAACCAAAACATGGCCGAACGAGAGTCATTGAAAATCTTACGTGGCTGAACCGAGTTCTAAAGAATATAAATACATAGTTCACGATTACATAAGCCTGAAAGAAATTGCTTTGTCTACAAACGGCGACCAATATTGATGCCACGTGATCGGAAAATGACATCATGCGGTTTCATTTTAATTCATTCAAGGGCGTAACACACACATGGTTTATGTTATTGGTTTCAATGGAGTGTATTTCTTAAATAGAAATATCGTTTAGAATGGGTGAAAACAAGGCATTTTCTCTGGAAGGCTTAACAGACATGACAGGTGTATATTGAAAATTGCGCCCTGTCAAAAAAAAAATATATATATTTAAATACCAGTTCTATAGTAAGCCATTTTAAAATCGTAAGAGGCCTAGATGATATTCCATGTGAAAGATTTTTTAAATTTGCTGAATCAAGAACTCGTGGGCATTGTTACAAATTAATGAAACCACGGTGTGAAACCAGTTTTCGGCTACGAAGCTTCTCTCAACGTGTGATTGCTGATTGGAACAGTTTGCCAAATGAGGTTGTTACAGCTAAGACATTGAATAGCTTTAAAAACAGAATTGACAAGCTTTGGAACACTGAAGAGATGTACAGTTTCTGAGTAGCTCATCTCAAAGCAATTTGGGATATATGTACACAAGAAAAAAGATCTGTCATCAATACATTCTGATCACATGATTTGAGAACACAGAAGTTTAGTAACTATAAGAAGATAGATGTTGGCTTTAAAAGGTTTTTACCTTACTTACGAGCCAACCAAGATTCTACGGTATTCTACGGTAAGCCATAAATTAATGACTTGTGTAAACAAACTAGCGTATATCCTGCATTGATTGACCTAATTTTCTCACCCTGCTAGCATGCCGATAACGCCTGAGGCCATTGTTCACGGTTGAATAATTTTAACACACAGGTCAAATTTCGCTGCGATAAGATCAAAGAACCCGACGTGGACTTGTCCGATTTTCACCTAGTTAGATAATGAACCAGTCCAACACCTTTTGCTGCAGGCGATTTTTGTATACATGCTTGGATTATCAGTGGCAAACGTTCAGCTTGTTTTTACAACAATGATTTAGCGAAAATTTTTGAACCGATTTTTTGAAGATTTTATTGAATTATGGACGGACTTTTTAAACTTTTGTTTCAGTTAAAATCGGTTCAGTAAACCCAAAATCGGTTCAGAACCGGAAAACTGACATTTTCTTGATCCCTGTCAGGACCATGTTCTGAAAACTTTGATTTTGATCCCCCATCCCACCACCCCAGCCCCTCCCCCTGGCTCCGTTTTATCTCCAATGATCTAGGAGGAGTTATCTGGTAATCATTATGGTGGGGGTATGGTGGTTTTTTTTTTACCTCTGGTCACCTCCACAGTGACCTGAGGGGTCAAGTTATGATTGCAATATATTCTACACATCATGCCATTTGATTTGAAATGTTATGCTGCCATGTTCTGAAACCTTTTTTTTTTTACCCCACAACCCCACCCCCTGGACCCCCTAGGGGTGGGATCAAAATTCCAAAAGTGCCATGCACCCCGCAGACCAAAGATGTAACAGTTCCCAATGTTTCAAGTTTCTATCTTTAACCGTCAAGGAGGAGTTATCCGGTAAGACGAACTGACATATGGACGTCCGGACGGCAAAGAGGAATACAATATCCCCACTTTTTCTTCGAAAAACGTGGAGATAATTAATGACAGCTGAAGTATTAATGTTGTTAATAATGATGTACCCTTATCTCGCTGAATACATTAATTAAGCATTAACCATTTCTGACAATCCACCAATAAAAATATTGGATATAATATAATAAATTGAGATAAAACTTACAACTGATGATTATTTTTTTTTAACCCTTGTCCTGCTGAATATTTTAATCTGCCACACCCACTACCAATAATCAACCAATCAGATTACTTGATGCAAATTATTGCAACAAATTCACAATCCGAATGGCAAACAATGTAGCTCCTGGATTCTTTCTCTGGCAACTTCCATTTCTTAGCTCGGATTTCTGATGCTGCAGTCACTTTGGTTACCAATGTCCGCCATATTGTGCTGACACTGCAGGAATGTTTAGTGACGTCACATAACGTGCATGACGTCAACCTTAACAACGGCGCATACGAGGTCGTAATCAACCAGTGCATTTATCAAACACCCGATTATATTCAATTTTGGGTCACCAGGGTCAGAACATAAATTTCTATCCCAGGGTAAAATCAGGGATTTGCTTGTCTGGTGTGCAAGAAACAGCATTCTGCCACATCTAACATTTAAATTTCTGTACTGTAAGCAAACAGTCTAGACCCTGCCTGATCTGGGTCTACACTGTTTGCAAAGCCCAGCCCAACTCATGATATCAGTCCAGATTCGAAAGATAACCATATTATGCAACATACTGACCGGCTATTTTCTATAAATGTTTGTTTGTTTGTTTGTTTGATTTGATGTTTAACGTCCCTGTCAACACTGTAAAGGTCATTTTGGAGACGTTGCTTCCAATTTTGTGGGACTTTTACCCGACATTGAGATGAAATGACATCTCAAGCCCTGTCGCCCAATGAAACCAATAGGGTTTTTTAGCATGGACGGTCCGCCTCGCACCGCGGTTCCTGGACAGGCTTAGATCCTCTAAGCGGTTTACCAGTACTAGTGTGCGGGCCGGATTCAGCTCTGCGTGGAAGCATCATGCAGCCCATATATTTCTTCAAGCCCCTATGGGCGGGGGCGGCACTCATGATATAAGTCCAGATTCGAAAGATAACCATATTACGCAACATACTGACCTACTATTTTCTATAAATAACCATTCCCTGGATTTCATACAAATCAGTGAAAACCAAGTGAACTGTAGCACTGAAGAGTTTCTGTGCTTAGAAACTTTGGATCGACTGACAAACAATGGACCCCACCACCTTCACAAGCCTTCCTATAGCAGATATAAAATTACACAATCTATATATATTCTAGAAAGCAAATCCCTTGTTAACCCATTTCACATGAGAAACCACAAAAACCATACTGGCAAACAGTGTGGACCCAGATCAGATGCTGCATTCTGCAGTGTCTCATCAAGGCTTCACTTTTTGCAAAAAAATCCAGTCCTTTTTTTTTAATAGATTTCTATAAGCATCCAAACCTGCTACCAATAAAATTAAACAAGAGGGCCCAGAGGGCCCTGGTTCGCTCACCTGTGTGTCACTGTCTTGAGTACATCCATTTTTAGCTCTTGTGGCCATCTTGTTCATCAGCAGAGTGATTTTAGCTTATTTGGTAGGGAGTAACCTGGGCAACATTCCTGGGAACTTTGAATCAAATTGGCCTTAGGGTTTAGGGGGAGTTTCCGTTTGAATCAAATTTACAATATTTTTCTATTTTTACCTCCGGTGGCCATTTTGTTAAGTGGGAGTGGGATTGTTTTAGCCTTTTTGGTAGAGGATCATCTAAGCAAAATTGTCACAAGGAACCTACATGCTAAATATGAAGGCTGTATCTCAAATGCTTTAAAAGTTATGACAAAGTAGGTCAAAGGTCAAGGTCATGGGTCAAAAGTTTTGAATGGCTGAGAAAACCTTGTCACAAGGAACATGCATGCCAAATATGAAGGCTCTATCTCATATTGTTCAAAAGGTATGATAAACTAGGTCACAGGTCACGGTCACAGGTCAAATCTTTATGAGTGGGAAGCCCTTGTCAGAAGGAACCTACATGTCACGTATGAAGGCTCTATCTCAAACGGTTCAAAAGTTATGACAAAATAACCTACTGATCTACTTTTTGATTTGACATGACCCATATTCGAACTTAACTGAGATATTGTCCAGATGATCATTCTGAGCAAGTTATATGATGATTTGACTGAAACTGTGGCCTCTTAGAATGTTCAAAACGTTTTTCTATGATTTGACCTGCTGACCTACTTTTTGACCCGACATGACCCATATTCAAACTTGACACAGATATTGTCAAGATGATCATTCTGAGCAAGTTTGATGATGATCGGACCAAAACTTGGGCCTCTAGTGTGTTCACAAGGTTTTTCAACAATCTGACCTACTGACCTACATATTGACCAGACATGAACAATATTCAAAATTAACCAAGATTTTGTCAAATGATCATTTTGATCAAGTTTGATGATGATCGGACCAAAACTGTAGCTGCCAGTGTGATCAGAGGTTTTTTCTATGATTTGACCTACTGACCTACTTTTTGACCCAACATGACCCATATTTGAACTTGACTGAGATATTGTCAAGATGATCATTCTGGGCAAGTTTGATGATGATCGGACCTAAATTGTGGCCTCTAGTGTGTTCACAAGGTTTTTCTCTGATTTGACCTACTGACCTACTTTTTGACCCTACGTGACCAATATTCGAATTTGACCGAGAAATTGTCAAGATAATCATTCTGAGCAAGTTTCATGATGATCAGCCCAAAACTGTGGCCTCTAGTGTATTCATAAGGTTTTTCTATGATTTGACCTACTGACCTACTTTGTGACCAGACATAACCCATATTTGAACCTGACCGAGATAATGTCAAAATGATCATTCTGGGCAAGTCTGATGATGATCGGACCAAAACTGTGGCCTCTAGTTTGTTCACATGATTTTTCTATGATTTGACCTACTGACCTACTTTTTGACCCGACATGACGCGTATTCAAACTTGACCGAGATATTGTCAAGATGATCATTCTGGGCAAGTTTGATAATGATTGGACCAAAACTGCCGCCTCTAGTGTATTCACAAGGTTTTTCTATGATTTGACCTACTGACCTACTTTTTGACCCGGCATGACTCATATTCGAATGTGACCAAGATATTATCAAGATGATCATTCTGAGCAAGTTTGATGAGGATTGGACACAAATTGTGGCCTCTAGTGTGTTCAGAAGGTTTTTCTATGATTTGTCCTACTGACCTACTTTTTGACTCGACAACACCCATATTCAAACTTGACTGAGATATTGTCAAGATAATCATTCTGGGCAAGTTTGATGATGATCGGACCAAAACTGTGGCCTCTCGTGTCTTCACAAGGTGTTTTACCTGATTTGTCCTACTGACCTACTTTTTGACTCGACAACACCCATATTCAAACTTGACTGAGATATTGTCAAGATAATCATTCTGGGCAAGTTTGATGATGATCGGACCAAAACTGTGGCCTCTCGTGTCTTCACAAGGTGTTTTACCTGATTTGACCTACTGACCTACTTTTTGACCCGACATGACCCATATTCGAACTTGACCGAGATTTTGTGGTAGTCCAAATTGTGTGCAAGTTTAGTTAAAATCAAATCATAAATAAAACATCTATCATGCAGACAAGACCAAAATAGGCAATTTTTGCCTTTCATGGGCCGTAACTCCGTAACACATGATGGGGTATGGCTGGTTCAAGAAAGGAACCCAGATATCATGGTGGTCCAAGTTGTGTGCAAGTCTGGTTAAAATCAAATCATAAATGAAGATGCTATCGTGCGGACAAGACCAAAATAGGCAATTTTTGCCATTTCAGGGGCCGTAACTCCGTAACACATGATGGGATATGGCTGGTTCAAGAAAGGAACCTAGATCTCATGGTGGTACAAGTTGTGTGCAAGTCTGGTTAAAATCAAATCATAAATGAAGATGCTATCCTGCGGACAAGAAATTGTTTACGCACGCACGCACGCACGGACGGACGGACGCACTGACGACGGACAAAATGTGATCACAAAAGCTCACCTTGTCACTACGTGACAGGTGAGCTAAAAATGAAGTCTTTCTATACAAACAGCATACCTGCCAACCTTCACCCATTAGGAGTGAGTTTCACGATTTTTCCATGCATTTTGACATCACGATCGTGTTGCCAAAATAAGGCAAAAATCACGATTTTTCCACCTCCTCACGCTTGGTATTTTTATCAGCCTTATTGTCTGTGGATAGTCATTTGGAATATCTTGGTTTTCTTCACTATCTATTTTGGAGATGGAAAAACCCTGAGTATATTTTTAGCTGTATTGACTATTTTTAACCCAATGATAGATCACCCAGTACCCTCAAACAAAATGCAAGTTTCCAACAGTTTCTATCTGTATGAGCATGAACAGGGATGCCCTTTGCTGATCTTTTCATGTATGTTTGAACAATTATTTAATCTCTCCCAGATGTAATGAAAGTAAATGTTTACCTATGAATGAGCAATGTCACGTATTTTCGTGACTACGAAAATCGTAGTTTTTATCTCTCAAACTAAGAATTGTATTGTTATTTGGTAATGAGTGTTCTAACACTTCAGAAACAATTGTTTTGTAAAATAAAGGCTGTTGGTGTCAGACATTAAGCACGCCTTGCAATTGCATGAAAACTGTTTCTGAGTAAAAGAACCTAATTTCAGACAGATCATATATTCAGACCATCTTTAGTTATTGCAAATACTGTTAATTATTGAAGCTAAAGTATTATACCAGTGATATATTGGATAATACATAAAATGTAAACATGCACTTTTTCTGATTGTACCTGTGGACTGGAGTGTGTCTACTAGTTTGAAAAAAAATCTCCCCCATGGAAATTTTGGGGAAAATATTCACCGCGCTTTATTCCATCGAAAAATACCGTGACACGCAGAATCTCCCCCATGAAAAATTTGAAAAGTTGGCAGGTATGACAAACAGTGGTGATTTCATTCATGATAAAGTGGGTAAACAGGCAAACCAGTGTGCCGCCGAGAACCAGTATGCAATACAGAGGACCCTCGCTATAACGACAGTATTTGTTCCCGAACAATTTGCCGTTATTGCAAATGTGTTGCTGTAAAGAATCCCAATATGAGGTACATGCAGTATAGTAGATTTGTTTGATTTGAGGTTTAACGTCCGCGTCAACACTTTAAAGGTCATTTTGGAGACGTTGCGTCCAATTTTGTGGGACTTTTACCCGACATTGAGATGAAATTACATCTCAAGCCCTGTCGCCCAATGAAACCAATAGGGTTAATTAGCATGGACAGTCTGCCTCGCACCGCGGTTCCTGGACAGGCTTAGATCCTCTAAGAGGTTAACCAGTACTAGTGTGCGGGCCGGATTCAGCTCTGCGTGGAAGCATCGTGCAGCCCATATATTTCTTCAAGTGTTTTCTTCAAAATTTATTTGGAAAATGCCTGAACTTTTCGCAAAAAGTGTAGGCCCTGATCAGACGCCGCATTCTGCCGCATCTGATCTGGGCCTGCACTGTTCGCCAGGGTACCCATTTTGGGGATTCCAGTACAAATTGGGTTAATTACTCCAAGAAACAAATGTTGTGGACATATGTTAGAATTGCCTCACCGAGGCGATTCTAACATATATCCACAAAACAAATATTGTGGCCATTTGTTAGAAATGCCTCACCGAGGCAATTCTATCACATATCCATAACATTTGTTTGGCCAGTATTAATAATGACAATATTCTTCAATATCCCATTAGCCCCCACCCATCGGGGCTTGAAGAAATAGATGGGCTGCATGATGCTTTCACACACAGCTGAAACCAACCTGCACACATGTACTGGTAAACCTCTTAGAGGACCTAAGCCTGCCCAGGCAAAGCGGTGCGAGTCGGACCGTCCATGCTTATAAACCCTACTGATTTAATTGGGCGGCAGGGCTTGAGATGTCATTTCATCTCAATGTCCCACAAAATTAGAAACGTCTTTAAAATGACCTATACAGTGTTGAGGGGGACGTTAAACCTCAAATCAAACAAACAATTAATTTAATCCAATCTTGTGCTAAGGTGTCGTCCTACGTAAATTGATGTTACAACAAGTTTTGTCGTTAAAGCGAATGTCGGGTATAACTACTGTACTTCTCTTTGACTTCATCTGTGAACAATATTTTTTCCTTCTCTCTCTTTCTCGGTGAAAAGTTTTCCTGTGATCTAATACTGAAAATTATCCATCATTTTCTTTTTATAACTTCTTTTTCTTTTTGGGGTGAAAAGTATTTCTGCCATCTAATGTTAACCCTTCTCTTGCTGAATATTCATTTTAGCCACACTCACCTCTGACTTTGAACCAATCAGATTACTTGATGTAATTTATTCCTGCAAATTCATAAACTGAATGTAAAACAGTGTAGATCCTGATCAGATGGCTTCTTCAGAAGCCATCTGATCTGGATCTACACTGTTTGTAAAGATAGGGATTGTCGTGAACAGCAAGATAAGGGTTAACAAGAGCTCGTTTGATTTGAGGTTTAACGTCCCCGTCAACACTGTTTAGGTCATTTTGAGACGCTGCTTCCAGTTTTGTGGGACTTTTACCCGACATTGAGAAGAAATGACATCTCAAGCCCTGTCGCCCAATGAAACCAATAGGGTTTATATGCATGGACGGTCCGACTTGCACCGCTTCTCCTGGGCAAGCTTAGCTCCTGTAAGCAGATTACCAGTACTCGTGTGCGGTTGGTTTCAGCTCTGCATGGAAGCATCATGCAGCCCAATGGGCAGGGGCCAGAAAATAATACAGTAGAACTCCAATGGCTCGAACACAGATGGCAATTAACATTATTCACTAATAAGAGGCACTGAAGTGTGAAAGTGACTCAGGCATTATTAGGAACAGTAATTTTACCAAGATAACTGATGTCTATTTTACAAACATACCCCAACCACTAAGTTACAGATTTTGGGTGCCTAAATGTGCTTACTCTAAATTGTTTAGCAAGATACTTTGTTACAAATAAAATAAATATTTTTTGGACAGTAAAGAAAAAATATTGAAATAAAGTCCCAAGAATGTCTTCCTTCAGGTCCATCACTACATTTTAATTAAGGTAGCAGTTACCAAAATTTTCAAAATCAGTGCCACTAATGTTTAATTAAAGTAGCATTGAATTTATCATCTTGCAGATGAACCTGAATGAATGTTAGGAGGCCCAGGTGCTCGAAAAATGTTACCACCTGTTTTGTTTTCAAGTAAAAAAACGATAACAGGTTTTGCTTTTGGACAGACTTATTACTGCAGTCAGTGCCAGGGAGTGTCTATCAATTATAATTTTCTTTATAAACACCCAACCATTTACGGGTCATGTTTTTTTTTCGTATACCAGTCATTTGAAAGTTTGGGCTCAGTTGGCCCATGGGCAGGTAAAGGTTTATCCACATTGTTATTCCAGTCAGCTGTCTTGCATAGGCCTGCTTGTTTGTTTGTTTGTTACTTTAACCTTTCTCTTGCTGAATATTCAGTTTAGCCACACCCATTTCCGACTTTGAACCAATCAGATTACTTAATGTAATTTATTCCTACAAGTTCATAAACTCAATGCCAAACAGTGTAGATCCTGATCAGATGGCTTCTTCAGAAGCCATCTGATCTGGATCTACACTGTTTGTAAAGATAGGGGTTGTTGTGAACAGCAGGATTAGGGTTAAGAGACAAAACGATAAAATTGAAATGAGCTGTACTTTTGTCCATGGATTATTTTGAATTTCCTTTTCTAATTTACCGAAAAAACTTCGCAATGATGTCTCAAACTGGTTGTCTAATAGTCTCAAGAAGGAGAACCTAATACCAAATCTCCAGCAAGGTCATCGAAAGGTTATCACATGTAATACTATGCTTCCTACTGTTACATACCTTCCAGTAAGCTGTCACTGTCCACTCCTTCCTCAGAGGAGCTCTTCTTTTCGGAGGAATTTTTTCTGCCATTCGAGTCCGAGTCACTGAGGTATGTGCGTGGCTGACTCAACAAAAATCTGTTAAGAAAAATATGCCACCACCTCATTATTACATGGTTCATTATTACATGGTTCATTATAACACGGTTATGGATATAACATGATCTTCAGATGGATCCCAAAAATGTATAAATTATATAGAAAAATGACCATAAATGGTCATTTTTCTATATAATCTATACATTTTGGTTTGGATATAACACGGTTGTTTAACTAACACAGTTTCTGCTTTGGACCCCATTAATAGTGTTTTTTTTTGTTTGTTTGATTTGAGGTTTAACGTCCCCGTCAACAATTTATAGGTCATTTTGGAGACATTGCTTTCAATTTTGTGGGACTTTTACCTGACAATAAGATGAAATGACATCTCAAGCCCTGTCGCCCAATGAAACAAATAGGGTCTATAACCATGGACTCGCACCGCTTTGCCTTTGCCTAAGCGGTTTACCAGTACTCATGTGCGGTCTGTTTCAGCTCTGCGTGGAAGCATCATGCAGCCCATCTATTTCTTCAAGCCCCACTGGGCAGGGGCCGTTAATAGTGTTTTAAAGAGGTTTTGGTGTATGGTGTGTTTCAAACAAAACAGAGACTATGTATGAGCGCTCAGCAAAACTTCAGTCCAACCGTAGCTTTGGGTCAATGGGCAAAAAGTACACAGCAAAGACTACATGTATGATCAGACTGTGTAAATTACTCTGTTCAGAGACTTTGCTGTACAAATGATGTCCTGCCCAAGTACACATCTTTGTTAACCCTTTTGAAATTATCCTGCTGAATATTTGAATTAGCCATTTCTGACTATAAGCCAATCAGATTTCATGTAATACTGTTTTTGTTCAAAGTCAACAACTGAATGACAGTGTAGATCTGCACAGGATCTACACTGTCATGCTGGAAAACATTGTATCAAGTAACTTAACTGGTTGATAATCAGCAATGGGCATGGCTTAACCCTTGTCCTGCTGAATATTCATATATGCCACACCCACTACCAATTTTCAACCAATCAGATTATTTGATGCAAATTATTGCAACAAATTCACAATCTGAATGGCAAACAATGTAGATCCTGATCAGATGGCTTCGTCACCATCTGATCTGGATCTTCATTGTTTGAAAGATAAGACATATCTGGGCTCAGCAGGACAGGGGTTAATTAATTTATTCAGTGGAATAAGGGTTAAAACCATTTTGTACCGGAAACCCCAAAACAGGTAATTGGCAAACAATGCAGGCCCAGATCAGGCGCCCATCAGAGTCTTAACAGTTGGTTTTCTTTTGCTCCAGCATTTCAGTGGTTTCTTGCTGTCGAGTCCTCCCCATTGTTTCATCTCTGTGGTTGCTTGATTGTTTGTGTTCACTGAGATGTTGCACTGATGAGTTAGGAGGCCTTCATGCATTTGTCTAAATTGCGACTGAAGTAAGGGCAAGGATTTTGGCCACGTAAAATCGATTTAAGCCCCCCAGTGGAATTCGTTTCACTGATTGTTCCGAGGCGGTTCTTCTGTTGCGGTTTATTTTTGTTGTTAATTTTGTTTGTGCCGCCTATATTCTTTTGTTTTGGACAGCCAATTGGCCATTTTATGGGAAAGTCCTTTTGGCTTTCCGCTATTGATGTTTCCATTAGGGTCTGTTGTTTCATGTTTGTGTTTCTTTCCTTTTGGTGTCTCTGATGGGAGCTGTGGGTTAATTGTATCGATTCCTGATCATTGCCTCCACTTCTATTTTACCAGACATTGACATGAAATGACATCTCAAGCCTTACCGGGCAAACAAACCATTAGGATTTATATCCTGGGACTGTTGGACTCGAACCACTTTGCCTGGGAAGGCTTAGACCTTCTAAGTGATTCACCCAGTCCTCATATGCAGTTAGTTTCAACTCTGCCTAAAAGCACCTTGCAGCCCGATCTATTTCTACAAGCCCCCCAATGGGTGAGGGCTAATGTGTATTGGTGTGGGAACACAAACCCACATTCTAAATGACTCACAATAACATCCTGATCTGATATTAACCCTTTTAGTACCAAATGGAATCTTCCTCCTTATATATAGCAGGAGTCCATTTCAAAATTAAGGGGTGTCAGGTTGTGTTTTCTTCAAAATTTATTTGGAAAATGACTGAACTTTTAGCAAACAGTGGAGGCCCTGACCAGAAGCCGCATTTCGCTGCGTTTGATCTGTGCCTGCACTGTTTGCCGAATACCCGTTTTGGAGTTTCTGGTACCAAATGTGTTAAAAGAGAAAATGACTCACTTTTTGATGCCGTTGGTATAGTTCAGTTGTTCGTATGCTCGGCTGATTGAACCCTCTTTAAATAACAGACCTGTGTTGTGGCTGACATTGCTTTTCTCAAGGTCACTCTGAAAACAAAAATACCGTAAAAATCCTAAAAATTCGGTCACCTCAAGGACATGCTGTAATTCTCCTCAAATTGAAACAAATTCATTTCACGGTTCCAGCAAGCAGTCTAAACGGTGCAGAGATAATGGCAAACAGTGTAGACCCTGATGAGACTGCTCCTTCAGGAGCAGTCTGATCTGGGTCTGCATTGTTTGCTTAGGTCTATCTGTCCCAATACTTAGGACCATTATGGTAGACTTTGAGGATCATTGATTCCACTCCTTATTTGAGGGTCAGTGATGATGCCTAACTGACTGAAACTAGCTAGTCTGGACCAGAAAAAAACTTGCACATTCCACAGTTATCCGGTCTGTGTTGTAGCCCTTGCTTCCGAAGGATTACCTTTTATGCAAAGAATTTCATGTGGAAAATATTATACTTAAGGGGAGGCAACTCCTGCAAAAGTATTTTTGTTTCCCATGTCAATAGGGGTCTACTCTTAAAGGAGAGAATTTGCTCCTGAGGAGAAAATTCTTTCCTTTAAGAGTACATCCCATTTTCAGCGGGACAGGGCTTATAGAAAAGCGAACAGGAAGTCCCAAAAGTTGTCTCCCTTTGAAAAAAGGCGGGAAAAATCTGCCAGGTGTTCACATTTCCCTTAACAGATTCTGGAAACTACTGTTAAGGTGAAATACTTATATTGTAGTCACAGATAGGATTGACAGGATAGACCTATCGTTTGTGCCGGCCTTTGTAATATTCTATCAACAGAAGGGCAAACCAAGTCACCGGACTGCGTGAAATCAGCTTTAAACACAAAGCTGTGGCATAAATGGTCATTTGCTCTGCTTGCAAAAAGTATGTGAAATCCACTCTACCAAATCGTCTAGTGGACTCCTCGAATTTGACATATACTGACAACACCTGAATAGCTCCGCACTGTCAGTCTTATCTGTGACTATTATAGGTAACATAAAACTCTTTTAACCCCTATCAGGCTGTTCACGACAATCCCTACCTTTGCAAACAGTGTAGATCCAGATCAGATGGCTTCTGAAGAAGCCATCTGATCAGGATCTACACTGTTTGACATTCAGTTTAGGAATTTGTAGGAATAAATTACATCAAAGTAATCTGATTGGTTCAAAGTCAGAAATGGGTGCGGCTAAACTGAATATTCAGCAAGTTAAAGGTTAAGTTCTTTATTTCAGACGATACGTTAATTCATCAGGTGATATGCTGGGCATATGCAGACAATGATAACTCTAATCAACCCTGCACACTCGTGCACCCTAATCAGGGTCTTCATTGTCCACCAATACACAATAAACCAATGCATGTGTCTGAAGTAGAAAGTAAATTCACTATCAAAATAACCAAAATCAGTCCACAACCTCTTTATAACATTGTTCATTATAACATATTTTTGGAAATAACATGTAAAATGTATAGATTATATAGAAAAATGGCCATAAATGGTCATTTTTCTAAACAATCTATAGATTTTTGTTTTGATATGACATGGTCTCGTGCCAGACTCGGTAGCTCAGTCGGATGCGCATCTGACTGGTTTTCAGGAGGATGCGGGTTCGATACGTGCCGGGGTCGGCAACATTCTTTCGTGAAGATTGATCATGAAATCTTTTCTACTGTCATTCTCTCCCTTTTGCTGATTCAAGAAGGGCAGTTGTCAGTTTCTGGTGAAAGAATGTGCTCTGTACTTGTTAACCGCTTACCTATAAGCCTGCCCAGGAAAAGTGTGGATAGGTAATCTGACCGGCTCAAAAATGACCTAAAATAGTCTTGACTGGACCGTTAAACTCCAATACAAACAAACAAAGACATGGTCTCAGCTTCAGAACCCTAACAATAGTGTTATAAAGAGGTTGTGGTGTACATAGCTAGTATTTACATAACGTAAGTTTGGTCTTTTGTGATAATTAGGGGGAAAGGAAACACCTAGCACATTTTTCCATCATTTTTCAAAGGGAGACAACTTTCGGGACTTCCTGTTCACTTTCCTATAGACTCAATCCCAATGAAAAAGGGGTCTACTCTTAAAGGAACAAATTTGCTCCTCAGGAGCAAATTCTTTCCTTTAAGAGTTGACACCTATTGACATGGGAGACAAATACACTTTTGCATGAGTTGCCTCCCATGAAGGTGTACCCATTCCCCTTAAAGGATAGGTTTTGGGGGAGAATTGGCAAAAACTATATTGTGGGTATTCAGTAGAACCGCCTCGGCAAGGCAGTTCTAATGAATACCCACAACATAGGTTTATATAGAGAAATAAGGAAAACTATCCTTCATTTTTCACAAAAAACCACCCTTGTCTGTTGCTATGGGATGAACTTTCAGGGCAGGTAACTCTTTGGCTATCATTTCCGTTTTCCATGTCAATATGGGTCAACTCTCAAAGGAAAGAGTATGCTCTTTAGAGTTTTTACTGTAAAAGGAAAGAACTTGCTCCTGAGGAGCAAATTCTTTCCTTTAAGAGTAGACTATTTTTTCAGGGGCGCTAAGTGCACAAGAAAGCAAGACAGGAGGTCACAAAAGTTGTCTCCTTTTGAAAAATAGCAGGAAAAACTGCCAACTGTATCCATTGTACACAGGTGGACTCTTCCATTGCTGTATGTTGGACAAGTCCATTTTGTCATTTAAGGGATGTCAGGCCTATTTTTTTCCATTTTGAGTCTAATTTTGATGGACGATCCTCTTAGCAAACAGTGCAGACCCAGATCAGATGCCACATTCTGCGGCATCTGATCAGGGCCTGTACTGTTTGCCAGGGTGCCGGTTTAGGGATTTCCTGCCTGAAATGGGCTAAGAAAAATGACATAAAGTGGATTATAGGGTGGTCACTAGGGCTGGCTAATCGGAGCTGAAGAGATGATCGATTATCATTCCTGTAATTGCGATCGATAATTGATTAGTAATCACTGAAGCGTTTGTCATAATTTTACCTGTCTGGCTTTCTGTCTGAGCATGACTCCTACCTTATGCTGTACTTTGCCATATGTATTTGAACAGACAGACGTGAGCAAACAGTGTAGACCCAGATGAGACGCCACAGAACGCGGCGTCTCAACTGGGTCTGCACTGTTTGCCGCTCGTACAGCTATTTTAGGCACAACTTTGGGTAGGAAATTGTTCTTATCAAATAATGGATTGCAAGCAAATCAGTAATGATAATCCTTTTTGTGGAGTTTATCGACTGAATAATGGATTTTCCGATTAATCGTGCCAGCCTTTGTGGTCACTGACATCCTGTCATAGCAATATTTGTCAAAATTTACGACAGAACATGTTATAGCTTATAACTTTGCCTCAAACATGTATTTTGCACACTGGCACCTAACTATCAAAAACAATACAAAGAATGGTAAAAAAAGTGTAAATTCAACAAGAACTATATTAAGACACGGTAGCTTGGCTACTAGCACCTTGCCTTTAGCAGAACAAAAACTAAGTCTGTGACCTTTGGCAGGGCCGGAGATCGTGTTGAATAAAATATTAATTTTTCTCTCCAGAAGGCATCTGATCTGTATTTACACGGTTTGCTAAGGTTAAAGATTTCTCGGTTCAACAGGACAAGGGTATGACATAATTCTCATCACGAAAACATGCCTATTTAATTTGACCCCCTGATACCCTGCATTTATATAGTAAAATTGAGGTTTGCAGGGGTATACATTATTTTTCTTATTTCTGCTTAAAAACATTGATTGTGGGTACTTGTTAGAACCGCCTCAACGTAAGGAAAAATTATTTCAATTTTTTTTTGTGTGTTGAGGTTTTACATCACCGTCAACACTAGGGATGGGTATTGTCAGTATTTTCGTATCACGATATATTGTGATACGGTTATTGCGTATCACGATACGTATCACGATATATTATGTAGCAATCTGAAACACACTGGTACTTGGAAAACCCAACTATATATGGGAAAAAGAAGGGCGTTTTCATGGGTATACATCAGTTATTATTAATTTAACCTATTCCTGCTCATGTACTTACAAAACCAAATCCAAGGTCCTTTCTAGAAAAGTCCCAATGTTGAGGAGAAATAAAGATAATATCTGAAAATGCCATAAAATGTTGTACACCTGGACCTCGTTATAGCACGATTCGTTACAGCACGCATTCGGATTTAGCACGTTTTTGGTTTGGACCCAAAATTTCCCCCAACCAACATTTATAAATATAATCCAAGGTTTCTATCAAGTTTCAAGGACAGCAACTTTATTTCCCTCCGACTTTTAAGTGCGGAAATACGGTAGATAATACTGTAGTTAACACGGTCAATAACGGTACTTTTTCAAGTTTAAGGTCATAACAGCTGGTCTAATCAGCAATTAAAGATACTGATAGTTATATAAACTTGACACGCATGATTAACATGAGCTGCAGCGAGATAAGAAAAAGAATGCCGATGAGTTTATAATTTAATGATCCACCCACAAGACGAGGATCCCTCCATCCAAAACTTTCACACCCGCTCAACAAGCAAGTACAAGGCGAACATCAAAGTTTTCCGCCACCAAAAAATCACCATGTAATCCATAGTCCGCTAACCGCCGCTACCGCTTTTCTGTACGCGATCGGCAAATGACGTCACCCGACCCCAGCAACCACACGTGTTTAATGTCATTGTTTTATTTTAATGGGACGTATTTCTTTTATAAAAAGTTGTTTGCAACCAGTAAGAAAATATTTTCCCGATAGCTAAATGATTAGGGATAGAGAACGGCACTTTGCCCATTTTCTTGACTTATCCCCGGAAGCTCCGTGTCAATCGCCAGCAACAGCATACAGATGTGTTTCCACAAATTAAAACTTTTTCCCGCCCAGCGTTTGCTATTTTGGCGCCAATATATAACCATGCACGAGACAGTAGAAAAGTCCGTTCTTATAATGCAAACATCTACCGTTATATGTAGCTAAACATCTTAGCAGCGAATAATCATTTCAACATTGATTGTGGATTAATTTTATGATTTAGGGATAAATGCAAATTAGAGACATAACTTAATCTCATTTTGACACCTTGTCATACATATGTACATAATTTAATCTTATTTTGACACCTTGTCACGGGGAACATCGTAGGCTTATGAATAGCGCCGGAGGCTTGTGTTTACAGTAATAGTAGAATAGACTGATCCGTGACAAATACGGTCGGCGTTTATAACAGGATTCGGTTAACTAGTTGATTAGATTGATGGCCTCGGGAATGATTCTGTTTTCACGGAGCTGTATTTACCGATCAGTTACGAAAGAAAATATGAAAAATGGATAAAAAAAGAAAATATCGAAAATATCGGTATTGGCGGACCGTATTGTGATATGATTTTTTTCTTAACTGTATCACGATATACCGATATACCGATAATACCGCACATCACTAGTCAACACTGATAAGGGCATTTAGGAGATGTTGCTTCCAATAATGTGGGACTTTTACCCAACAATGAGATGAAATGACATCTCAAACCCTACTGCCCAAAAAACCACTAGGGCTAAAGGCATTTTCTGGGCAAGCTTAGATCTTCTAAGCTGTTAAGCTGTTGACCAGTATTCCGATTCTAACATGATACAGAAAAGCAATTTCTTTTAAACTTAGCAGTGAAATTGATGCATAACATGATACAGAAAAGCAATTTCTTTTAAACTTAGTAGTGAAATTGATGCATATCTGAAACAAATAAAAAGTATCATATCTGAAACAAATAAAAATTATTTGACATTTTTACATTGTGAAAAATAACATGACCTTGTTATTTTCACAGTGGAAGCTCAGACTACTTTTTTTTCGCCAAAGTCATGTATAAGATAAAATGAAAATTTACTCTTTTTTTTTTTTCAACACACTGGATGAAATATTTTTGGTATTCTTCTCAAAAAAAGTAAATATCCTCTCTGTATTATTTTAGCAACATTTTCTGGTGGAATCTTTTTTTTTTGGTTAGGATATCAGTAGAATTGTTTCATCCCAGATCTTCATATGAAGCGCACCCCATAATGTGCATATTGTTAGAATTTTTCAGACAAAGCGGTTTTCTATAGAAGCATTAACACTCAAGATGCCGAGAAGATTTACATCTGAAAATGTCGCCTGTTGATTTTTTTTTTTCAAACTTTTTAATCATATTTTTGCATACTGGCAAACAGTGTGGGCCCAGATCAGACTGCTCCTACAGGAGCAGTCTGATCTGGGTCCACACCGTTTGCAAAAAAATTATTTTTAAGGTAACTGGCAGACGGCAAAGCAGGCGACAATTATCGGGATTGGCATGTTATAGGTTAACATTCTGTTACAATGCTGTGTAAGCTCTATCCAGTGTAAGTTTGCTAGAAAAATATCAAGGACTAGTTCTGTAGTGACTTTTAACAAGCAATTCTGAACCAATTTCAGTGGGTTTTGTTTGTTTGTTCGTATTGGAGTTTAATGGCCCAGTAAACACTATTTAGGTCATTTTTGAGCAGGTCAGTTTACCTATCCTTACTTTCCTGGGCAAGCTTATAAGTAAGCAGTTAACCAGTACAGTGCACATTCTTTAGCCAGAAACTGACAACTGCCCTTCTTGAATCAGCAGAAAGGAGAGAATGACCGTAGAAAAGATTTCGTGATCAAGCTCCTCGAAATAATGTTGCCGACCCTGGCAGGTATTGAACCTGCAGCCTCCTGTTCATCAGTCAGACGCGCATCAGACTGAGCTACCGAGGCAGGCTCCATTTCAGATGGGAACCCCCAACGCTGGCAAACAGTGCGGGCAAAGATCAGACGCGAATCTGATCATGGCCGTCATTCTTTGCAAAAATTTGAAGTGATTTCTGAGTAATTCAATCTGACACACCCATTATTTTGAAATGGTCTTCCCTTTATTCAGAGTGAAGAAGATTTCATTCAGTTTAAAATGGGGTGTTCATTGACATAGCCAGTTCTAAGGGGCAGAGTCTGCTGGGATACAAGTTATTACTTACAGCATGGAATTTTATTCGTGTTATCTACAAGAAAGGAAGATACGGGTGAACTCAGCCATAAGAAACTATCTTTTCATTATTTCAAAATAATTATTATTTTAGTGATATACCACTGAATAACTCCTCTCAGAACCTGTCTCTTTTTCAACACAATGAATTTTTATTGTTTGTTTTTCTTTCATCTTTTTTGTCATATTCTCACTGTTATGGTGTCAGTTTTTTTTTCTTTTTCTTATACCTACAGACAGATCAAAATGCTTTTATTCAGGAAAAATAAACCTAACATTTCATTTGGATTGTCTGACAAACAGACAACACATCACATGAACAAATCCGTGAAGCGAACACCCCTCTAAACCCCACTTTATACAGAGAAAGCTGGGGTTTATGGGGGTATACATTATTTTTTCTTATGTCTGCTCCAAGAGATAGGTTGTAGGTACTCGTTTGAACAGCCTCAATGTGGCAGTTCTAACAAGCACCCACGACCTATGTTTGCAGTATAAATAAGAACAAGATGTGTTTGTGAAACACGAACATGTCTCCGGGCATGGTTATTTTTTTCAAAGATGGTCACAGTTCAAAGTCTAGGTCACAGGTCAAGATTTTTGGTTTCAGTGGGAAGCCCTTGGCACAAGGAACTTACATGCCAAATATGAAGGCTCTCTCTTAAACGGTTCGAAAGTAACAAACACTAATATTTTTATCTTTAAAGTAGGTCATAGGTCAAGGTCACAGGTCAAAAACATTTGCATGAATGTAAAGCTCTTGTCACAAGGAACCTACATCCCAAATATAAAGGCTCTATCTTAAACGATTCAAAAGTTATGAACAATTTTATTTGTTCTTTTAAGTAGGTCAAAGGTCAAGGTCATGGTAAAATTTTTTTGCATGAATGTAAAGCTCTTATCACAAGGAACCTACATATCAAAGATGAAGGTCCTATCCCAAACGGTTCGAAAGTTATGACCAAAATGTTAATTTTCTTTTAGTAGGTCAAAGGTCAAGGTCACAGGTCTAAATTTTTTGCATTAATGTAAAGCTCTTGTTACAAGGAACCTACATGCCAAATATGAAGGCTGTATCTCAAACGGTTCAAAAGTTATGACCAATGTTAACTTTTTCTTTAATGTAGGTCAAAGGTCAAGGTCGCAGGTCAAATTTTTTTGTGTGAATGTAAAGCTCTTGTCTCAAGGAACCTACATGCAAAATATGAAGGCTGTATCTCAAATGGTTCGAAAGTTATGACCAAAATGTTATTTTTTTATTTTAAGTAGGTCAAAGGTCAAGATCAAAGGTCAAAATTATGTGCATGAATGTAAAGCTTTTGTCACAAGGAACATACATGTCAAACATGAAGGCTGTATCTCAAAAGCGGTTCAAAAGTTATGACCAATGTTATTTTTTTTCTTCTAAGTAGGTCAAAGTTCAAGGTCACATGTCACTTTTTTTGCATGAATGTGAAGCTCTTGTCACAATGAACCTTCATGCCAAATATGAATACTTTACCTCCAGTGGTTCAAAAGTTATGACCAACGTTGAAGTTGTCCACGTACAAACCAACAAACAGACAGGGCAAAAACAATATGTCCCCGCTATCGCTACCGGGGACATAAAAATATCACAAATTTTCATCAGAAATGTAGCTATTTTGGAGATGTGAAAAAATGCTACATTGCACGGATGTGTTGTCGTAATGTATAGCATCATAAAAACATGCCTATAAGATTTTGACCCCACTGAATCCCACTTTTATATGGTAAAACTGGGGTTTGCAGAGGTAAACCTTATTTTTCTTATTTCTGCTCTAAAATATAGATTGTTCTAACACATACCAACAATCTATATTTTGAGTAGAAAGAAGAAAAATATGACAATTCCTCAGCTTAAAATTTTCATTTTTGCGCAGTAAATTTACTATGTATTTGTATAGGCGTGTTTTCTTAATGGGCAGTTGCCAACGCTTCATAATCCATATGAAATGCCAAGCCCTTTTCCAAACAGAAAGTATATAAAACAAGAGGGCCATGATGGCCCTGGATCGCTCACCTGATCCATAGAGTAACAAGTGGGCCCTGGAGAGGGCCATTATTGACTCCAGTGTTATAATGTGCATAATGTTGAGGGAGGTCTAAAAAGGTGAAGCTTCATACCAAATATCAACAAAGGCTATAATTTGAACAATCTTGGCAAAGGTCCACTAGATGAAGCAACACACCAAATATCAAAGACCTGGGCCTTGCGGTTTCAGAGAAGATTATTTTAAAAGATATTCCCTACATAAGCCTACGTAAGCCGAGGCGGGGGCATTTTTGGCCTCAGGGCTATAATTTGAACAATCTTGGTAGACATCCACTAGATGAAGCTTCACACCAAATATCAAAGATCTGAGCCTTGTGGTTTCAGAGAAAAAGATTTTCCCTGTATAAGCCTATGTAAAACCAAAGGCCCCCGGGGTGGGGCATTTTTGGCCCTAGGGCTATAATTTGAACAATCTTGGTAGAGGTCCACTAGGTGAAGCTTCACACCAAATATCAAAGACCTGGGCCTTGTGGTTTTAGAGGAGAAGATTTTTAAAGATTTTCCCTATATAAGCCTATGTAAACCGAAAGGCCCCCGGGGCGGGGGCATTTCTGGCCCAAGGGCCATAATTTTGAACAATCTTGGTAGAGGTCCAATAGATGAAACTTCATACCAAATATCGAAGACCTGGGCCTTTCGGTTTCAGAGAAGATTTTTAAAGATTTTCCCTGTATAAGCCTATGTAAAACCAAAGGCCCCACGGGAGGGGGCATTTTTGCCCCCTAGGGCTATAATTTTAACAATCTTGGTAGAGGTCCACTAGGTGAAGCTTCACACCAAATATCAAAGACCTGGGCCTTGTGGTTTCAGAGAAGAAGATTTTTAAAGATTTTCCCTATATAAGCCTATGTAAATCCAAAGGCCCCCGGGGCAGGGGCATTTCTGGCCCATTTTTGCCCCCTAGGGCTATAATTTGAACAACATTGGTAGAGGTCCACTAGGTGAAGCTTCACACCAAATATCAAAGACCTGGGCCTTGTGGTTTCAGAGAAGAAGATTTTTAAAGATTTTCCCTATATAAGCCTATGTAAATCCAAAGGCCCCCGGGGCAGGGGCATTTCTGGCCCAAGGGCAAAAATTTGAACAATCTTGGTAGAGGTCCACTAGATGAAGCTTCACACCAAATATAGAAGACCTGGGCCTTGCGGTTTCAGAGAAGAAGATTTTTAAAGATTTTCCCTGTATAAGCCTATGTAAAACCAAAGGCCCCCGGGGCGGGGGTATTTTTGGCCCTAGGGCTATAATTTTAACAATCTTGGTAGAGGTCCACTAGGTGAAGCTTCCCACCAAATATCAAAGACCTGGGCCTTGTGGTTTCAGAGAAGAAGATTTTTAAAGATTTTCCCTATATAAGCCTATGTAAACCCAAAGGCCCCCGGGGCGGGGGCATTTCTGGCCCAAGGGCCATAATTTGAACAATCTTGGTAGACGTCCACTAGATGAAGCTTCATACCAAATATCAAAGACCTGGGCCTTGCGGTTTCAGAGAAGAAGATTTTTAAAGTTTTCATTTTAAAAATCTATTTTTAGCTCCTGTGACCTAGATGTGCAATGGACCGGAACCATTTGAACAACTTTGAAAGGGGACCACCTAAGGATCATTCCTGTGAAGTTTGGTTAAAATCCAATCAGTGGTTTAGGAGGAGATGTCATTTGAAGAAAAAGTTTACGCACACACGCACGCACACACGCACACACGCACGACGGACGACGGACAAAAAGTGATCCCAAAAGCTCACCTTGTCACTACGTGACAGGTGAGCTAAAAAAATAACTTAACACTGCATTTATGCTCTGACAGAAATTTAAGGGTTCAAATGTCTGTGCAATTTTAAGAGGACCTTCCAAGGGAAAAACTGTTCACCTCTAATGCTTATTCCCACTGCAATACATTTCATCTCAACCCAATCCCACTTCAAGTCATTTCATTGCCCCCAAAAATTAAAACTCCTTTCAAGTGATTTCGTTCCTTGAAATAGTAGGTGTTCAAACAAAGAACAACCGCTTAAGCCTAAGGGTCAGAAGTAAAACTGAGCATATGTTCAAAAGTTAACCCTTATCTTGCTGAATATTCATTTAAGCCACACCCATTTCTGTCTATCAACCAATCAAATTACTTGATGTAGTTTATTGCTACAAATTGATAAATTGAATGCCAAACAGTGTAGATCCAGATCAGATGGCTTCTTCAGAAGCCATCTGATCTGGATCTACACTGTTTGCAGACATAGGGGTTGTCATGAACAGCAAGATAAGGGTTAATATTTAGCCTGAAAGAGAAATGACCAGCTTTAGTCCATCTTCAGTGTAGGAGATATCAAGCCTATTGATCAACGAAATATCATAAAGACAGAGATGGCTCTGATCAGATTGCAATCCGGGGCAAGCTGACCTGAGCAAAGAAAATGTTCAGGCTGATTTGCTTCCTACACATATTGCATATTACAGAACAAGTTTAATGTGGCATGTCACCAAGACAACAATGAAACAGACTGTGCAATACATGTACATAAAAATATGTATTATAATAAACAATGTGCAATACATGTACATATAACTGTGTATTACAATAAACAATATTTTGTTGTTAATTTCCTTTTTTTTTAAAATCTATTTTCAGGCAAACAGAGCATACCCCTGAAAATTCTGTGTAAACTAAAACCTGTCACAGTGGCCACCTCTATTAAGCAGGCAACCTGTCTTAAGCAAGCATTGCCTTCACTTCTTTTTTGTTTCCCAAAAAGGCAAAGGCATTAAAATTCACCTGTATTAAGCAAGCACCTGTCTTAAGCAAGCACATTTTGGTTATCCCTTAGGGGCTTGCTTAACACAGGTTGGTGATGATGTTGATTTTGGTTTAACGACGCGTCAATCCTCTTTGTGGGTCATAAGGGCCAAGCAGTTAATAACACAGGTTGGACTGGATTTTTATGCCATAGATGAAGTGACACAATTTGAAGGGAGATAACTCTTCTTGATAGAACTGGGAACACCTGGCAGATTTTCTCCCCATTTTTCAAAGGGAGATAACTTTTGGGACTTGCTGTTTGCTCTTCTATAAGCCCTGTCCTACTGAAATAGGTGTCTACACTTAAAGGAAAGAATTTGCTCCTCAGGAGCAAATTCTTTCCTTTAAGAGTTGACTCCTACTGATATGGGAGACAAAAATACTTTTGCAGGAGTTGCCTGCCCTGAAGGTGTTCCCATTCCCCTTAAAATATTCTTGCTTCTCTTATCCATAAAAGTTTTCTCCCTCCCCTACAAAGGTTCACTCTTAAAGGAAAAGGATTTTCTCCAGGCGAGCAAATAAAAGGATTTTCTCCAGGGGAGAAAATTCCTTTCTTTATCCCATATTATGTTACCCGAAAATCTGGAGAGGCCTAGGATCAAACCCAAAACCCCTGGTTTATGAGGCCAGAAGCCTATCCAACTACACCACTCAGGCTTCTGAGCTTCAATTGTACTTAAAGGGCAAGATTCCATTTATACAAACAGGGTCAAGACAAGACCCCTAATTCAGAGAGGATAAGAAAGCACGAGTCTTATTAAAGTTGTCTCCCTTCTAAAAATAGCTGAAAATCAGTCTGACATATTAATTCTTCAAGTGCTAAGAAAATTTCTGGTGCAGACAACATCCCCGAAACTCTTCAAGTGCTAAGAAAAATTCTGGAGCAGACAACAGTCTTATTTACTTTTCTTATTCTTCGGTGAAAAAGGCTTGGCATTTCATGAGAACCCAGCAGGCAATTTGCATGCAACATCAAGCCTTATTTTCCCTGAAAAATAAGACAAAAAAAATACCCTATTTATCATATTTATTCGTACAGACAGACCTGAGCAGACAGTGTGGACCCAGATGAGATGCCACAGAATGTGGCATCTCATCAGGGTCTACACTGTTTGCCACTCATCCACTATTCTTAGACACAACATCGGGTAGTAAAGAGTAATTTTTCAAATTTTAGAACAAGCATGGTAAGGAGTCGAGATGTCCGAATACATAGTGTAAACACGGTACTTTGAAAATGTCATCTGCTCGTGGTGATTAGCACTTGAAGGGTTAAAAACATTACCCCTATCCTACCTGATAGTGTTTACTCTGGTCTGTGGAGCTCTCGATCGCCACTTTCTGCGTGGACGGAATCAGCTGGTCTTCTGTTCCATGAACACTAGAATCTAAAAATAGAAGTTGGCGTTAGTTTCGGTTATCCTGCCTTATCCTGTAGTTAACGACAACCCCTACCCTTGAATTGAAAACAGTGTAGATCCAGATCACATGGCTTCTGAAGAAGCCATCTTATCAGGATCTATACTGTTTGTCATTGGGTTAGCGAATCTGAATGAATAATTTACATCAAGTAATTTGATTGGCTAAAATGTAAATGGGTGTGGCTGAATTAATTTACGCAGCGGATGAGGGTTAACTCTCCCATCTCTGAATTTCTTAGGGCGATAGGGAACACCTGACAGATTTTCCGCCGTTTTTCAAAAGGAGACAACTTTCGAGACTTCCTGTTTGCTTTTCTATAAGCCCTGTCCTACTGAAAAGGGGGTCTATTCTTAAAGGAAAGAATTTGCTCCTCAGGACCCCTATGGAAGACAAATATACTTGTGCAGGAGTTGCCTCCCCTGAAGGTGTTCCCATTCCCCTTAAATGGACCCTTCCATCTTCCAATTTTTGGGTATGTCCTGTCTTGCAAACAGAGGATCTAGTCCAAATCATTAACAAAATAGCAAACGGTGTTCATCCTGATGAGATATAAATCATTTCATCTAGATCTACACTGGTTGCATAAATAAGGTATCTGTACGAGTCTCAGGGCCAGTCAGACACCTACTTTAAGCCCTAGCTGTTTCTTTGGGCGGTAGGGCTTGAGATGTCATTTTATCTCAATGTCAGGCAACAGTCCCCCCCCCCCCAACAATAAATTAGAAATGACCTAAATAGTGTTGATGCAGATGTAAAACCTGAACACAAACAACAAAACCAGTCTCAGGATTCAAAGCATCAAGTCTTTTGAAATTGTATTATCATATGATGTCACTTCTGAGAATGTAACTAGAGCTGTCAGTGAAACTGACTAGGGCCCCGGCAGCGCTATCAGAGGAGTAGGAAAAAATTTGTGGATGGACAGACGGACAGACAGACAGAGGACGGACAGAGTGATTACTATAGGGCACCCACACTTTCAGTGCGGGGCCCTAATAATGCCATGTAATAAATTTGGTAATCTACTAGTGGATTAAATATGCAAGTTAGTCTAAAGACGTCCTTAACGACGTCGCATTTACTAATTGCAAATTATTGACAATTTTGTAAAACATACGTGCATAGAATGCGTTTTAAATGTCATATGATATATAGAATCTTGCATTCATGTTCATGTATTATTAAATTTATTAAACTCGTTGAGGAAAGAGGATAAAATGCGAGGCTGGATTCAAACAATTCAATTAACTGAACTTACCAACAACAATAGCCACTGACTTTTCCTTTTTCCCAGTATCAGCTCGTTTAGTGGGACTACCAACATACACTGTCTCAACAGGCTGCAAAAAACAAATATACAATAAAATTCCGCTATTAAGACCAACTAAAATTAAGTCTCCTAGTAAGAGACCACCTTTGAAACTGTTCAAAGGTGGTCTTAATATGGGAATTTTACTATACATTGGAATTTTGACATTCATGTCTATGTAACAGACATATACAAGATTAACCCTTGACCTGCTGAATATTTAAATATGCTACACCCACCACTGATTATTAACCTATCAGAATTCTTGATGCAAATCATTCTTCAGAAGCCATCTGGGGCCAGTTGTTCAAAACTAACGACATCTACGTTAACGTATCGTTAAAACTTTGATCGCAGCTTTTGCGAATGCAAAAGCTGCTCACATTTTTTCAGCAAAAATACCAAAATTTACGATATTGTACTTGCTAGAGGAGTTAACAATCTGACCACTAACGAGCTCTTTAAGCTAACAATGCTTTGAACAACTGGGCCCTAATCTGGATCTGCATTGTTTGAAAGATCAGACATATCCGGGCTCAGCAGGACAAGGGTTAAAGTTCCAAGAGAGACTGCTCTTGTAGCGATACTGAAGTGATTGTTGTGTCAAAACATGTCTCTTTTGAAGACAAATCATCAGCTTTATTTTGTTTGTTTGATTTGAGGTTTAACATCCCCGTCAACACTGTATAGATCATTTTGGAGACGTTGCTTCCAATTTTAGTGGTTCTTATACCCAACACTGAGATGAAATGACATCTCAAGCCCTGTCCCCCAATGAAACCAATAGGGTTTTTAAGCATGGACAGACTGACTCGCACCGCTTTGCCTGGGCAGGCTTAGATCCTCTAAGCGGTTTACCAGTACTTGTGTGCGGTCGGTTTCCACTCTGCGTGGAAGCATCATGCAGCCCATCTATTTCTTCAAGCCCCGATGGGTGGGGACCGCCATCAGCTGCTTTATGGGTTGGAAACTGGATAATATGAGGCCTTAGAAACCTTTTACCACCACGTGAACAAGCCCATGAAATGAACACCCCTAAACCCCACTTTATAAAGAGAAAATGTGGGCTTACGGGGGCATACATTATTTTTCTTATTTCTGCTCCAAGACATAGGTTGTGAGTACTCGTTAGAACTGCCTCAGTTCTTGTGTTCTTATTATGGCAAATACTGTATGCATAATAGAGCTTACCTGTAGTAAAAGATCTTTGATTTTCTGTTGAGCCTCCCGAATATGCTCCGGCAGATCTTCTGAAGTTGACCAGTAGTAGTTCTCAGAAAACACATCCGTATTTTTTGGACCCCTGAAATTACAAAAGAACCTGTCAAATTGGCCAACTCTATTAAGCAAGCAACCTGTGTTAAGCAAGCATGCATTCAATTTGCCTAAGAATTGATTGATATATTGGGGTTATTGACATGTCAACTCTTATGTGTCATATAGTCTCCCAAAGAAAGGGAGAAAATTGTTTTGTTTGAATTGGGGTTTAACATTCCCGTCAACACTATTTAGGTCATTTTGGAGACGTTGCTTCCAATTTTGTGGGACTTTTACCCGACACTGAAATTAAATGACACCTCAAGACCTGCCGCCCAATGAAACCAGAAGCCTTATATGCATTGGACAATCTCTCTCAGACCATTCTGCCTGACAGGCTTAGTCCTTCTAAACGATTTACCAGTACTTGTGTGTGGTCAGATTCAGCTCTGCGTGGAAGCACCATGCAGCCCAATCTATTTCTCCAAGCCCCCATGGGCGGGCGTGAAGAAAGGGAGAAAAGATACATAAGAGACAGTGAAGAGGAAAATGAATGGAAGCATAGAAACTGAAGAAATAACAATATTCCCCCTCTACCCTTACCCGCTGCAAGGTCAGCAAAGCTAGCCCAACTGTAAGCCAATATCAGCTGGATGCCCCAATGGTGCAAGAAATGCCATTCACCTCATCCGACTGCCCTTTTTGTACCAAATGGAATCTTCCTCCTTATATATAACAGGAGACTATTTCTAAATTTAGGGGTGTCAGGTTGTGTTTTCATCAAAATTTATTTGGAAAATGACTGAACTTTTAGCAAACTGTGGAGGCCCTGATCAGACGCCGCGTTCAGCGGCGTCTGATCTGGGCCTGCACTGTTTGCCAGGGTACCCGTTTTGGGGTTCCTGGTACAAAATGGGTTAAGAAAGCAAACGCATAAAAACTGCCTAAAGCTGACACATGACTGACAAAGACAAGAGGTTTAACGTCCCCGTCAACACGTCAAGACGTTGCTTCCAATTTTGTTGGACTTTTACCCAGCATTGAGATGAAATGACACCTCAAGCCCTGTTGCCCAATGAAACCAATAGGGTTTATAAGCATGGACGGTCCGACCCTCGCATCACTTTGCCTGGGCAGGCTTAGATCCTCTAAGCAGTTTACCAGTACTCGTGTGCGGGTCAGATTCAGCTCTGCGTGGAAGCATCATGCAGCCCATCTATTTCTTCAAGCCCCGATTGGCGGGGACTGCTATTTCTAGCCATAGAAGGCTTCTAAGAACCACAAAGGAAGAAAATGTATACTAATTGCTCCAGATAAAGATTTTCTTATTTTTGCAAAAAACCTGTGTTGTGAATACTTGCTAGAATTGCCTCAAAGGTTTCATAAAAAGATTAGGGAATATAATCCCTGAAAATTATCCCCAGGGTTCTATCAATGAGCTCTAACAAGCACTCACAATGTACGTTCCATCAAATCATATTTTGTAGGTACTCCTCAGAGGTGATTCCAACAAGTACCCACAACATGCTTCAACAAATCATATGTTGTGGGTACTTGTCAGAATCACCTCAATGAGGCAATTCTAACACGTACCTTCACCATTTGTTTTTGTTTGTTTGATTTGAGGTTTAACATCCCGGTCGACACTGTATAGGTCATTTTGGAGATGTTGCTTCCAATTTCGTGGGATTTTTACTCAACATTGAGATGAAATGACATCTCAAGCCCTGTTGCCCAATGAAACCAATTGGGTTTATAAGCATGGACGTCCAACTCGCACCGCTTTGCCTGGTCAGGCTTAGATCCTCTAAGCAGTTTACCAGTACTCGTGTGCAGGTGGGTTTCAGCTCTGCGTGGAAGCATCATGCAGCCCATCAATTTCTTCAAGCCCCAATGGGCAGGGGCCGCTCCTTAATTTGGTGATTCTAACAAGTACCCACATGTTTCAACAAATCATAAGCTGTGGGTACTTGTTAGAATCACCTCAATGAGGCAATTCTAACAAGTACCCACAACCTGTTTCAACAAATGTTGTGGGTATTTATTAGAACTGCCTCAATGAGTAAATTCTAACAAGTACCCACATGTTCTGACCAATCATGTTGTGGGTACTTGTTATAATAATCACCTAAATGAGGCAATTCAAACAATTACCTATATGTTTCACAAATCATCTTGTGGGTACTTGATAGAATCGCCTCCACGAGGCGATTCTAACAAGTACCCACAACATATGTTGCTAAGAAGAAATAAGGAAAATTATCCCTCAGTTATCCTCAGAACTCCTCCTTTTCTGACGCTATGTCCATTCCTCATAAACACAATGGTCAGTACTCACTTTACAATTGTGTGTTTTCCTATGATAAATTCTAGCCTCTTTGTCCACGGGTTCACAAAACTGGACCATTCCGTCTTTGTAGTCAGCCATGATCCATTCTTAGCTCGAATCCTTATCGGACCACTTCTGTATGGGACACCCTTTAAGGATATCACTGAAATTAGAGACAATAGTCTAAATGTACTTATTAACCCAGTGTATTCTAGTGGACTCTTCCATTGCTATATGTTGGGCAAGTCCATTTGTCATATATGGGGTGTCACGCATATTTTCCTTTTTATTCAATTTCTGACGGAAAATTCTGTTAGCATATAGTGCCGGCCCAGATCAGGGTTCTGCAGTGTCTGATCTGGGCCTGAACTTTTTGTCAAGGTTCCCCTTTAGGGGTTTCCCGCATGCAAGGGATTAATGTTTCCCCCAGTGTATATGTGGGCATGTGTGTGTGCCTGCATGCCTGTGTGGGTTGTTGGCGGGGGATGGGGTGGGATAAGACTAATAGACTGCGGATATAGACCTATTTTAACGTTAGGTGTCTTTTTTTCAAGCCATGAGACACAATTTTGGATTGAAAATCCCCTAGGTGGTTTGTTTGTATTGGAATTTAACGGCCCATTCAACACTATTTTAGGTCATTTTAGAGCTGGTCAGGATACCTTTCCACACTTTTCTTGAGCAGGCTTATACGTAAGCGGTTAACCAGTACAGTGCACATTCAGAAACTGACAACTGCCCTTCTTGAATCAGCGGAAGGGAGAGAATGACCGTAGAAAAGATTTCATGATCATCTCCACAAAAGAACGTTGCCGACCCCGGCAGGTAGCGAACCCGCGTCCTCCTGATCACCAGTCAGAAGCGTATCCAACTGAGCAACCGAAGCTGGCATAGAATAAGGGTTAATACAACTACAGTAATTAAATGTACCTTGTTTATAAATATTGTAAAGTACACCAAGGTCGTCATGGTGATAGAAATCAAATATAGATACGCCAACCATCTCCTGTGGTAGGTAACCAAGCAACGGAATAGTACTGAAATATACAAGAAAATGTATTTTATAATATATAATACATGGTTCGTTATAACACAGTTTTGTTTATAACAGTTTCAAGGTGGACCCCAAAAATGTATAGATTATATAGAAAAATGACCATTTATGGTCATTTTTCTATATAATCTATACATTTTAACACGGTTGTTTAAGTAACATGGTTTGCTTTGGATCCCATAAATTGTGTAATAGAGAGGTTGTGGTGAAAACAAGAAATGCACTGTATCTTATTTTCAACATGAATTTGGACAGTCAGGCCTGAGCAAACAGTGAAAACGCAGATGAGATACTGCGTTCTCAGGCCTGAGCAAACAGAATGCAGCATGAGACAGATGAGACACTGCGTCCTCACTATTTGCTCTGGTCCGTCTGACCAATTTACATGCTGAAAATATAGTAAACTGCAGTGCTTTTCACGTATATTTAGACAGTTTGCCACTCATCCAGCTATTTCTAGACACAATATCTGACCGTCATTTGAACACGTTCAAATTTTAGAACAAGTATAGTAAGAAGTTGAGGTGTCAGAATACTTAGAATAACTATGATTTTATTATTATAATTTTTTCATTTTTTTTTCTATTTTTGACGGATAATTCTGTTAACAAATAGGGCAGTCCCTGATCAGACACTGCATTCTGCAGCATCTGATCTGGTACCCCTTTAGGGGTTTCCAGCATGCAAAGGGTTAAATGAAAACCCCCTGAATGCGTACCATATTTACAGAATGTATTTGGACAGACAGGCCGACAAACAGTATAGATCTGGATGGGATGCCACATGTGGTGTCACATCAGGGTCTACACTGTTTGCCACTCATACAGCTATTTTTAGACAAAACATCTGGTCGTAAATTGTACATTTTCAAATTTCAAGTATGGTTTTGTTTGTTTGAATTGAGGTTTAACATCCCTGTCAACACTATTTAGGTGATTTTGGAGACGTTGCTTCCCATTTTGTGGGACTTTTACCCGACATTGAAATGAAATGGCATCTCAAGCCCTGCCGCCCTATGAAACCAAAAGGCTTATATGCATTGGACTGTCTGACTTACAACACTTTGCCTGGGTAGGCTTAATCTTTCTAAGCGGTTTACCAGTACTCGTGTGTGGTCAGTTTCAGCACTGGGTGGAAGCATCATGCAGCCCAATCTATTTCTCCATGCCCAAGGGGCAGGGCGAAGAACAAGTATGGTAAGGAGTTGAGGTGTCCAAATATTTAAGGTAGATATAGAACGTGCATCCCTACTAATCCTGTTACATGTATAGGCCGTGCTTGAACAAATATTGGAAAGAGCTTTCATACAATTTATAATGTATTTATTACTATTTTATTTTTCCGATATTACCTTGTAATATTAATATAGCCAGAGCTCGTCATGAAATAC
Source organism: Lucinisca nassula (assembly GCA_963580285.1). Lineage (NCBI taxonomy): Eukaryota > Metazoa > Mollusca > Bivalvia > Lucinida > Lucinidae > Lucinisca > Lucinisca nassula. Next base: position 26,320,666 of record OY757023.1, read on the forward strand.
TAATTGTCACGAACAGACTGGCTTTCTCAATTTGTTTTTCTCATAATTATACTGACACATCTGATTAGAAATGTAATCCTATCTTGACGTAAGTACATGTACTAATGCTATAACACATTTTCATGTTCATTTTCAATGAGAGCTTCACTCCAAATAAGAAGAACAATGATGATAATTAACCCTAATCTTGCTGAATATTCAGTATGGCCACACCAATTTCTGACTTTGAACCAATCAGATTAGTTGATGTAATTTATTCCTGCAAATTCATAAATTGAATGTCAAACAGTGTAGATCCTGATCAGATGGCTTCTTCAGAAGCCATCTGATCTGGATCTACACTGTTTGCAAAGAAAAGGATAAGAGTTAGGGGATAATTTTACTTATTTCTTGTTAGAAACATGGTGTGGGTACTTGTTTTAATGAAGAAATAAGAACAAAGTCTCCACAAGCAGGTTATTATATGTCCATGGCAAGTTAATATTTGTTGGTTTTGTTTGATTTGAGGTTTAACATCCCTGTCAACACTGTAAAGGTCATTTTGGAGACGTTGCTTCCAATTTTGTGGGACTTTTACCCAACATTAAGATGAAATGACATCTCAAGCCCTGTCCCCCAATGAAACCAATAGGGTTTATTAGCATGGACGGTCTGCCTCCCACCGCTCTTCCTGGACAGGCTTAGATCCTCTAAGCGGTTTACCAGTACTAGTGTGCGGGCCAGATTTAACTCTGTGTGGAAGCATCATGCAGCCCATATATTTCTTCAAGCCCCTATGGGCGGGGGCATTTTTGTTGGACTGCAACCTCAAAACAATATGCACTGCTCCATATCATGGTCTAACTTTATATCAAGTTTCGGCTTGATCAGATCAGATCCAAATTATAGGAGGAGTAACGGCCCAGTCAACACTATTTTAGGTCATTTTTACCCAGTCAGTTTACCTATCCACACTTTTCCTGGGCAAGCTTATATGTAAGTGGTTAACCAGTACAGTGCACAGTCTTTCGCAAGAAGCTGACAACTGCCCTTCTGGAATCAGCGGAAGGGAGAGAATGAACGTAGAAAAGATTTCATGATCAATCTCCATGAAAGAATGATGCCGACCCCGGCAGGTATTGAATCCGCGTCCTCCTGATGACCAGATGTGCATCCGACTGAGCTACCGAGACAGGCAACCCCAGTGTACAGTAAAAGGCTTAAACAGTACAGTGCTTTCAGCCTCATTTGCATATGGTTTAAGGAGAATGGGAACACCTTCAGGGGAGGCAACTCCTTCAAAAGTATTATTGTCTCCCATGTCAATTGGGATCAACTCTTAAAGGAAAGAATTTGCTCCTGAGGAGCAAATTCTTTCCTTTAAGAGCAGACCCCCTTTTTTGGTGGGACAGCGTTTATACAAAAGCGAACAGGAAGTCCAGAAAGTTGTCTCCCTTTGAAAAATGGTGGCAAAATCTGCCAGGTGTACCCATTCCCCTAAAGTTTATTGGTCAGTGACAGTCACATGGACATCAGCAGTATAAGAGATTTTGTATACAACTTTGGGCCAATTGTCTAACAATCAAACTAAAAAGCCTTTTTCCTTGCTCAAATCTGCCAAGTACTAATTTATAAAATGTGAACAATTGTTCAAATTTTAATTTTATTATTATGCTAGTGGACACCTATATTGCTATATATTAGACTTGTCCATTTGACATTTTAGGGGTGTCAGGCCTATTTTTTTGTTTTTATTCTATTTTTGACGGAAAATCCTCTTAGCAAACAGTGTGGGCCCTGATCAGATGCCGCGTTCTGCGGCGTCTGATCTGGGCCTGCTCTGTTTGCCAAGGTACCCGTTTAGGGGTTTCCCCAGATGCAATGGGTTAATAACCATACAATTTTCAAGCTCAGCTGATCATGAACAACTATAACAGATGGGCCAGAAACTATTCTTAATCAAAGGGAAGCAACTCCAAAATATCTGGTTATAATTTACACATATATTCTTTCCTACTTCAGAAATTCTGAAGAGGTAGTCAGCAATCATTTTTTTCTCTCTGTTTTTCCATTTTTTGGTTTTAAATCCCTTTCAAGATTAATTCAATCTTAAATAAGGGTTGGACAAAAACTGGAATATCTGGAGAAACACCACCTGGCCTTCCTTTTCAGGACTGGGCAGCTCACAAAATTCTGAGTGGACCAGTAATCATTTTTCTCTTTTTCAAGTATTCTTGAAAAGTATTCTTGAAAAAGCCATAAAAAACACAAAAACATTTACATTAAGGTGAATGGATGCATATTTTCTTCAAGGGAAACAACTTTTGGGGCTTTCTGTTTTCCTTTCTGAACACGTAGTCGTAAGGCTCCTCAGGAGCAAATTCTTTCCTTTAAGTGTAGACCCCCTATTGAGAGAGAATGCAAGGGTAGACCCCTATTGACAGGGAATACAACAAGAGTTGTCAGAAGACACAAAGCTCGCCTTTGGGGGCCTAAGTTGGATGAAGGCAAGTTATCAAAATTGAATTTTTTTTTTCTATAGAGCAATAGAAAACTTTAACCAATACTTCAACATACAATTTCTAATTCCGCCTCAAGGTCACTGAGGGGGTGGGGCTGGTACTGTGCAAAACTTTAGACCAATATGTAACATCAGTCGAAGAAGTAACTAAATCTGTCAAGTGGTTTTAGAGATATAGAGCAATAGAAAACTTTAACCAAAAACATCAACATAAAGTCCGTGAGCTTGACCTCAATTTCACTGAGGGGGTTGGAGCTGGTACTGTGTGAAACTTTAGACCAATTTGTAACAGTCCAAGTATCATGTCCCAGACACATTACATGATACCACACCCAGTCACATTAGCCTGACACTGGGTCGACCAGTCCTAGCTCTTCCCCGTAAATCTGAGTGCCAAGCGAGGAGCAGCTAGTACCATTTTTAACGACTTTGGTATGTCGCGGCCCGGGATCGAACCCGTGACCTCCCGTTCCCCGGAGCGGACGCTCTACCAACTGAGCTATCGGGGCCAGTATTGGGCGACAGGGCTTGAGATGTCATTTCATCTCTGAATCTGGTAAAAGTCCCACAAAATTAGAATCAATGTCTCCAAAATGACCTAAATAGAGTTGATGTGGATGTAAAACCTCAACTCAAACAATATAAAGTGAGTGAGTGAGTGTTTGAGTTTAACGTATCAACAACAGCTAAGGTCATACGGAGACAGGACCTTGGTTTAAAGACTCATCCGAAAGTCTGGAGAAGCCTGGGATCAATCCTGCGACCCCTGGTTTACAAGACCAGTAGCATAACCACTACACCATGGAAGTTTAAAAAACAAACAATATAAAGGTATATTGATTCCCCAATTTATGGCGCAAGACTTACTTTGGTTGTATGTTACAGTAGCTACAGAAGAGAGTATGTCGTGTCTCAAACGTCTTGTTTTCCGGCAAAAGTCCTGATCCTACAAGTGAAAAAGAACAGAAACTTAACCTTAGACTTAACCCATTGTATACCAGTGGACTCTTCCATTGCTATATGTTGGACAAGTCCATTTGTCACATAAGGGGTGTCAGGCATATTTTTTCATTTTTATTCTATTTTTGTTGGAAAATTCTGTCAGTAAATAATGTAGGCCCTGATCAGACGCCCGAGAATGCGGCATCTGATCTGGGCTTGCACTGTTTGTCAAGGTACCCCTTTAGGGGTTTCCTGCATACAATGGGTTAACAAAAGAAGTGGGAATATCACGCTATACCCAGCCAATTCAGCAGGACACAGCCCACTTTATTGTGTAGACCCTGATCAGATTACAGACACAATCCTGCCGATCAGTAGAGACTGGTAATGGAATCTTTTCTAAGGTCATGGTCTCCCATCCACTGATTCAAGAAGGGTAGCTGTCAGTTTCTGGAGAAAAAATAAGCATTGTACTGGATAACTGCTTATGTATATGTATAAGCCTGTCTTGGAAAAATGTGCTCAGGTAAACTGACTGATTCCATATGACCTAAATAGTGTTGACTGGGCTGTTAATCAACAAACAACCAAGATGACTTTGGATATGTAGTCTTATAGTCGTGGAGGTGTGTCCTTCACCTAATCCCAATTTAGGTGATAATTAGCAAAAAATCTATAAACACAAACAACAACTACACGTAATTCAGGTTGAATTGTTTTGTTTGTTTGTTTTGGAGTTTAACATCCCAGTCAATTCTATTTTAGGTCATTTTTGAGCCATCAGTTTACCTTATCCACACTTTTCCTAGGCAAGCTTATACATAAGCGGTTAAACAGTACAGTATACATTCTTTCGTATACAAACTGACAACTGCCCTTCGGCAACGTTCTTTTGTGCAGACTGATCATGAAATCTTTTCTACTGTCTTCCTCTCCTTTCAGCTGATTCAAGAAGGGCAAAAGAATGTGTACTGTACTGGTTAGCTAGCCGCTTACCTATAAGCATGTCCAGTGTGGATCGGTGTACTGACCGGGTTGATATCACCAATATAGTGTTGACAGGACTGTTAAACTCCAAAACAAACCAATCTTTAATGAACATTAAAAAAATATATTCATTTCTTAAAAATATTAGGGCATAGTCATGCACATACAAATGTATCAAATGGAATAATACAACTTACTACTGTATGGAGATATCAACGGCACACAATACATAACAGTGCACATCTTTCTTTCTTCTGGCGACGTCTCAGAGTCTGGCATGTCCATATCAGGTGACCCAGTGTTCTCTGACGGAGATGTCCCCTCATACCAGCTCGGGTATGCACCCTGTGTCTTCACTTCTCGCGTCGTCATCATTTTCTGTGTGAACATGCATTGGAATGGCATATAGGAATCTTGCTTTCTTAAGCTGAACCCAGAATTTCCTAGACCTTTGAATTTCCTGCAACAAACATGTTCAACATCAGCCAATAGGCCTACTATTTTGTAACAAAATTTGTAACATTAGGCATTCATTCTGTCATCACTTAAAAGTAATTTGTTTGTTTGTTTGATCTGAGGTTTAACGTCCACATCAACACTGTAAAAGTCATTTTGGAGACGTTGCTTCCAATTTTGTGGGACTTTTACCCGACACTGAGATGAAATGATATCTCAAGCCCAATGAAACCAATAGGGTTTATAAGCATGGACTGGCCGACTCGCACGGCTTTGCCTGGGCAGGCTTAGATCCTCTAAGCGGTTTACCAGTACTCGTGTGCGGGTCTGTTTCAGCTCAGCGTGGAAGCATCATGCAGCCCATATATTTCTTCAAGCCTCAATGGGCAGGGGCCGCTTAAAAGTAATCAGCATGTTTAGAAAATCCTGATAATTAGAATAAAATATCTACATGGGGTTTGGAGATATGACGGTTTAAATTTGGATATTTTTGGATATTTCCAAATATGGTCATTTGAAAGGAAAATGTTAATGTTTTCATAACCAACAATAAAATTGTAAATGTAACAGATCATGGTGTATTATCAAGACATGTATCCACCAAATATCAATATATTTACGTCAGAAATATGAAGGTTATGCATTTTTAATACAGGAACCCATTAGGATCAGGTGTGATAAAATTGCTCATTTGTACCCTCGTACTTAGGTACAAGCTGTGCATTTTGTTATATATTCAATATATTTTTGAGTAGCTGTAACTCCGGAATTCTTTAAGATATCAACTTAAAACAATGTGGGGTTGTGGGGTTTCAAAAAGATTTGTGGCGGGTGTATGTTATGTAAAAATACTGGATCAGCTTACCTTAATCTAAAGTAGAAGACCTTTGATTCCGTTGACTTCTCTTTTTCTTCGTCTGATCCTGAAAAATGTAAGTTCTAAGAAATAGTGGGGCATAATTAAGGAGCTTTTTGTCTTTTATCTTGCAAATGTATGCTGTGTGTACTCATTAGAATCGCCTCGATGAGGCGATTCTAATGAGTTCACATAGCATACATTCTCATCATAGAACACCGAAAAGATGTCTAAAAGTATCTCGGTATGCCTTCTGACAGTATTCTCAGTGGCTCGAACTACCCTAGTCTCGAACAGATTTTCGAGGTCCCAAAGGTGTTCAAGCCATTGAAGTCCGACTGTATATAGCAGGAGTCCATTCCAAAATTAAGGGGTGTCAGGTTGTGTTTTCTTCAAGATTTATTTGGAAAATGGTTTAACCTTTTGCAAACAGTGCAGGCCCTGATCAGACGCCGCGTTCTGCGGCGTCTGATCTGGGCCTGCACTGTTTGCCAGGGTACCCATTTTGGGGTTTCCGGTACAAAATGGGTTAAAAATTGTTTCTTTTCCCTTAAGCTGCCAAGAAACCTGCATCTTAAAATGTCGTCTGTTTATGTCATCTGCTGAACCTTCATGCAAATTTTTCAAACACCTCTTTTTGCACACAGGAAAACGGTGTGGGCCCTGGTAAGACAGCTACTGGAAGCGCAGTCTGAACTGGGCCCAAACTATTTGCAATAATGACTTTTAAGGAACCAGCAGTCAACAAAGCAGACAACAATTGTTGTGACTGGCATCCTAAGGATTAAAACAATCTGTTATAACACATAATGTATAACTCCCAACTATAGCATTATGATGGAACTGTCCTAAATGTAACCTTTAAGAAAGAAGCCTATTATGATGTAGTGGTTATGCTGCTCGCTTCATAAACCAGGGATCATGGGTTCGATCCTGGGCTTCTCCAGACTTTCGGATGAATCTTAAAACCCAGGTCCCATCTACATATGACCTTAGCTGTTGGTGGGACGTAAAACTCAAAAACTCACTCGCTTAACCCCTAAGATGACAATCACTATGTCGTCTGCTGGTTACTTTGTTGTCTGCTGGTTACTTTGTTGTCTGCTGGTTACTTTGTCGTCTGCTCGTTACTTTTAAAGTCATTGTTGCAAATGACCTAAATTAAGGTTGGCTGGGTCGTTAAACTCCAAAACAAACAAAACTTAATAGCTGGAATTTTAATGTGCATGTACTTATAGCAGGAAGGAATGTTTAAAATACCTACCACATTAAGAGGAAATAACTGACATATTCAGACAACTAATTCCTTAAAGAATATGTACCACAACACAAGAAAACCTGTTTTCAGGGCTTGCAACATCAGTTAAGATACTAACCAGCCTGTTCAGCTGCACACTCACTGAGGTTTCTGGAAATTTTAGAGATACTAATATTAACCCATTTAGTACCAGAAACCCCAAAACGGGTACCCTGGCAAACAGTGCAGGCCCAGATCAGACGCCGCAGAACGCGTTCTGCGGCGTCTGATCTAGGCCTGCACTGTTTGCTAAAAGTTCAGCCATTTTCCAAATAAATTTTGAAGAAAACACAACCTGACACCCCTAAACTTTTAAATGGACTCCTGCTATATAAAAAGAGGAAGATTCCATCTGGTACAAAAGGGTTAACCCTTGTCCTGCTGAGCCCAGATATGCCTTATTTTTCAAACAATGTAGATACAAATCAGATGGTTTCTGAAGAAGCCATCTGATCAGGATCTACATTGTTTGTCATTTAGATTGTGAATTTGTTGCAATAATTTGCATGAAGTAATCTGATTGGTTGATTGGTTGGTCGTGACTGTGGCAGATTAAAATATTCAGCAGGACAAGGGTTAAGGTGCTGATCGGATAGCGCAGACATTAAGATAACATACCCGTGCGCCGTAGTGCATTTTTTCACTACTCCAAAAAGTCTACTTTTCTGATGAAAATCCATGATATCTTTCTCATTTACACCGCAAACGTAGGTTGTGGGTGCTCGTTAGAACCGCCTCATAGAGGCGGTTCTAACGAGTACCCACAACTTATGTCTTTGAGCAAAAATAAGAAAAATAATGTATACCCCCGTAAACCCCACTTTTCTCTATATTAAGTGGGGTTTAAGGGGGTCTCTATCACGGACTTGTTCGCGTGATGTATTATGGTGCAGATCAGATAGCGTGGATACGCAGGGTGATCTGACCAAACGTTGTTCGCAAATGTCAGAAAAATAAATTTTCTCAGCAGGTGGCTCATATAATAAATAGAAACACATTTAATGTCATTTTTCACAAAAATAGAATCAATTAAAATAACTAGACCTATAATTACTTTCAGTTTCTTGAACTGTAAAGTGCTGCATTTATTTTACACTATTTTTAGAAGTTTTCAATGTCTAATTATCTCGAAACATCATATTTATATCACAATCTGTTTATAAAACTATCGTTGGGGTCCAAAGTGGAAACCTTGTTAATTAAACAATGTATGTATCTATTATACATAGACTTAGTTTATACTAATTTATTTTAGTTTGATTGCGATGGAAGCTTCAAGCTTATTTAATCGCTCTCGAACACTCATTCCAGATGTTTTCACGTGCGCAAGAGAGAGGCAGTGAGCTACCAATTTACACCTGGGTGGAGTGAGGCAGTGTCATTAAGCGTCTTGCCCAAGGACACACCTCGATACCGGGTGCCAGAGTCGAACGCACACCTTCTCGATGAGTCGAACGCGTTAACCACTGCGCTATCAAGGCGGACGAATATATACACAGACTTGTTCATGTGATGCTCCACAAGCTATGGGAAAAATTACTTAGGACTCAAGAATGAGCCAAGAATCAACCAGGGTAAGCAAGCCAATTTTACTTATGAGAGCAAAATAATACTAAACATATTATGACCGCAACAAATGTTGGCACCAGATGTTCAACAAGATACAAGATATTTTATTACTAATTTTCGGCACACATAGGAGCATATACAGATGCATCATAATGTACTAACAAATGAATAATCTAGGAAAGAGTTCCAAATGACAGATCATGAAAAGAAAGTCAAAAACAATAGAACAAGACAAAAATGACCTATATGATATAGAGAAGGTTGTCTTTCATTAACCTGTATACTATATATCAACCTATTCCCCCCGATATGTTTCACCTTGTGCATTCATCTTAACAAGGTGCCCACCATAAACACCTGAACAAAGTGGCCCAGAGCCTCCAAAACCACTTCGACCAATGGATTTGGTGCACACATCATACTGTGTACACAAGACAGCCACCCTTGTTAAGGTGGCACTTGCATACCCATCACTAAATATTCCGCCAGTATGGACACATCCAGGGAACAGGTCTAGTTGTGAAATGACAGGAGTTATCATCAGCATGCAAGACACGTACATGGCATATTCTTCAATGTGAACCATACTATGTTATTATAAGAAAATGTGAATGTATTTGCAAATATAGAAACACCAGGGGCCAGTTGTTCAAAACTAACGACGTCATTAGTTAACGTATCGTTAAAACTTTGATCATTTATCATGGCAAATATGCTAATATTTTTGCTGAAAAAAATGTGAGCAGCTTTTGCATTTGCAAAAGCTGCTCACATTTTTTCAGCAAAAATACCAAAATTTCCGATATTGTACTTGCTAGAAGAGTTAACAATATGACCACAAACAAGCTTGTTAAGCTAACAATGCTTTGAACAACTGGCCCCTGAAACATCAAAATTTAACTCTTTCATTAAGGGAAGTATTAACACTTCACTGCAGATGTTTGGTATTTCTGATGAAGCCAAAAACTGATATGAAGATTTATTTGTTATCATATTTTGTTTGATCAAGTACTTCTAATTTTACCATTGTCACACACTCATACCTACACACACATGAACATTCTTTCAGAAAGAATTGTCGGATTTCCTATGAAAGCTATTTTTTGAGAAATTTTATTGCCATTTATGAATTCAAATTAACATATGAGCCAGAGCACAGCTTTTCCCACAAATTATATATACGCCCATTGTAGACTCAGATCAGCCTATGCATCTGTGCAGTCTGAACAGAGTCTTCGTTATACACTCTAAGGATAGCTGAGGGCCCAATGCTCCTTCATGCAGCAAGAGAAGACTCTGTAAATTGTAGGAAATGACGTGCCTCGGCTCATATTCTGAGCCACCACACATCAAAACCTAAAATAAGACCTGTCCAACAAGTGACGACTCGGAACAGATTGCACAGTCTGATCTGAGTATTCATTGAATGCATGGGCCTTCTGTAAATTTAACAAAGAATAATACACCACAACCTCATTATAACACGGTTCATTATAATGTGGTTATGGATATAACACAGTTTCAAGATGGATCCCAAAAATGTATTGTTTGTTTGTTTGTCTGCTGTTTAATGTCCCGGTCAACACTGTAAAGGTCATTTTGGAGACGTTGCTTCCAATTTTGTGGGACTTTTACCTGACATTGAGATGAAATGACATCTCAAGCCCTGTCGCCCAATGAAACCAATAGGGTTTATAAGCATGGACAGTCTGACATCACACCGCTTTGCCTGGGCAGGCTTAGATCCCAAAAATGTATAGATTATATAGAAAAATGACCATAAATGGTCATTTTTCTATATAATCTATACATTTTTGCTTGGATATAACACGGTTGTTTAACTTACACAGTTTCTGCTTTGGACCCCATTAATAGTGTTATAAAGAGGTTCTGGTGTAATTGGAGACAATTAGTCAGGCCGAGTTTCACTGACTGTGCTGGGATTTAACGACATTTCAACCCTTGTGGGTCATTTTGTGTCGTCTCCCAGAGAAAGGAGAAAAGAGATAGAAGAGATTGTACAGGTGAAAGTGTGGGACAGGGGAGACAGAGGTAAATAACTGGAAGTTTGCTTTACATTTGTGTAAAGTTTCATGAAAATATCTCAAATCGTTTTTGCGTTATGGAGTGGACAAGGTTAAAATGGCCATTTTTCAATGTTCAAAGGGCAATAACTCCAAAAGTAGGCATTCCAGAGTTATGCTTCATGCACTCTGTACATCATCTTATTGTGCTTTACATTTGTGTGAAGTTTCATGAAAATACCTCAAATGGTTTTTGAGTTATCTTAAATAATGGAATTTTATCAATTATGGAGTGGACAAGGTTAAAATGGCCATTTTTCAATGTTCAAAGGGCAATAACTCCAAAAGTAGGCAATCCAGAGTTATGGTTCATGCACTCTGTACATCGTCTCTTAGTGCTTTACATTTGTGTGAAGTTTCATGAAAATACCTCAAACGGTTTTTGAGTTATCTTGAATAACAGAATTTTTTCGATGTTCAAAACTCCAAAAGTAGGCAATCCAGAGTTATGGTTCATGCACTGCACATTGTCTCATAGTGTTTTACATTTGTGTGAAGTTTCATGAAAATACCTCAAATGTTTTTTGAGTTACGATGAATAATGGAAGAAAGGAATCACGGAAGGACAAGGCACATCCAATATAGCCCCCACTTTTTCAAAGCGGAGCTATAATAACAACATTCGCCTCTATCCGTACCTGCTGCAAGGACAGCATGCCTTGCCCAACTGTAAGCCAGTATCAGTTTGACGCCCCAGTGATGCAAGATACACAACACCTTCGCATCACCCAACCACCTCATCAGACTGATTAGGCTGATCTCTGTCATGAGTGGAGGTCACGGGTTCGATCCCGGGCCGCAACATACCAAAGTTGTTAAAAATGGTACTAGCTGCTCCTCGCTTGGCACTCAGATTTACGGGGTAGAGCTAGAACTGGTCGACCCTGTGTCAGGATAACGTGACTGGGTGTGGTATCATGTAATGTGTCTGGGACATGATACTTCAGTGAGGCAGCACTATAAAAGTGAGCATTGAGCTCCCTGTCGCAACCAGACACCGTCGTGATATGACTGAAAAATTGTTGAAAGTGACGTTAAACCCAAATTCACACACACACACACACACACACTGTCATGAGTGGTGGAAAAGTTATTCTTGTATGATTTGTCATGTGTGGCTCATTAACCCTTTTTCTACCAAATGGAATCTTCCACCTTATATATAGCAGGAGTCCATTTCAAAATTTAGGGGTGGCAGGTTGTGCTTTCTTCAAAATCTATTAGGAAACTGGCTGAACATTTTGCAAACAGTGTAGGCCCTGATCAGACGCCACATTCTGCGGCATCTGATCTGGGCCTGCACTGTTTGCCAGGGTACCCGTTTTGAAGTTTCCGGTACAAAATGGGTGAAAACAAAGAAAAGTTGCCCATCAAAATTATTTATGGCAACTTCTAATTAGGAAGATACAGTATGACAGGTGATGAGAGGGAAGATTTATTATTGTAAATAATTAAAGCAATATACATCACTGTCTGTAAGACTTAAAATACATGAAAGTCTTTCAACGATCTACTGAATCGGCCCCCGCCCATAGGGGCTTGAAGAAATATATGGGCTGCATGATGCATCCATGCAGAGCTGAATCCGGCCCGCACACTAGTACTGGTAAACCACATAGAGGATCTAAGCCTGTCCAGGAACCGCGGTGCGAGGCGGACCGTCCATGCTAATGAACCCTATTGGTTTCATTGGGCGACAGGGCTTGAGATGTCATTTCATCTCAACGTCGGGTAAAAGTCCCACAAAATTGGAAGCAATGTCTCCAAAATGACCTTTACAGTGTTGAGGGGGACGTTAAACCTCAAATCAAACAAACAATCAAACGATCTATTGAACAAAGATCTTAGGAGATCTTTGTTCAATGTTTATTAGCCTGCTGGGAGCATTAGAGTGATCAGTGGGTCACATACACCGCCGGGCAGCGCCACCCTCTGATATATCTTTCGAGCTTGTATGTTCACCACGACATCATTATAACATGGTTCGTTATTACACGGTTTTGGATATAACACAGTTTCAAGATGGATCCCAAAATTGTCATTTTTCTATACAATCTATACATTTTTGCTTGGATATAACATGGTTGTTTAACTAATACAGTTTCTGCTTTGGACCCTATTAATAGTGTTATAAAGAGGTTGGGGTGTAATATGAATGAAGAAGTCAAGAAGCTATAAGAATCTATAAATGTACTTGTAAAAGCTAAACCAAACATTAAATTTCAAAATGGACTGAGGGAGTGAGGGCATCAAAGTTACTGAAGGGATGGGGGTATCAATGAAATCAAATCCTGTTTCCTGGGTTAAACAAGGAAAATATTTCAAAATGTCTTCTGCTGAAAAAATACCCAGCATGCAACAAAACTCCAAACATATTAACCCACCCTACATTGCAGAGACAACACACAGAGAAAGTTCCTGGTTATTTACCAACCCTCCCCGCGTGCGCACATGTGTGCATGCATGTGTGCGTGTGTGTGTGCATGCACAAATGTGTGCATGAGTATGTGCATGTATGCGTGTGGAGGGGATGAATTCAAATGACTGATGCACAGAAGTCAACATGTTTTTTCGATCTATTATTTACGTATTTATGAAATGTAATATTTTGACATCTGATTGACAGAAATAGCACATGGCAATCAATGCATTCTCTCTTACACTTTTATAATCAGTCTGTCTTATCAGGGCCTGCCTAATGGCATGTTCGTAGAATTTAGTCATGTCCTTTGAATTTAGTTTCTGAATTTAATTTTATCATGCAAAATTATGATTAATGTTTCTTTTCAATTTGCAAGCAAATGATGATAAATATAAAATTTCTGCAAGCTTTTGTTTGTTTGTTTGATTTGAGGTTTAACGTCCCCGTCAACACTGTAAAGGTCATTTTGGAGACATTGCTTCTAATTTTGTGGGACTTTTACCCGACATTGAGATGAAATGACATTTCAAGCCCTGTCACCCAATGAAACCAATAGGGTTTATTACCATGGACAGCCCGCCTCGCGCCGCGGTTCCTGGACAGGCTTAGATCCTCTAAACAGATTACGAGTACTAGTGTGCGGGCCGTATTCAGCTCTTGTGGAAGCATCATGCAGCCCATATATTTCTTCAAGCCCCTATGGGCAGGGGCTTTTCTGCAAGCTACCAAAACGATCCAAACTATTGGGACAGACAGTCTTAAGCAAACAGTGCAGACCCAGATCAGACTTCTCCTTTAGCAATTTCTGCATCATAGCGAATAATATTAATGTCATATTTAACCCATTCAGTACCAGAAACCCCTAAAGGGGTACCTTGGCAAACAGTGCAGGCCCAGACCAGACGCCGCAGAATGCTGCGTCTGATCAGGGCCTACACTGTTTGCAAAAAGTTAAGCCATTTCCTGAATAAATTTTGAAGAAAACAAAACTGAAATGGTCCAGATAAGGGCTCCACTTAAACTGTTCCCTCTTCAATTGTCTCAGTTGTTTCCCTGGAAACCGGGCTCATTGTTGTAACCTTCAGGGCCCCCGCAATGTGCAGGATCAGTCAAATGTTGTCCTTTAGGGATTTTTGGTGATACCGTCGGATCCAATTTCTAAAAGCTGATTGGTAGTTTTCTCTTGGTACCTGTTGGAGACACTGATAAATCACACTGCCAAGTGCAGTTCTGGACTTATATTTCTTTCCAGAAAGCATTTTCTTGCACACCAGACAAGGAAATCCGTGATTTTACCCTGGGATAGAAATTTATGTTCTGACCCTGGTGTTCCGACCCAGGCAACTAACATAATTGCTCTTCAATTCTATTTGACTGCCGGAACTACTTCCGCACTACTTTTATTTTGTAAACAATATACATGTGCGAGCTGTCAAAACTAACTGGAGGTGTTGTGCAAGAAAAAGAATCCAATATGGGGTTCTGTTGTAGATGGGCGTTTCCAACCCTCGGGATGACCGTGCTGAGCGGAACTTCGGCGTAGCCTCGGTTCCACTCAGCACTGTCATCCCTCGGGTTGGAAACGCTCATCTACAACAGAACCCCATATCAGATTCTTATATTCTTGAGCCTTGGAAACAAGAAAAAGTCGTATGGGCTCATGTCAGGAGAATAGGGAGGATGATTTACAACTGCGACCTTTTCAGCAGCCAAATACTAACTCACAACCTCAGACTTGTGAGAGGAGTCATTGTCATGGATCAGGTGCACTCCTGACCAACCTTTGCTTGGACACTTTTTTGTGTAGATCACCTTGACTTTCTTTAGTACAGCTTCTTATAGAATCACCCAGTGACTCTATGACCAGAAGGACAAGCCACTTGAACAACTGGACCACTAGAATTGAAGAAGATTGCATACAACATCTTCTTGGAGCTGACGTAGACTTGGAGAAGGCATTTGACTGAGTGCCTCGGAAAGTCATCTGGTGGGCACTAAGAAAACTTGGAGTGGATGAGTGGATTGTGCAACTGGTCCAAGGGATGTATGCTAATGCTCGGAGCTGTGTCCGCGTTGGGGATGGTTACAGTGAAGAATTCGAGGTGAAGGTGGGTGTTCATCAAGGCTCTGTTCTCAGCCCACTGCTTTTCATCATCGTGCTTGAAGCCTTATCACGCGAGTTCCGCTCTGGAGTCCCCTGGGAGGACCTGTGTGCTGATGACCTTGTCATCATAGCTGAATCCCTTGAGGAATGTGTCAGGAGGCTCTTAACTTGGAAAGACGCAATGGAGACGAAAGGGCTGAGAGTGAATGCAGGAAAGACAACGATCATGATCTGTGGTACAGGTCTGGATCTCTTGCAGAGTACAGGCCAGTTCCCATGCGCTGTATGTCGCACTGGAGTGGGCAGCAACAGTATCTTTTGTAATGGCTGCAAGTTCTGGGTCCACAAGAAATGCAGTGGGCTCAAACACCTGATAGAGGACCCTGATTACAGGTGTACACGGTGCCAACGAAATGCGCGTCCCTTAAATGGCAGACCACAGAGGGAAGTTCAAGTCGGATCCGACAAGCTGGAAGTTGTAGCTTCCTTTTGCTACCTAGGTGATATGCTCTCTGCAGCGGGTGGTTGCGACCTTTCAACTACATCACGTGTGAAAAAAGCCTGGAAGAAATTCAAGGAGTTGCTACCAGTTCTCTCTTCCCGCCACCTCTTGTTCAAAACATGTGGCCGTGTGTATAGCTCTTGTGCGCGGAGCGCAATGCTCCATGCTAGTGAGACATGGCCATTGACAAAGCCAAACCTCCAACGTCTACAGCGGAATGACAGGGCAATGATCCGACAGATCTGCAATGTCAAGCCACAGGACACTGTCACCATCAGGTCCAGAGGCAGTCAAGACTGCCTGTGACATACAGGTAGATGGAAAGCGGGGGCCTGGAAGGCCCAAGATGACCTGGAAGCAGCTAACAGAAAGAGATTGCAGAGAATGGAAGCTCTCTGCTAACGATCCTCATGATAGACAAACCTGGATATCTGTTGTAAGATCTGCCATGCGTGCAGCAAGCCAGCTACCTGGAAAGGGGCTCACTTGTGTGGACGTTGCCCCTGTACCTGCATGTTAATCAAAAATCCGTTGATGATGATGATGATGATGAGGATTCTCTTGGCAATACAGGGGCGCTTTTGATCTTTGCGCTTCCACTGTTTGTTATTAGCTCTTCTCTGTGGCTCAAACATGTGCACCCAGGTTTTTTCACCTGTTAGCAAAGTAGAAATAGCTCGGGTGTCACTGTTTTTGTATTTTTTTTCAAGAGCTGTCAGGCCCATTTAACCTTTACCCTGCTGTAGGCGACAAGCCCTATCTTTGGAAACTGTGTAGATCCAGATCAGATGGCTTCTGAAGAAGCCATCTGATCAGGATCTACACAGTTTGACATTCAGTTTAGGAATATGTAGAAATAAGCTGCATCAAGTAATCTGATTGGTTCAAAGTCAGAAATGAGTGTGGCTTAATTGAATATTCAGCAGGTTAAAGGTTAAGGCATTGCTTCTTTTGCTCCTCAGTAAGCAAATGGAGCACCCACCTGGAGCAAATTTTTCTCAAGCCCAAGTACTTTGTCAGAAAGATATGCCAGTGCATTTAGCTATCTCTTTCACTGACAAACCTCCAACGTCTTCAGCTGAATGACAGGCCAATGATCAGAC
Organism: Lucinisca nassula; assembly: GCA_963580285.1. NCBI lineage: Eukaryota > Metazoa > Mollusca > Bivalvia > Lucinida > Lucinidae > Lucinisca > Lucinisca nassula. The sequence goes on from OY757023.1 coordinate 26,337,488, forward strand.
AGATCTGCAATGTCAAGCCACAGGACACTGTCACCATCAGGTCCAGTGAGTTACTTGAGCGTCTTGGCATTGAGGACCTGGACCTCATCCTGAAAGAGAGAAGGCTCCGCTGGTATGGACATGTGGAATGCTGCAATGGTGCAGTCAAGACTGCCTGTGACATACAAGTAGGCAGAAAGCGGGGACCTGGAAGGCCCAAGATGACCTGGAAGCAGCTGACAGAAAGGGATTGCAGAGAATGGAAGCTCTCTGCTATCGATCCTCATGATAGACAAACCTGGAGATCTGGTGTAAGATCTACCATGCGGGCAGCAAGCCAGCTACCTGGAAAGGGGTCCACTTATGTGGACGTTGCCCCTGTACCTGCACCTTAATCAAAATCCATTGATGATGATGATGATGACAGTCACGCATCTTTTTCGACCACTGCCTTTACAGCGATGGTTGCCAACACGGGCATCATCTTTGACCAATGATTTACCAGCTTTAAAAGCTTTGACCCACCGATACATTGTGCATTTTGAAATGGCACAAGGTTCATATATGCCACACAATTCATCGAATATCTGACTTTAAACCTATGTCAAGCCTAACACGGCACTTAATGTAGCTGCGAATTTCAGCCTTTCTGTCCATTTTACAATGTAGCTCGTAAATTGGTCAATGTATATGACTGCATGTATTTCAGAAGCAGTCTGAACTGGGTCTGCACTGTTTGCTTAGGCCTGTCTGTCCCAATACGTAGGATAATTACGGTATGTACTAATTCAAGCATTAATTCAAGCAAATAGCCAGAGTCCATTTTGAAATTTAGGGTTCCAGGTTGAGTTGATTTTAGAAACTGATTTACAAATGGTCGATTTTTTTTTTCTCCAAAAAGTGAAGGCCTTCATCAAACAAAAACTTTAAAATAAAGTGGACACCAACACTAACGCCAATTCTGATGCCGAGGGTTGTGCAATAGCTGTTCCTTGACTTTGTCCAGGCGACCTAAAACCAGAATTACATTGAAATTTCGCTATTAAAACCACCTATAATTAAGACTATTTCTGCTTTAAAAAGCTTATTATTAAGAAGTGTGCAGTTATTCTTTCTTCGTGTTTTCTACACACAATGTCCTCTGGTCAGAGACCACCTTTGGGACTGTTCAAAAGTGGTCTTAAAGACCACTTTTGAACAGTCCCAAATGTGGTCTTAATATAGTAATTTTACTGTACTTTATCTTTTAGCAATCAAACAGCTAATAAATTAGTTATTACCTTCCAAATCGGATTCCAGTAGCTTGCTGCCTCCATGGACACTGTTGAATGTTATCAAATCTTTCTTGTGAATGTAATCATCAAAGGCCCGCCCAATCCAGCTGTCCTGTACAAAGAAAATCAAAGTTCGGTGAGTTTCGTCTATTAACTCTTATCCTGCTGAATAAATTAATTTAGCTATCCACCAATTAAATTGCTTGATATAATTTATTTGTTGAAGACAAACAGTGTAGATCCTGATCAGATAGTTTCTGATCTAGGGGTTGTTGTGTTCACCAGGATAAGAGTTAAAAACAGCTGAAATTTAGACTAATTCTTCTTGGCTAAGAAAAACTAGATGTTTCAGCTTGATTGGATGTAAACTATAGGACAATTTTACAGAAATTTTCAAAGGGGTATAATTCTGCCAATACAGTGAAATTCCGCTATTAAGAACACCTAAAATCAAGACTAATTCTGCTTTTAAAAGGTTATTTAGTATGTTGCAGTTATTCTTTCTTTGTATATTCTGCATACAAAGTCCTCTGGTCAGAGACCACCTTTGGGACTGTTCAAAAGTGGTCTTTAAGACCACTTTTGAACAGTCCAAAAGGTGGCCTTAATATAGAAATTTTACTGTATATGGTGAACTGAAACCTTGAAACAATATGGTCTGACTATAAATAATAGTACATTACTTACACTAGGGTAGCCCAGAACGTACTTCAGGTTTCCCGATACAGCGTGTACCAAGTGATCTCTCGTTGATATTATAATCCGTAATTCATCCTGAAAGGAGACAACACGCTTTAACTGACTTTCAACTTTGTCAAGATAATCCTGCACCCCTTCTAATCCATGAAGGTACAACGGCATTTTGATGGGTCTGCATACAGACATTATAATATAAATCCAAGTGGAACACGAAGTCAGAGGCAGAACAGTTCACAATATTACATCTATCTGATGTAATAAGCTCACAATATCACTTATTTCACTGAATAACCCCAACCTTAGAACTCCACACAGCAATGAAATTTTATTCGTTGCCGATTTGTCAATTGAGTGTCAGTCTCGTAACAACAAAAAAATAAGTTCATTACAAAAACACGCCTATTCAAGTATACTGAAAATTGGACCACAAAAAAAAATGAAAATTTTCAGACCAAAAATTCTGATATTTTTCGTATTTCTACTGAAAAACACAGATTGTGGGAACTCGTTAGAACCGCCTGTGGGTCTAACGAGTTCCCACAATCTATGTATATTTCTGCTCAAAAACATAGATTTTTGGAACTCGTTAGAACCACCCGTGGTTCTAACGAGTTCCCACAATCTATGTTTTTGAGCAGAAATATGAAGAAAAATGTTTATCCCTGTAAACCTGTTTTACTATATAAAGGTAGGGTTTAAGAGGGTCAAAATCATAAAGGCGTGTTTTCCGGATGCTTTGCATAGGACCACATGACCTGTCTCAGATACTACGATATTCAACAATAAATTATTTCAGAGATGTCTGCATCTGTCACTAAGCTAGTCTTCAACATGTAACGACAAGTGTTCATTTTTCCTCTTTTACGTCTTGCAACGTCAGTTAGTTTTATTTTCTACAATTCAGATCTAAATTGTATATGTCACCGTCAAGGCCAAATACATACCATGAATATTAATCATAAAAAAACACCATTCGTAATTCATTAATTTATGCTAATGTACAATAGAAATTAATAATTATATCAAGGAGAGCTATTCATCAAACATTTGATAAAGTCCCCATGTTTGTTTGAACCATGACACTTAAGAAATGTCTTTCTGGCATGTTCGAAAAGCAAAAAGTCAAATAGCATTTAATGCATGTGCAAACGCTGATTCCACATAAACACATGTACTAATAATAAACTGGTAACAACAGATGGCAAGGGACCTTGTGCATTTCAGCCATAGCTAATTGCAATTTTACTGCTATCAACAATGAGCCAAAGGCCCGATCATACTCCTGCAATCATAAATCTTTTTTGTACGACGTCGCTCACTTATCTGACACGACACTACTTCCTGACTAGTGAAATCACGTTGCACCATTCACAGATCTGTCTCAATGAGCTCACACGTCTGACACTATCAATCAAACAAACAAAAATATTCAAGCCCTATTTCTGACAAAAGAGATGAACATACATTCATTTACATATATCGCTGTAAACCTGTAAACCAGCCTCGGTAACTCTGAAGAAGCCATCTGATCTGGATCTTCATTGGTTGTCATTCAGTTAATGAATTCGTTGCAATAATTTGCATCAAGCAATCTGACTGGTTGATAATCAGTAGAAGGAAGGTGTGGCGTATTTAAATGAGCATGATATTTCTCCTGCTCATAAACATTACAAGAATTCCGCCAAAGGCTATGTCGCGCCTCCGGGGATGCCAAGTCACCGAACCATGAAATCTATGTCATGGTCGAACATGAATACTTGCATAAAAGTTGTCATTCCCACATGCAAGCTTGTACCAAGTACCATCAATGAACCTCTTATAGTTCTTGAGAAATGAACTTAAAAATTAGGGTGCATGCTCGGGTTGATGCAATAGTTCACAAAGTCAGTGAGCCATGAAATGAAGGTCAAGGTCAAATATGGGTGCTTGCATTATAGTTGCTATACATAGATGCAAATTTGTACCAATTATTATTAATGAAGCTCTTCTAGTTTCACAGTAATGAACCTGAATATTAACCCTTATTTTGCTGAATATTCATTTAAGCCACACCCATTTCTGTCTCTCAACCAATCAAATGACTCGATGTAATTTATTGCTACAAATTCATAAACTGAATGCCAAACAGTGTAGATCCTGATCAGATGGCTTCTTCAGAAGCCATCTGATCTGGATCTACACTGTTTGCAAAGATAGGCGTTGTCGTGAACGGCAAGATAAGGGTTAGGATAAAATGCCAGGTTTGATGCAATAGTTCACTATGAGATGTAGGTCAACGTATAATATAGATGCTTGCATTATCATTGCAATACCTAGATGCTAATTCGTACCAATTATCATTAATGAAGTTCTTATAGTTTCTAGGTATAAATGAACCTGAATATAAGAGCAAACGTTAGGTCTGATGCAATAGTTCACTAATTCAGTGATCCACGAAATTCAGGTCAAGGTCTGATATGGATAATTGCATTAAAGTTTCCATCTTATAGATTTTCAACCAGGATTCTCACATGATGGGATCCCAATGGCATCATCATCATCATCATCATCATCGACTGCTGACCTGTCTGAACCATGTGGAAGACTAGAAATGTGTCCATAGGACACGGATGCCCCCGCCTGAAATATGTCTATGTTCGTATTCATCCATAGAAAGTTATTGACCGTGTTTAAGTTTTGGACCCTTTTCATGCCACTTGACCTCTAAGTATGACCTTGACCTTGGAGGTACGGATCTGGGTTTGCACGTGACACATTGTCTCATGATGGTTAACATTTCTTCAAAATAATTTCAAAATCCATCCAAAAATAAGTAAGTTATTGGCTGCGTTTAAGTTTTGGACCCTTTTTTTGACCTTTGACCTCTAAGTATGACCTTGACCTTTGAGGTACGGACCTGGGTTTTGCATGTGACACATCGTCTCATGATGGTTAACATTTCTACAAAGTAATTTCAAAATCCATCCAGAAATAAGAAAGTTATTGGCTGCGTTTAAGTTTTGGACCCTTTTTTTGACCTTTGACCTCTAAGTATGACCTTGACCTTTGAGGTACGGACCTGGGTTTTGCATGTGACACATCGTCTCATGATGGTTAACATTTCTACAAAGTAATTTCAAAATCTATCCAGAAATAAGAAAGTTATTGACTGCGTTTAAGTTTCGGACCCTTTTTTTGACCTTTGACCTCTAAGTATGACCTTGACCTTGGAGGTACAGACCTGGGTTTTGCACGTGACACGTTGTCTCATGATGGTTAACATTTCTACAAAGTAATTTCAAAATCCATCAAGAAATAAAGAAGTTATTGACCGTGTTTAAGTTTCGGACGCACGGACGGAGGGACGGACGTTCTGACGGATGGACAGGGGCAACGCTATATGCCCTTTCCACCATTCTTCGAATGCCCCGCTATATGCCCTTTCCACCATTCTTTGAATGGCGGGGGCATAAAAACATCTGCTGATCTATCTGCATTGGAAAGGAAAGAATGACTGTTTGTATGAGTTTTATGTGCCACCAACATCTAAGGTCATATGGAGAGGGGACTTTGGTTTAAAGACTCATACAAAAGTCGTGAGAAGTCCCAGATTCAAACTCCTGATGCCTGCTTTATAAGCAAGTGGGTGAAATAGTCTTTTATGGACACAAATGTCTCCAAACTGTCAGCTGAGTAAGTCAAAATGTATAGATTATACTGAGGAAAAATGGACCGCTTATAGCCAGAAAGTTTTCCCTGTGTTTTGTTGAGAGACAAATCACTTCTTTCCAGCTCTATCACTATCAGGGAAGTAGCTGAACCCCCAAATCACACAGGCTTCCACAAGAGTTACAGCAGAAGATATTTTATAATCAACTTCCGCATGCCTCAAAGAGGTTTAGGATCATGTAGAGATAGATAGATAAGAATTTTGCAAGGTTTGGCAGAGATAAAAGTCCACAACCTCCTGATCACCAGTCAGATAGACATCAGACTGGGTAACATATTTTAACCTTCAAGCATGCTGTAGGCGTCTTTAGTCACCCAAGGGGATGGTCCAAATTGAGCAACTCATCACGCTCATAAGAAAGCAAGTACACTCAATCCGATGAGGTTGTCTGATGCAGGCGGGATCCTTCTTTCTTAGAAGGGCACAGGTTTTACCAACGTTAGCGGCTGTTGGATTTTACGCTCGGAAATGACATTAAAAATTGAATATTTCTCAAGTACCAGTCTTTAACAGGTCCCCCTTGCCTGTTTCATCACAATTTTGTGCATACTAGACCCAATCAATCTATTAAAACAAGTACTGGTGATAAATATGCAGCCATAATATTGGTAGCTACACAAGCTATCAATTTTATCCTTCAAAGCACACACTGAGTGCTATTGTCTTGTAGTCCTTTCTTTTAAGTGTCTTAAACGGTTCCTGGTCAGGTCACGTGACCACCATATTTGGAAGTCATGTGACCCATAATACTTCCGGTAGAAATGGCAAAAGCTGTCTTGCCTATAATGTGTCAAAGTATGAGCAGAAGGTTTTTTTTTTTTTTTTTTTTTTTTTTATGGTTTTGGTTTTACAGCCCTTTCAAGATTATTTCACTTATATCGAGCAGATCGTTAATCAGAGGTGGGCGAAGACCGGAGTACCCGGAGAAAAATCACCTGACCTTCCGTTGCAGAACTTGGCGTCTCACATGTGACTCGAGCGAAGCTCGAACCACAGCAGTGAGAGACCTAATGATCAAGAGTCAGCGCTCTTAACCACTAGGCCACGGAGGCCCGTATGAGCAGAATCGGTTCAGGTTTAAGGAAATTATAGCTGCCGAATTAAGGGTACACCCTTCAAAGGACGAGTATTGAATAAAACTCAGTATGCTAACGGTTAAGCCAATACAAAAGTAGAATCAATGATCATCCCACCAACCACCACAATTCCTTTCCCTATGCGATGTTGGGGTTGGACTGTGTTTATTAATGTCACAACACGGCAGGGGCAGCAAGTCAGTTTTGAAAAATGCTTTTTCTGTTCAGAGTGTATTCTTTCCCCTTAAAGGCTTATGAACCCTTAAGGTGCCAATCACAACTATTGTTGTCTGCTTTGTTATATGCTTTGTCATCTGATTTGTTGACTGCCAGTTACTTAAAAGTCACTGTTGCAAACAGTGTGGATCAAGATCAGACTGCTCCGGATCATGGTCCACACTGTTTGTCTGTCTCCAAAAATACGTTTGAAATGTTTACCAGAAGATGCAGCAGACGGAATAAGCAGACGGCATTTTCAGATGCTTTTTTTCTTGGCATCTTAGAATTTACCCATTTTATACTGACAGGAATCTACCACCTTTCGTACCATATTTACCCTTAACCCTTATCCTGCTGAATATTCATTTAAACCACACCCATTTCTGTCTATCAACCAATCAAATTACTTAATGTAATTTATTCCTACGAATTCATAAATTGAATGTCAAACAGTGTAGATCCTGATCAAATGGCTTCTTCAGAAGCCATCTGATCTGGATCTACACTGTTTGCAAAGATAGGGGTTGTCGTGAACAGCATGATAAGAGTTAATATTTGAACACCTTAACATCTTACCATACATGTTCCAAAATTTGAACAAGTACAATTTACTACCAGATATTGTGTCTAAAAATGGCTGGCAAACAGTGTAGGCCGTGATGAGATGCCAGTGTCCACTTTCTGGGTTTTCCATACAACAAGGGTTAATTGGCTCTAAGCTTCAGAACACGAACCTGCGCTATGTCATGCAAACCATCGCACTTAAGTTGAAAATCAATTCCTCCATCTAAAAATAGTATCAATGTCACATTTTCCCAGCAGCTCCTCACCAAAATCAATTAGTTTCAAATAGAAGCTTTCAGGTAATTGTTTTTTGTTTTTTTTTTTGTTTGCTTTTTTGCTTTTTGATTTTTTTTAAACATACTTTGATATATCTCATGGGATTTCGCTTAGAACCACTCTATTCTAACTGTTTTTCTTTTGTTTTTGTTGTTGTTGTTTGCAAGAGATGAGAAACAGATTCTTGCATTTGATGTTTATACTAAAGGCCATCCCTACTGAAGCAATCACTTGTGCATAACTGCCAGATTTTATCCTTTGGTTGACACATTGCATGCTGGGTACTTTGCAGCAGATGGCATTTTGAAATATTTTTCTAATTTTTCCTAGACTTGACATCTTATGCAAAATGTCTGCATAGGGACACAGGACTTGACATCTTATGCAAATTGTCTCCTATGGAGACAATTTGCATGAAATGTCAAATTTTGTTTTCTGGGGAAAATAAGACAAGAGGGCCATGATGGCCCTGGATCGCTCACCTGAACCATATTGTACAAACAGAATTGTGGGTAATGTATGGTGGTGTGGAGGGTTTGAGCAATTTTGGTTGGACCCAAAGACCATTTCTGTGAAATTAATTCAAAATCAGTCTGCCTGTTTAGGAGCAGAAGTCATTTTGAGAAGTACATGTAGAAGTCATTTTTTGATGAAATGACTTCTCAATCCCTGCCGCCCAATGAAACCAATGGGGTTTAAATGCACAGATGGTTCCACTCGCACCACTTTGCCTGGACAGGCTAAGACCTTCAAAGTGGTTTACCAATACTCCTGTAGAAGCACCTTGCAGCCAAAGTGGGTGGGAGCCAAAAGTTTCAAAAGCCATCTGTCTCTAAAAGGAAGCAATTTTATAGGAATGTTCCATGAGTGACCCTCTAACAAAATTGCTCAAAATATTTTGCTTAACTGAGCATGATGGCCACCACAGCTAAAAACCTCAAACCTCATTCCTGTCAAATAATTTCATAATCCATCCACTGGTTAAGGAGAAGAAGTCGTTTAAAGGTTTTTCTATTTTTAGCTCTGGCAGCCTATCTTGTTCACCAGAGCGGAACGGTTTGAGCAATTTTGGTAGAGGGTCACCCAAGGAACATTCCTGTGAAGTAATTTCAAAATCCATCCACTGGTTAAGGAAAGAGTCGTTTAAAGGTTATTCTATTTTTAGCTCTGGTGGCCATCTTGTTCACACGACCGGAACGGTTTGAGCAATTTTGGTAGAGAGTCACCCAAGGAACATTCCTGTGAAGTAATTTCAAAATCCATCCACTAGTTAAGGAGAAGAAGTCGTTTAAAGGTTTTTCTGTTTTTTAGCTCTGGCAGCCATCTTGTTCACCAGAGCGAAACATTTTGAGCAATTTTGGTAAAGGGTCACCCAAGGAACATTCCAGTGAAATAATTTCAAAATCCATCCACTGGTTAAGGAGTAAAAGTCGTTTAAAGGTTATTCTATTTTTAGCTCTGTCGGCCATCTTGTTCACCCGAGCGGAAGGGTTTGAGCAATTTTGGTAGAGGGTCACCAAAGGAACATTCCTGTGAAGTAATTTAAAAATCCATCCACTAGTTAAGGAGAAGAAGTCGTTTAAAGGTTTTTCTATTTTTAGCTCTGGCGGCCATCTTGTTCACCCGATCGGAACATTTTGAGCAATTTTGGTAGAGGGTCATCCAAGGAACTTTCCTGTGAAGTAATTTCGAAATCCATCCACTGGTTAAGGAGAAGAAGTCGTTTAAAGGTTTTTCTATTTTTAGCTCTGGCGGCCATTTTGTTCACCCGAGTGGAACGGTTTGAGCAATTTTAGTAGAGGGGTACCCAAGGAACATTCCTGTGCAATAATTTCAAAATCCATCCACTGGTTAAGGAGAGGAAGTCATTTAAAGGGTTTTCTATTTTTAGCTCTGGCGGCCATCTTGTTCACCTGAGTGGAACAATTTGAGCAATTTTGGTAGAGGGTCACCCAAGGAACCTTCCTGTGAAATTATATCAAAATCCTTGCACTGGTTAAGGAGGAGAAGTTGTTTATAGGTTTTTCTATTTTTAGCTCTGGCGGCCATCTTGTTCACACGAGCGGAACAATTTGAGCAATTTTGGTAGAGGGTCACCCAAGGAATATTCCTGTGAAATTATTTCAAAATCTGTCTAGCAGTTTTGGAGAAGAAGTTGTTTAAAGCAAAAGTTGACGACGGACGGACGCACGCACGCACGCACGGACGACGGACGACGGACAAAGACTGATCACAAAAGCTCACCTTGAGCACTTCGTGCTCAGGTGAGCTAAAAATACCAACAATTTGTTGTCTGATGAATTCGCCTAGAGAGTGAAAAAGGTTAATGAACCGGTCTAACTCTTAACTAAGGCTGACAGGATTAATCGTACAATCGATCAATCAATCGATAAATTCCGCAAAAATGATTATCATTTCTTATTTGCTTTTAATCGATTACTTGATTGGTACAATTAACTACCCAAAGTTATGCCTAAAATAGCTGTATGAGTGGCAAACAGTGCAGACCCTGATGAGACGCCGCATTCTGCGGCATCTCATCTGGGTCTACACTGTTTGCTCCGGCCTGCCTGTTCAAATATACATATGGTAAAGTGAACATATGGTAAGCGCCATGCTCGGACAGAAAGCCAGACAGGTAAAATTATGACAAAAACCTTAGCGATTACTAATGGATTATCGATAGCAATGACAGGGCTGATAATCGATTAACTTTTCAGCTCCGATTAGCCAGCCCTAGTCTTAACCCTTTCAAACCTGTAGACTGGAACAAACACCCATACAAACAGTTTAGATCTAGATGAAGTGGCTAATCATGAGCCATCATATCTGACAAAGATTATCTAGTTAATGATTAATGAAACAAATCAGGCCCCATAAGTCAAAGTGTACTCACAGTCAAAGCAATGAAAAGCCTAGAGATCAGGCCGAGTTGATCAGTGTTCTCACTGTCAAAGCACTAAAAAGCCTAGAGATCAGACCCAGCTGACTGAAGTTTACTCACAGTCAAAGTAATAAGAGCCTAGAGGTCAGACCCAGCTGTGCAAAGTGTACTCACTGTAAAGCAATGAAAGGCCTAGAGATCAGATCTAGCTGTGCAAAGTGTACTCAGTCAAAGCAATGCAAAGCCTAGAAATGAGACCCAGATGTTCAAAGTGTACTCACAGTAAAAAAAAGCAATGAAAAGCCTAGAGATTAGACCCAGTTTTTCAAAGTGTTCACAGTCAAATCCGTAGACTGGAACAAACACCCATACAAACAGTTTAGGTCTAGATGAGATGGCCAATCATGAGCCATCATATCTGACAAACATTATCCTGTTAATGATTAATGAAACAAATCAGGCCACATAAGTCAAAGTGTACTCACAGTCAAAGCAATGAATAGACTAGAGATCAGGCCGATTTGATCAGTGTTCTCACCGTCAAAGCACTAAAAAGCCTAGAGATCAGACCCAGCTGACTGAAGTTTACTCACAGTCAAAGTAATAAGAGCCTAGAGGTCAGACCCAGCTGTGCAAAGTGTACTCACTGTAAAGCAATGAAAGGCCTAGAGATCAGACCTAGCTGTGCAAAGTGTACTCACAGTCAAAGCAATGCAAAGCCTAGAAATGAGACCCAGATGTTCAAAGTGTACTCACAGTAAAAAAAAGCAATGAAAAGCCTAGAGATTAGACCCAGTTTTTCAAAGTGTTCACAGTCAAAGCTCTGAAAAGCCTAGAGATCAGACCTAGCTAATCAAAGTACTCACTGTCAAAGAAATGAAAAGCCTAGAGATTAGAGTGTACCCACAGTCAAAGCAATGAAAAGCCTAGAGATTAGACTGAGTTGTTCAAAGTGTACTTGCAGTCAAAGCAATAAAAAGCCTACAGATCAGGCCCAGTTATCAAAATGTACTCACAGTCAAAGCAATAAAAATCCCAGAGATCAAACCCAGCTGATCATCAAAGAGTACACACAGTCAAAGCAATGAAAAGCCAAAAGATGAAACCCAATTGATCAAAGTGTACCCACAGATAAAGCAATACAAGAATTCCGCCAAAGGCTATGTCGCGCCTGTGGGGGCGCAAAGTCTCCCAACCATGATATGTAGGTCAAGGTCAAACATAGATGCTTGCACAAAAGTTTCCATTCTTAAATGCAAGCTTGTACCAAGTATCATTAATGTAGCTCCTATAGTTCTTGAGAAATAAACTTGACCATTAGGGTGAACGCTAGGGTGGTCACAATATTTTATAAAGTCAGTGAACCATGAAATATAGGTCAAGTTCAAATATGGATGCTTGCATGTAAGTTGTAATCCCCAGATACAAGTTTGTATCAAGTATCATTAATGAAGCTCTTATAGTTCTTTAGAAATAAACTTGAACCTCAGGGAGAACGCTACGGTGGTCGCAATATTTTACAAAGTCAGTGAACCATGAAATGTAGGTCAAGGTCAAATATGGATGCTTGCATGTAAGTTGTCATCCCCAGATACAAGCTTGTACCAAGTATCATTAATGAAGCTCTTATAGTTCTTAAGAAATAAACTTGAACCTCAGGGTGAACGCTAGGGTGGTCGCAATATTTTACAAAGTCAGTGAACCATGAAATGTAGGTCAAGGTCAAATATGGATGCTTGCATGTAAGTTGTCATCCCCAGATACAAGTTTGTACCAAGTATCATTAATGAAGCTCTTATAGTTCTTGAGAAATAAACTTGAACCTCAGGGTGAACGCTAGGGTGGTCGCAAATGTTGATGCCTTGACAAACGGACGGACGAACGAACGAACGGACAAACGGACGAACGGACGGAAAACCGGGCGCCTATATCGCGCCATGCTAATAGCAGGCGTGACAAAAATGCCTAACAGAGATCAGACCTAGTATTGCAAGATAAAATCAGAGCCAATGCAAGGAAAAGCAAAGAGATTGGGCCTAGTTGCTCACAATATACTTATAGTCAAAGCAATGAAAAGCCTATAGATCCGACCTATGGTCAGCTATCTGATCAAAGCATGCTCAAAGTCTAAGCAATGAAAAGCATAGAGATCAGGTCCAGATGAATAAAAAATTTTCACAGTCAAAGTAATAAAAAGCCTAGAGATCAGACCTAATTATTCAAAAGTGTACTCACAGTCAAAGCAATGAAAAGCTAGATAAGACCATGATGTTAAAATAAGTTTACAGTCAAAACAATGAAAAGCCTAGAAACAAGATCTAGTTGAGCAAAGTGTACTCACATTCAAAGCAATGTAGAGCCTAGACTTGAGACCCAGTTGAGCAAAGTGTATTCAGAGTCAAAGCAATGAAAAGCCTAGAGATCATGCCCTGTTGATCAAACTGTACTCACAGTCAAAGCAATGAAAGGCTTAGAAATCAGACCCAGCTGATCAACATATACCCACAGTCAAAGAAATTTAAAGCCTAGAGGTCATACCTACTTGATCAGTGTTCTCTGATCCTAGAGGTCAGGCTCAGTTGTTAAATGTGTATTCAGAGCCAATGCAATTCAAAGTGTGGAGATCAGACCTGGTTGTGGAAAGTGTACCTAGTTGTGCAAAGTATACTCAGCGTCAAAACAATGAAAAGCCTAGAGATCGGGCCCAGTTGATTAAAGTTTACTCAGTCAATGCAAAAGGAAAGCCTAGAGATCAGACCAAGTTATTCAAAGTCAACCAACAGTGAAAGCAAAGAAAAGCCTAGAGAACAGTGTATTGACAGTCAAAGCAATGAAAAGCCTAGAGATCAGACCGAGTTGTTCAAAGTAAGTTCACACTCAAAGCAACGAAAAGCTTAGATGTCAGACCTAGTTGTACAGTCCAACCTGTATTAAGCAAGCACCTAAGGGATAACCAAAATGTGCTTGCTTAAGACAGGTGCTTGCTTAATACAGGTGAAATTTAACAAATTTGCCTTTTTTGGAAACTGATGGCTTGCTTGCTTAAGACAGGTTGCTTGCTTAATAGGTGGCCACTAAGACAGGTTTTACTGTACTTACAATCAAAGCAACGATGAGCCCAGAGTTCAGGCTGAGCTGATCAAAGTGTACCGGTACTCACAATCAAGGCAAAGAAAAGCCAAGGGGTGATTTTAACCCTTGTCCTTTTCAAAGCTTTCTTCCCTACCATTACGATAACACACCCGTGCAACATTGTGCATTTTTTCACCTCTCCAAAATGGCTACTTTTCTGATGAAAATATGTGATATTTTTCTTCTGGCCGGCTTATATCCTCTAAGCGGTTTACCAGTACTCGTGTGCGGGTCGGTTTCAGCTCTGCGTGGAAGCATCATGCAGCCCATCTATTTCTTCAAGTCCCGATGGGCGGGGGTGACATTACATGAATTTTCAGCTGTATAGAGATTTACCATAAAATTCCTAAAATTTCTGACACCTTAAGGACTTGCTGTAATTTTTGTAAAATTTGTTACACGATCCAGCAAGGAGTACAAAAGGTGCAGACAGAATGGCAAACAGTGTAGACCCTGATCAGACTGTTCCTTCAGGAGCAGTCTGAGCTGTGTCTGCAGTTTGGTTAGGCCAATCTGTCCCAATACTTAGGATCATTATGGTACATGAAAGGTCAAAATGTCTAGCCTAATATTTTCTGAATGAAACAAGATGTGTTTGTGAAACACGAACATGTCCCCGGGCATGGTCATTTTTTATTCAAAGTTGCTCACAGTTCAAGGTCAAGGTCACAGGTCAGGATTTTTGTTTGTTTGGGAAGCCCTTGACACAAGGAACTTACATGCCAAATATGAAAGCTCTATCTTAAATGGTTCAAAAGTTATGAACAATAATATTTTTTCTTTAAAGTAGGTCAAGGTCACAGGTAAAAAAAATTGCATGAATGTAAAGCTCTTGTCACAAGGAACCTACATGCCAAATACAAAGGCTCTATCTTAAGCGGTTCAAAAGTTATGAACAAATTTATTTTTTCTTTCAAGTAGGTCAAAGGTCAAGGTCATAGTCAAAATCTTTTGCATGAATGTAAAGCTCTTATCACAGGGAACCTACATGCCAAATATGAAGGCTCTATCCCAAACGGTTCAAAAGTTATGACCAAAAATATATATTTTTTTTTAAGTAGGTCAAAGGTCAAGGTCACAGGTCAAAATTTTTGCATGAATGTAAAGCTCTTGGCACAAGAAACCTACATGTAAAATATGAAGGCTGTATCTCAAAGGGTTCAAAAGTTATGACCATGTTAACTTTTTCTTTTATGTAGGTCAAAGGTCAAGGTCACAGGTTTTTATTTTTTGTGTGAATGTAAAGCTCTTGTCATAAGGAACCTACATGCAAAATATCAAGGCTCTATCTCAAACCGTTCAAAAGTTATGACAAAAATGTTTTTTGTTTTTTTTATTTTAAGTAGGTCAAAGGTCAAGGTCACAGGTCAAAATTTTTTGCATGAATGTAAAGCTTTTGTCACAAGCAACATACATGCCAAATATGAAGGCTGTATCTCAAGTGCTTCAAAAGACCAATGCTATTTTTTTTTAAGTAGGTCAAAGGTCAAGGTCACAGGTCAAGTTTTTTTTCATAAATGTGAAGGTCTTGTCACAAGGAACCTTCAGGCCAAATATGAATGCTCTATCTCAAACAGTTCAAAAGTTATGGCCAATGTTAAAGTTGTCCACGTACAAACAAACAACAAACAAACAAACAAACAAACAAACCAACCAACAAACAGACAGGGCAAAAGCAACATGTCCCCGCTATCTCTACTGGGGACATAAAAAGAGTTAAATTCTCCTCTGCTCTGAAACTCTCCTTGGTACTACATGGATTAATCAGTTACAACTGTCGTTTTTTAACTCTTATCCTGCTAAATATTCAATTCAGCCACACCCATTTCTGTTTTTGAACCAATCAGATTATTTGATGTGTGTGTGTGTGTGTGAATTCGGGTTTATCGTAGCTTTCAACAATTTTTCAGTCATATCACGACGGTGTCTGGTTGTGACAGGGAGCTCAAAGCTCACTTTTATAGTGCTGCTTCACTGAAGTATCATGTCCCAGACACATTACATGATACCACACCCAGTCACATTATCCTGACACTGGGTCAACCAGTCCTAGCTCTACCCCGTAAATCTGAGTGCCAAGCGAGGAGCAGCTAGTACCATTTTTAACCACTTTGGTATGTCGCGGCCTGGGATCGAACCCGTGACCTCCCATTCCCCGGAGCGGACACTCTACCAACTGAGCTATCGGGGCCGGTACTTGACGTAATTTCTTCCCACAAATTCATAAACTGAATGTCAAACAGTGTGGATCCTGATCGGATGGCTTCTTCAGAAGCCATCTGATCTGGATCTTCACTGTTTGCAAAGATAGGGGTTGTCGTGGACAGCAGGGTAAGGGTTAAGGTAAAATCACACTATGTGAAGAGCTGCGTGATATTCACAGTGTCTATGGCCCCCGCCCATAGGGGCTTGAAGAAATATATGGGCTGCATGATGCTTCCACGCAGAGATGAATCCGGCCCGCACACTAGTACTGGTAAATCACTTAGAGGATCTAAGCATGTCCAGGAACCACTGTGCGAGGTGGACCATCCATGCTAATAAACCCTATTGGTGTCATTGGGCGACAGGGCTTGAGATGTCATTTCATCTCAATTATGGGTAAAAGTCCAACAAAATTTGAAGCAACTTCTCCAAAATGACCTTTACTGTGTTGACGGGGATGTTAAACCTCAAATCAAACAAACACATAAACATTCACAGTGTCTACAATAAGTGTCTACAATGTGAAGTGACTTGAATTTCATTAACCTAAACACACACAAAAAAAAAAAGATGAATGGAATATAAATAAGACTGCTGTGTCATATTGACCTATTCTTGTCGGGGGAAACCAGTAAAAGGTGCACATGCAAACAGTGTAGACCCTGATCACAGATGCCGCTGATCAGGGTCTAAAGATTGCTCACTGGATTTTCTGCCAAAAATAGAATGAAAACCTAAGATAGACTTTACTAAGGCTGATGCGATTAATCGCATAATCGATTAATCGATCGATAAATTCCAGAAAAATGATTATCATTTCTGATTTGCTTTTAATCGATTACTTGATAAGTACAATTTACTACCCAAAGTGATGCCTAAAATAGCTGGATGAATGGCAAACAGTGCAGACCCTGATGAGACGCCGCATTATGCAGCGTCTCATCTGGGTCTTCACTGTTTGCTCAGGCCTGTCTGTTCAAAGATACATAATGTAAAGTGCAACATATGGTAAGAGTCCTGCTCAGACAGAAAGCCAGACAGGCAAAATAATGACAATAACCTTAGTGATTACTAATCGATTATCGATCGCAATGACAGGACTGATAATCGATTATCTTTTCAGCTCAGATTAACCAGCCCTAGACTTTACACCCCTCAAATGGCAACTGGAGTTGTCCAACATGTAACAAGAAATCTGCCGAAGGCTGTGCCGTGCCTATGGGGGAACTCAAGTCAATGAACCATGAAATGTGAGTCAAGGTCAAATATGGATGCTTGCATAAAAGTTGCTATTCCTAGATTGAAAAATTTGGACTCAGTATCATGAATGATGCTCTTATAGTTCTTGAGATATGGACTTGAACAAAAGCTAGTGGTGATACAATAGTTCACAAAGTTAGTGAACCATGAAATGTAGGTCAAAGTCAATATGGATGCTTGTATATGAGTTGATATCCGAAGATGCAAGTTTGCACCAAGTATCATATAGTTCTTCAGAAATCTAATTGAACATAAGGATGAAAGCTAGGGTTGACACTATAGTTCACTAAGTCAGTGAACCATGAAAAGTAGGTCAAGGTGAATACGGATGCTTGCATTAAAGTTAGCATCCCTAGATGCAAGTTTGTACCAAGTATCATTAATGAAGGTCTTATAGTGAAATTCCGCTATTAAGACCACCTAAAATTAAGACTAATTCTGGTTAAAAAAGCTCATTTAGAAGGGTGCTATATTTTCTGCAGAAAGTGTCCTCTGGTCAGGGACCAACTTTGGGACTGTTCAAAAGTGGTCTTTAAGCCCACCTTTGGGACTGTTCAAAAGTGGTCTTAAAGACCACTTTTGAACAGTCCCAAAGGTGGTCTTAATTTAGGAATTTTACTGTATTTCTTAAGAAATGGACTTGAACGTTAGGGTAAAAGTTAGGATGGTCGCAAATGCTGACGACTTGACGAACTGACGGCTCAACGGACAATAAAACGGACTTGAGTGGATGCTGCATTTACAATAATCCCAAGACAAATCTTAGCTTACCAAAGCTTAGTTATGAATGATTTTTCAACTTACATTTGACTTCAGTGACTCTGACGTCAGCGAGGTCTGGGAGTCGGATTCGTAGGTTGTGTGAGCAAGATCCAGCTCCACAAGCTCAGGGTTCTCATCAATATCTGACTCCTTCACTGATTCTTCCTTCACACCTTTCTTCACATCTGAAACATACACTGTCACCATTTAACCAATTGTATACTAGTGGACTCTTCCATTGCTATATGTTGGACAAGTCCATTTGTCATTTAAGGGGTGTCAGGCCTATTTTTTTCATTTTTTATTCTATTTTTGATGGAAAATTCTGATGGCAAATAGTGCAGGCCCTGATCAGACGACGCATTCTGTGGCGTCTGATCTGGGCCTGCACTGTTTGCCAAGGTACCTTTTTAGGGGTTTCCCGCATGCAATGTGTTAAACCTTGAACAACCAAGTAAACTTGTACAGTCATGAAATTTTGAAGAAAAAAAAATTATCACTGAAAAATTTTCTGAGTGAATAAGGCTGGACATTTCATGTGAATTGTCTGCCTAGCAGACAATTCACATGAAATGTCAAGCCTTATTTTCTCAAAAAACAAAGACAATTTAAATACATGTATTTGACAAGAATTCCACTGAAGGCTATGCCATGCTTAAATAGACTTAAACACAAGGGTGAAAGTAAGAGTTGTTGTAAATGTTGACCATTTGTCAAACTGATGGACAGAAAACTGGACTCCTATATATCATACCATGCTTAAAGCAGTCAACAACAAGAAATGTGTCCAGACGACACAGATGCCCTCCCCCCCCCACCCCCCACGGGGCCCGCCTCACCCTCAAAAAACCATGTTGCAATGCAACAACAACTGTTACTGGACAGCATAGCTCTACTGCGAAATCGTCTTACCCCAGGCAGGGTCAGTGGTATGGCTGAATAAAACTTGGGACCTGCATCTATCATCATATGAGGCCTAAAACTTTAAAAGCATCATAAGACTAAGTCGAGGCACATCTAATGAGTACCAACCACATATGTTTTCATGCAGAAATAAGAATAAGAATTCTGCAGAAGGTGGCGTTGCACCTGCTGGGGGCAAAAGACACAGAAGCCATCATAGAACATAGTTATTAAACAAGTAAATTTCATTCTTAGCAGTTGATAGATGATGTAAAATGTGTCAAAGTCACTGGACCAAAAAAAATAGGCCATGGTCATTAGATCAAGGTACATGCCAAAGCAGTACATCGAAGAATAGCACTATGCAAGGTTTGGTTGCTGTAGGCCATTTATTTTAGGACATATTGAACACTGACGTAAAATGTATCAAAGCCACTAGAGTGCATAATATAGGTCAAGGTCACCAGGTCAAGGTACTCGCAGAGTCAGTAAATGTAGGAGAAGCACTATGCAAGGTTTGGTGGTTGCAGGCCTTATAGTTAAAAAGATATGGAACCTCGACCTAAAATGTGTAAAAGTCAATGGAGTGGAAAAAATAGGTCAAGGTCACCAAGTCAAGGTACCTAAACAGTCAGTACATCTAGGAGAAGCACTATGCAAGATTTGGTGGTTGCAGGCCTTTTAATAGAGGAGATCTGGCACTTCGATGTAAAATGTGTCAAAGTCACTGGAGTGTAAAATATAGGTCAAGATCACTGGGCCAAGGTACCTGCAGAGTTAAGTACATCTAGGAGAAGCACTATGCAAGATTTGATGGTTGTGGGCCTTTAATTTGAGGAGATCTGGAATACTGAAGTAAATTCTGTCAAAGCCACTGGAGCGTAAAATATAGGTCAATGTCACAGGGTCAAGGTACCTGCAATGTCAGTACATCTAGGAGAAGCACTATGCAAGATTTGATGGTTGTGGGCCTTTTATTTGAGGAGATCTGGAACTTCGACGCAAAATATGTCAAAGTCACTGGAGGGTAAAATATAGGTCAAGGTCACCGGGTCAAGGTACCTGCGGAGTCAGTAATTCTAGGAGAAGCTATATGCAAGATTTTATGGTTGTAGGCCTTTTATATGAGAAGATCTGGAACATCAACGTAATTTGTGACAAAGTCACTGGAGAGTAAAATATAGGTCAAAGTCACCTGTGCTTGCCTAGTCAGGAGCTCAGAGAGATGTTTCATGAAAGGTTTGATGGTTGTTTAGTCTTATAGTTGATTACAATACAAACTTCGACATAAATGTCGAACTTCGACATTATGGTCAAAGTCACTGGAGCGAAAAATATAGGTCAAAGTCATCAGATCAAGGTGCCTACAAAGTCAGAAGGTCTGGGAGATGTTTTATGTAAGGTTTGACGGTAGCTGAGGTTTGTAGTTGACTTAAATAAATTCTTTGACGTAAATGTCGAACTTCGACGTAAATGTTAACTGACGAACTGACGAACAGACAGACGCACGGACGGAAAAGCAGACGCCTATGTCGCACCCTGCTACAAGCAGGTGTGACAAAAATATCAGTATTTATCCGATGAAAAAAGCGCCTTATCTGGCGGTATGACCCCTTTCCAGCTTTTTTGTCCTAGAATATACCCAAGAAGTTGGCATACATGCTAGTTCTCAGATTTTCAAGGAAAAACAACCAGCTTTTGCCAATCAAGCCATCTATTCATTATTAATCTTGCAAAACCAAGGACAAAAGTACACATTTACACTATCTTTCATTTCCTGTCAGTGAATGGAAGATATTGTTCTGTCTAGTGAATGACATTCAACATCCTTATTCCCATCAATCTTTGTCGTTTGAGCCACGCATAAGTAAAAACAATTTTCACGGAATAAGCAAACAATGATCATAAGTGGAGAAAAGCTTCAAGACTCCGGTATCTGAAGTTCTGTCGGGCAAGACTGGACAAATTTAGCATCTCTCCCAACTTTAACACATTTCAGGCGGGAAACTGCAAAAGGGATATCCTGCAAAACGGTGCAGACCCAGATCAGACACCGCAGAATGCGGTGTCTGATTAGGGTCTGCACTATTTGCTAAGAGGATTTTCCATCAAATATGGCATAAAAATGAAAAATACACCTGACATTCCTTAAACCACAAAGTCAAACAGGGCTAGTCATTGTAGGAGATCTGGCATTTTATAATTTATTTTTGTTTCATTTGAAGTTTAAGGTCCCCGTCAACACTGTATAGGTCATTTTGGAGACGTTGCTTCCAATTTCGTGGGACTTTACCCTACACTGAGATGAAATGACATCTCAAGCCCTGTCGCCCAATGAAACCAATAGGGTTTTTAAGCATGGATGGTCCGACTCACACCAGTTTGCCTGGCCAGGCTAAGATCCTCTACGCAGTTTACCAGTACTAGTGTACGGTTGAGTTCAGCTCTGCCTGGAAGCAACATGCAGCCCATCTATTTCTTCAAGCCCCGATGTACGGGGGCCGCACTAATGAATACCCATAGCCAATGAACTTGAGCAAAAACTATGGAAACAGTGTATACCACTGTAAACCCTTAACCCCTTTTGCCCATTTCAAAATTTAGGGGTGTCAGGTTGTGTTTTCTTCAAAATTTATTCGGGAAATAGCTTAACTTTTTGCAACAAGTGTAGGCTCTGATCAGATGCCGCATTCTGTGGCGTCTGATCTGCGTCTGCACTGTTTGTCGGGGTACCCGTTTTGGGGTTTCTTGTTTTGTTTGTTTGTTTGATTTGGGGTTTAACGTCCCCGTCAACACTGTATGGGTCATTTTGGAGACGTTGCTTCCAATTTTGTGGGACTTTTACCCCACATTGAGATGAAATGACATCTCAAGCCCTGTCACCCAATGAAACCAATAGGGTTTATAAGCATAGGCAATCCGACTCGCACAACTTTGTCTGGGCAGGCTTAGATACTCTAAGCAGTTTACCAGTACTCGTGTGCGGTCAGTTTCAGCAGCATCATGCAGCCCATCTATTTCTTCAAGCCCCGATGACCGGGGGCCAATTGGGGTTTTTGGTACAAAATGGGTTAATATTCACAAAATAGTTTCACGTTCCTGCAAGAGGTCCTTCTGGAGGAGTCTGATCTGGGTCTGCACTGTTTTTTCCAATATTAACCCTTATCATGCTGATCACGACAACCCCTATCTTTGCAAACAGTGTAGATCCTGATCAGATGGCTTCTTCAGAAGCCATCTGATCTGGATCTACACTGTTTGACATTCAGTTTATGATTTTGTAGGAATAAATTACATCAAGTAATCTGATTGGTTCAAAGTCTGAAATGGGTGTGGCTAAAATGAATATTCAGCAAGATAAGGGTTAAGAATCATTACGTGTACGGTATCCACACATTTTTCATAAGTAGTTTTTAACTGGGCTGCATGAGGAATTATTCAGAGACTCTATCAGCCATAGACTGGTTTTGGTTTTACAGCTCTTTAAGATTATTTCATTTATTTCAGGCTGATTATTAACCAGATTTATTTTTTTTATTATTGAATTGAGGTTTATGTTTATTTGTTTGTTTGTTTGTAATGGAGTTTAATGGCCCAGTCAACACTATTTAGGTCATTTTTGAGCTAGTCAGTTTACCTATCCACACTTTTCCTAATTGCAAGCTTATAGGTAAGCGGTTAACCAGTAAATGGCACATTCTTTCATCAGAAACTGACAACTGCCCTTCTTGAATCAGCAGAAGGGAGAGAATGACCGTAGAAAAGATTTCATGATCAATCTCCACGAAAGGATGTTGCCAAACCGGCAGGTATCAAACCCACGTCCTCATGTCCCCATCAACACTACTTAGATCACTTTGGAGATGTACATTGTTTCCAATTATGTGGGACTTTTACCCACAATTGAGATGAAATGACATCTCAAGTCCTGCTGTCCAATGAAACCAAAAGGCTTACATGCATTGGATGGTCTGAATCACACAACTTTGCCTGGGCAGGCTTAGTTGTTCTAAGCAGCTTACCAGTACTCATGTGTGGCCAGTTTCAGCTCTGCGTGAAAGCACCACGCAACCTAATCTATATCTCTAAGCCCCGATGCGGGGATGCGGGGGGAGGGGGGACTGTTAATGAGAGGTGGACGAACATCACCTGACCTTCTGGTGCAGAACATGGCATTTCACATGGGACCCAAGCTATGCTCGGACTAAAGTGGTGAGAGACCTAATGATTAACCAATTTGGTACCGCAAACCCCAAAAGGGCACAGAACGCGGCATCTGATCAGGGCCTACACTGTTTGCGAAAAGTTAAGCCATTTTACACAAACATTTTGAAGAAAACACAACATGACAGCCCTTAATTTTGGAATGGACTCCTGCTGTATATAAGCAGGAAGATTCCATTTCGTACAAAAAGGGTTAAGAGTCGGCACTCTTACCCACTAAGATACCCGAGGCTAGTAACCAGCCACGGCAACCGAGCCATCAGTGTTTTGAGCAATTTGAGTGCATATGTGAGTGTTAGAGTTTTACGTCCCACCAACAGCTATGGTCATACAGAGGTGGAACCTCGGTTTAAAGACTCATCCGAAAGTCTGGAGAAGCCCTGTGTCGATCCTGCGACCCCTGGTTTACAAGGTGAGTTGCTTAACCACTACACCACGGAGGCTTCTATCCACGGCAACCAAGCCATCAGTGTGTGCACCATTTGAGTGCATACATACATGTGCAGTACATTGAATTGTCTAGCCTTAATTCATCTGCTGTTCCGTTCATGACGGAGATGGATGTCTCTTTCTAACCACCTGAATTAAACTTACATTATTCTTACTACAATCTCAATTTACATCCCTGACATTGCACTGTCTAGGACCTTTAACCCTTTTTGTTCCAAATGGAATCTTCCTCATATATAGCAGTAGTCCATTTCAAAATTTAGGGATGTTAAGTTGTGTTTTCTTCAAAATTTGTTTGGAAAATGGCTGGACTTTTTGCAGCAGTGTTGGCCCTGATCAGACGCCGCATTTTGCGGCGTCTGATCAGGGCCTGCACTGTTTGCTAGGGTACCTGTTTTGGGGTTTCTGGTACAAAATGGGTTAACCTTCTAGCCCTAAAATCACTAGTACAGATGCAATGAGATGTTGTTGTTTTTTGATTTCCCAGAGAAATAAGATGTGTTTCTGAAGTAAGAACATGTCCCTGGGCAAGGTCATTTCTTTTCAAAGTCAAGGTCACAGGTCAAAATTTTTTGTATGAGTTGAAAGCCCTAGGCACAAGGAACCTACATGCCAAATACGAAAGTCATATCATAAACGGTTCAAAAGTTATAGCCAATGTTATTTTTTTCCTTTTAAGTAGGTCAAAGGTCAAGGCTATCTGTAAAACAAGAATTGGACATATTATGTTGGGTAAAGAAAACAAAGTGGACTAGATCACAGCAGCATCTGATCAGATTAGGGGCTACATGTTTGCTTGAATTGCCCCGCCCATCGTGGCTTGAAGAAATAGATTGAACTGCATGATGCTTCCATGCACAGCTGAAACCTCAAACATGAGTACTGGTAAACCGCTTAGGTGTAATCTAAGCCTGCCCAGGCAAAGTGGTGCGAGTAGGCCCGTCTATGCATATAAACCGTGTTGGGTTCATTGGGTGGCAGGGCTTGAGATGTCTTTTCATCTCAATTTCGGGTAAAAGTCCCACAAAATTGGAAGCAATGTCTCCAAAATGACCGAAATAGTGTTGACGGGACGTTAAACCTCAAATCAATCAATCAAAAAAAAAGTTTGCTAGAAGGCCAGTGATTAACCACTTGTATGCAAGTGGACTCTTCCATTCCTATATGTTGAACAAGTCCATTTGTCATATAAGGGGTGTCAGGCCTATTTTTTTTATTTTTATTCTATTTTTGAGCGAAAATTCTGTTAGCAAATAGTGCAGGTCCTGATCATATGACGCAAAATGCGGTGTCTGATCTGGGCCTGCACTGTTTGCCAAGGTACTCCTTTAGGGGTTTCTCCGCATGCAGTGGGTTAAAGGGTTAACTCTTATCATGCTGTTCACTACAACCCCTATCTTTGGAAACAGTGTAGATCCAGATCAGATGGCTTCTTCAGAAGCCATCTGATCAGGATCTACACTGTTTGCCATTCAGTTTATGAATTTGTAGCAATAAATTACATCAAGTAATTTGATTGGTTGATAGACAGAAATGGGTGTGGCTTAAATGAATATTCATTAAGAAAAGGGTTAAACAATATAGACTACACTGCTGTTCAGGACCGACACACCAGTGCTGTCAGCGCTTTGATTTCTAAATTCTATCAAACAACATCTGAAAATGTTGTCTGCTTATGTTGTCTGCCAAATCTTTTAGCAAACATTTTTAAAAATATTTTGCATACAGGAGCAGTCTGATCTGGTGTCCACAGTTTGCAAAATAAGGGACTTTTAAGCTAACTGACAGACAGCAAAGCAGACGACAATTGTCAAGATAGGCATTTTATGGGTTGATTTGGTTGGTTGATTTGAGGTTTAACGTCCCCGTCAACACTGTAAAGGTCATTTTGGAGACGTCGCTTCCATCCAATTTTGTGGGTCTTTTACCCGACATTGAGATGAAATGACATCTCAAGCCCTGTCGCCCAAAGAAACCAATAGGGTTTATTAGCATGGACGGTCCGCCTCGCACCGCGGTTCCTGGACAGGTTTAGATCCTCTAAGTGGTTTACCAGTACTAGTGTGCGGACCGGATTCAGCTAACGGATGAAGCTGTAACGCTTTTTTATGGGTTGAGAACTGGAACTAATTTAGATGGCAAAGCAGACGACAATTGTCGTGATTGTTATTTTATGGGTTGAGAACTGGAACTAATTTGTCAAGTGAATCCGATTAAGGAAACTGGGTCACCTATAGCCCTGATCCAGCTATCAGTCAACTTCACCCACTTACGGGCTCAGACATCTTGAGAATATGATTGATGTTCTGTGAATAAGTTAATATTTATGAAATTCTGATAATACATTTCATTAATTGCAAGTTCTGGTAATTTACATTTTTAATCTCAATGCCATTTTAACCCATTCAGTACCAGAAACCCCTAAAGGGGTGCCTTGGCAAACAGTGAAGGCCCAGATCAGAGGCCGCAGAAGGCGGTGTCTGATCAGGGCCTCCAACGTTTTGCTTAAAGTTCAGTCATTTTCCACATAAATTTTGATGAAAACAAAACCTGACACCCCTAAATTTTGAAATGGACTGCTTTATATAAGAATGGATTCAATTTGGTACAAAAAGGTTAAGAGTACCGTATTTTAAATGTGTCATAAAAGCGTCATGATTGTTTCTTCAATTTTAGGTTTAACGTCCCTGTCAACACTATATAGGTCATTTTGGACATAAACAGAGTGTACAATGTTTGCCAATGTCCCAGAACGTGAGCTGGGAAAGGTTTGACAAGCTTTCTTTTCACAACACTCTGACATCACAACTACAAGAATAGCACAGCTGTAACCAACCATTAGCTGAATTATTTACGTGGCCAGCCACAGTCACAAGAACGCAGGCAGGAAGCTTCTGTAGTCAGCCCTTATCCTGCTGAATATTCAGTTTAGACACACCCAATTCTGACTTTGAGCCAATCAGATTACTTGATGTAATTTATTCTTACAGATCCATAAACTGAATGTCAAACAGTGTAGATCCTGATCAGATGGCTTCTTCAGAAGCCATCTGATCTGGATCTACACTGTTTCCAAAGATAGGGGTTGTTGTGAACAGCAGGGTAAGAGTTAGTACTTTTGGGTCGACTGACAAACAATCAACCAAAATTGCCAACATTCATGTCAGTGTTTTGTTTGTTTGATTTGAGATTTAACGTCCTTGTCAACACTGTAAAGATAATTTTGGAGATGTTGCTGTGTGGATGGTTTTATGGCCCAGTAAACTGCTGTGGTCATATCAAGCTGGTAGGTTATCTACACAGTCCTTGAAATTGCTCAGACCCTGTGAGTAGCTAACGGGTACTTTGTAAGATTTCCCCACACCAGTAACTGTAACAATGGTGGGTCTCGGCCCCCACCCATCTGGGCTTGAAAAAATAAATGGCCAGCATGATGCTTCCATGGAGAGTTGAATAAGGCCACACACAAGTCTGGTAAACCACTTAGAGGATCTCAGCCTCCCAGCCAAAGCGGTGCGAGTCAGACCGTCCATGCTTATAAACCCTATTGGTTTTATTGGGTGACAGGGCTTGATATTTCATTTCATCTCAATGTCGGGTAATAGTCCCACAAAATTGAATGCAATATCTCCAAAATGACCTATATAGTGTTGACTGGGACATTACCCATCAAATCAAATCAAACAAACAAACGAACAAACAATGGTGGATCTGATTCCAAAACAGTTACAGCAGTAATTTTTGTAAACCTTACAAGCAAAACAAACTAGACACCCCTAACAGTGGAAATGGATCTGTCAAACGCAATTGAGTAGAGGATTCTATATGACATTTGAGGATTAACCCTTATCTTGCTGAATATTCATTTAAGCCACACCCATTTCTGTCTATCAACCAATCAAATTACTTGATGTAATTTATTCTTACAAATCCACAAACTGAATGTCAAACACTGTAGATCCTGATCAGATGGCTTCTCCAGAAGCCATCTGATCTGGATCTACACTGTTTGCAAAGATAGGGTTTGTCGTGAACAGCAAGATAAGGGTTAAGTTATAAAGTGCAAAATTCTACTTATCATATATGGGT
Organism: Lucinisca nassula; assembly: GCA_963580285.1. Classification (NCBI taxonomy): domain Eukaryota; kingdom Metazoa; phylum Mollusca; class Bivalvia; order Lucinida; family Lucinidae; genus Lucinisca; species Lucinisca nassula. Next base: position 26,365,193 of record OY757023.1, read on the forward strand.
AAACAGAAAATGAAACAGAGGATGAATCTCACCTTTTATTTTCCTCATCCTGCTGAGGACATGTTGTAGTGTTGACAAAGTTCCCATTTTTCCACCTTTACCCGGCTGTACCATAGACTTGAGCTCCTTCAGGTACTCCTTTACCCGTTCTTTCTTCTTGGCTTTGTACTCCTCGGTCTGGGAGTGTGGCTTGTAAGAACTGCAAAATGTAGAGTAATATTTAGATATGAGCCAGTGCACGACAAAACCTACAATAAGACATGCACCCAGCGAAGACTCAGATCTGATCAGAGTCTTTGTTGTGCGCTCTAAGGATAGCAAAGGGCCCAATGCTCCTTCATGCAGCAAGAGAAGTGTCTGGTTAGACTATATGGATGCGCACGCTGATCTGATTCTTCGCTGGGCACACATGTAACTTGTAGAAAATGCTGTGCCCCAGCTCATATCATTTCTATATTTTGTGATAACTGACGACAATTCTCCATAAAACCTATGTTGTGGGTATTCATCAGAACTGCCTCTATGAGACAGATCATTTTTTAGGCCGGTCAGTTTACCTATCCACACATTTCCTGGGCAGGCTTATATGTAAGTGGTTAACCAGTACAGTGCACATTCTTTCGCCGGAAACTGACAACTGCCCTTCTTGAATCAGTGGAAGGAGAGAATGACCGTAGAAAAGATTTCATGATCAACCTCCACGAAAGAATGTTGCCGACCCCTGCAGGTATCTACCCGCATCCTCCTGATTACCAGTCAGACGCACATCCGACTGAGCTACCAAGGCTGGCTCGACAGAATGACCATAGAAAAGATTTCATGATCAATCTCCACGAAAGAATGTTGCCGACCCGGCAGGTATCGAACCCACATCCTCCAGACTGATCGCCAGTCAAATGCGCATCCAACTAAGCTACAGAGGCTGGCAAATGAAAAGTTGTACCATAACCTAATGCCATAGGGGCAATTGCTGTGGGAGCATGCCATATCTTTAGCACGACAAATGAAAGGATATTGTTGGGGGGATTTATGCAAGGGTCACACTTAACCCTTTTCGTACCAAGTAAACTCTTCCTCCTTATATAAACCAGGAGTCCATTTCAAAATTTAGGGGTGGCAGGTTGTGTTTTCTTCAAAATTTATTTGGTAAATGGCTTAATTTTTTACAAAGTGTAGGCTCTGATCAGAGGCCACGTTCTGCATATTTGCCAATTACCCATTTTTGGGGAATCTTCCTACCTTATAATTATATAAAAAACCAGGAGTCCATTTCAGAATTTACGGTTGTAAGGTTCTGTATTCCTCAAAATTTATTTGGGAAATGGCTTAACTTTTTGCAAACAGTGTAGGCCATGATCTGCATTCTGTGGCGTCTGATCTGGGCTTACACTGTTGGCCAATTACCCGTTTGGGGGTTTCGGTACAAAATGGATAAACAGAGGTACCCAAATTGCCATGTTTTTTCAATTTTGTGCTGATTCTTAATCAGCGGTGGGCAAGTAAGGGAGTACCAGTAGAAGAAGCACCTGACCGTCCAATGCTGAACTTGGCATCTCAAATGTGACCGAAGTAAGGCTCAAACCCACAGTAATGATCAATAGACACCACTCTAATCCACTACGCCATGAAGTCTAGTTAACCCATTGTATGCTCGTCGACTTTTCCATTGCTATATGTTGGACAAGTCCATTTGTCATATATGGGGTGTCAAGCCTATATTTTTGTTTTTACTCCATTTTTGACAGAAAATTCTATAAGCAAATAGTGCAGGCCCTGATCAGCCGCCACATTCTGACCCTCTGATCTGGGCCGGCACTGTTTGCCAAGGAACCCCTTTAGGGGTTTCCCGCATACAATGGGTTAAGCCAGTCATTTTTTTTATACTCAAGCAGTTAAACAGTACAGTGCACATTCTTTTGCCAGAAAATGGCCACTGCCGTTCTTGAATCATAAACAGTCTCCACGAAAAAAACATTGCCAGACCTGGTAGTATTTAACCGGCAACTGACTGATAAACACACATTACCCGTTGGCTGCACATCAGACTGAGCTTCTGGGTCCGGCTTATCTCAGCAAAACACAATTCTAAATGTCAGACACCAGTTTTAATTTGTTTCATACTGTGAAAGCGCTTCTAGATTAGTCCAAATCTCAACTCATAACAATTAAGCCTTACATTTAAGATCATATTTCCAGCAATAACGACATACGAAAAATAAGCTGGAAGCAAATTGTCTGAAATTTTGAAAAGTATGCAAATATAATGTTAACACACACAGAAACCAGCGGGACTGGAAACAACTTATTTTCTGTCTTGTTTATAAGAGAGACAACTTTCACTGTTTCCTGTTTACATTCCTATTAGTAATAGGATAGTGAAAAATGTAAGAGATAGAACTTTCACTGTTTCCTGTTTACATTTCTATTAGTAATAGGAATGTAAACTGGAAATAGTGAAAGTTGTCTCTCAGAGAGACAACTTTCACTGTTTCCTGTTTACATTCCTATTAGTAATAGGAATGTAAACTGGAAATAGTGAAAGTTGTCTCTCAGAGAGACAACTTTCACTGTTTCCTGTTTTCATTCCTATTAGTAATAGGAATGTAAACAGGAAATAGTGAAAGTTGTCTCTCTTGAATAATTAGGGAAACCCCCTCTGAAGATTGGGTCTACTCTTAAAGGGAAGAATTTGTTCCTCAGAAGCATATTCTTTCCATTAAAAGTAGACCTCAATCTTAAAGGGAGACAAAGATAATGTTGAAAGAATCAATATCTTAAAGGGAGACAAAAATGTCTGAAGGAGTCATCTCCACCTGAATGTGTATTCATACCCTCTTAGTGTTGCTTTGGATTCCTTTAAATATGTTATTGATCGCTTTATGGCACTGTTCTTTCAAAAATAGATTAAAAATATAGAAAAATAACCATTTATGTTAAATTTTAAGTTAATTTTTCCATATAATCTTCATATTTTTTGGATCCCAAAATATATATCAACCTGTTTGGATCCCAAAATATAAATACATGTAAACTTGTTTGAAAAATAGATCCAAAAAATATATAGATTATATAGAAAAATAACCATTTATGTTATTTTTTCTATATAATCTTCATATGTTTTGGGATCCATTTTGATAAAATATGGTGTAAAGATGGATCCCCCTCTAAAAAAAAAATAAATAACTACACAGAAAAGTGTCCAAACATTATCTTTTTTTTTTCTAAATTATCAATACATTTTTGTTTGGATAGAACTTTGCTGTTTAACTAGCATGGTTTCTGCTTTGGTCTCCCAACACTTGTGCCATAAAGAAGTTGTAGTGTACGTATATAAAGAGTTGTCTACTTTTCACTTCCTAAACCGACTCACCTGCATCCACTTGTAGATGGTTCAATATCGTGCTCATCAGTTCCGCTGCCTGACATCGTGAAATTGCTGCTACTAAAATAACTGAAAACAGAAAGAATTTTGTGACACTGAGAATGAAGTTTTTGTTCTTTTTTTCCCCAATCAACACAATTTAGGTCATATCAAGTCAATCATTTTACCTAACCACACTTCCCGGCAGGCTCAAACATAATTGGTTAACCCATTTTTTACAGGAAACCCCAAAATGGGTACCCTGGCAAACAGTGTAGGCCCAGATCAGATGCTGCAGAAAGCTGCAGAACGCAGCAGCGTCTGATCAGCACATACACTATTTGCAAAAAGTTCAGCTATTTTCCAAATAAATTTTAACGGTAACATAACCTGTAACCCCTAAATTTCAAAATGGACTCCTGCCATATATAAGGAGGAAGATCCAATTTGGTACAAAAAGGGTTCATAAACAACAAAGGTCTTTATGTGTGGTTTTTGTTTGTTTGATTTGAGGTTTAACATCCCCGTCAACACTGTAAAGGGCATTTTGGAGATGTTGCTTCCAATTTTGTGGAACTTTTACCTGACATTGATATGAAATGGCATCTCAAGCCCTGCTGCCCAATGAAACCAATAGGGTTTATAAGCATGTGCGGGCCGACTCGCACTGCTTTGCCTGGGCAGGCTTAGACCCTCTAAGCGGGTTACCAGTACTCGTTTGCAGGTCGGTTTCAGCTCTGCGTGGAAGCATCATGCAGCCTATATATTTCTTCAAGCCCTGATGGGTGGGGGCCAATCTTTATGTGTGGTGCTAGTATATTTACTTAACCTTATCATGCTGAACATGACAGCCGCTACCCCTTGCAAACAGTGCAGATCCAGATCAGATGGCTTCTGAAGCCATCTGATCAGGATCTACACTGTTTGTCATGCAGTTTGAACAAATTCATAATGTCAAGTAATTTGATTGGCTGATAGTCAGAAATGGGAGTGGCTAAATCAATCTATTCAGAAAGCAGGGCATGGGTTAAACTTTGAAGACTTTGCAAGTCTGTGAAGCTTAGCAGACTGGTTAGCTTGCAAATCCAAAGGACATGAAATTGTGTAGCCCTCGTAGCAAAGCTATCAAATACAGTCAACCCTCTTTATACCGACATTAGTTATAATGGCAAAACTCGTTATAACGGCAATCTGAATGGAATGACTACTTAGCTAAAGGTTTAGCCTCGGTTCCGAGTGGTGTGGGCTTCCCTCAGGTTGGAAATGCTTAAATCAAGTCCATAGTCACCAAAGGGTCATGTAATCTAATACTCCAAGAAAAAATACAAATGTTATAGAAATTTGTTAGAATCGCCTCGGTGAGGCGATTCTAACAAATGTCTATAACATTTGTTTCTTGGAGTATATAGAAATTTGTTAGAATTGCCTCACAGAGGCAATTCTAACAAATATCTATAACATTTATTTCTTGGAGTAATAATGGGGAACAGGCCTTTCCTTACCTACTCCTAACTGGGATTCTTTATAACAGCACAATAATAGGGAACAAATACTGTCGATATAACCAGGGTCCTCTGTACTAGTTTTTGTTTTGTTTGTATTTGAGTCAAACAGCCCAGTCAACACTATTTAGGTCATTTTTAGCAGGTCAATTTATCTAGCAACACTTTTCAGGGGCAGGCTTATACGTAAGCGATTAACCAGTACAGTGCAAATTCTTTCGCCAGAAACAGACAACTGTCCTTCTTGAATCCACGGAAGGGAGAGAATGAGCGTAGAAAAGATTTCATGATCAATCTCCACAATAGACTGTTGCCGACCCCGGCAGTCAGACGTGCATCCGACTGAGCCACTGAGACCGGCATCAAAGTAGAAGTAAAACAAAGATCAGGAATCGATACAATTAACTTACTCCACCCATCAAAGACACCAAAGGGAAAGAAATACAAACATTAAGCGACCAGGCCATAAAGGAAACCTAAATAAAGGAAGGCCAAAAGGACAGTTACTTTCCCACAAAATGGCCAATACTACATAGTTACGTAGGAGGATGAGCACTAGTAGTATTTCATTCCACCTGAGCTAGCGGTGTCTTTGAACTCTTGATTTGCAACCAACCTTTTTAAAATATATTTTATTTATCTACCGGTATTACGCAAAAATTAAGCCACAAACCTTTAAAATAAGGTTTATCGTGGTCGTGTTTTGCAACCAACCTTTAAAAAGAACTGCAAAACCCTGCTTTTCAAGCAAAACAAGATATACAATGATGTTTTCAGACATGTTTTATTGGGACAAATGGCCTTGTGTGGGTGAGTATTCCGAACCTTAGTACATTTCTGGCAGTAGAAATATTTTGAATGACAGCTCATTAAAACTAATGTCTAGCAGCTGATGCCAACAATAAAATGGGCAATGCCGGGGAAAAATAGGTTATTTGAGGCTATGCTCTCTGTGTAGTCTAAACCAGAGTGTAAACAATTTTAGAAAACAAACTTCTCTGACTGCATGGCTTAGCTTTGAATCAATGACCATCCTTATGGTGCACAGTGAAGACCCAGATCAGACTGCACAAATGTGCAGTCTGATCTGGGTATTCACTGGGCACACACGCACAAGGACCCAGTTTGCTTGGTACTTGTATGTCCCTAACAAGCGATATATATATGTATATATATAATAGCCCTTATGGCCTCAAATAGATAATTCTGCTTTATATATAGCACCAGTCCATTTTGAAGTCCATTGCTGTCAGGAAGAGTTGTTTTCAAGAAATTGTTCAGAAAATGGCTGAAGTTATTTTCACAAATAATGAAGGCCCTGATTCAACACCACACTCAGTTGAGTTTGCTTTGGACCTGAACTGTTTGCCAGTCACATTGTTTCCATTTATAGATGAGAGACTGGCCTTAGTTAAAGTTACCTTAAAGCCGTCAGTTAAAGTTACCTTAAAACTTCAACCATTCAGTATGTCAAAAAATTTTGCTGGAAAAAAGCGGGTATCTTTATATCCGCACTTTTCAAAGAAAAATCGGATATACTGTAATCGGTCCCGTCCGTCAGTCCGTCCGTCCGTCCGTCAGAACGTCCGTCCGTCCATCAGTGAGTCCGTCAGTCAGTCAGTGCACATTTCCTCGTAACGCGAACTCCTCCTACACCGGTCGTCGGATGGTGTTCATATTTGACAGGATGATTGCCTGAGATGTGTAGATTACACATAAGGTTTTGGATGCTGGCTGTGACCTCCGGGGTCAAAGGTCAAGGTAAAAAGGTCAATTTCACAAAAGTGCAGATATTTGCGATTGGCCCCCAATCGACTTTGCTCTAGTTATTTCAACTGCAATAGATTAGGGAGACAAAAATATTTTTTGAAGAGTTACTTGATGTAACAATTTAAGATGGCTGCATTTTCCACGGCTAATTCAATCGTGATCTTGAATCCCTTGAGACTAGTTCCAGATGTCCATTAGTTTGAATAATTTAGGGAAGTTTTTTAACATAATCATATTGTGAAAAGTTATTTATCATATGACGTCGCGTCTGAGAGTGTAATAACGCCACATAATATTTTCGATAATAAATATGCAAATTAGCTAGATACGTCCCGTAACGTTACATGTACGACGTCTTTAACAATGTCGCGTTTACTAATGGTGGAATATTGACATTTTTTGTAAACAATCGTGACTGAAATACGTTTTAAATGTCATATGATAAACAGAATCTTGCATTCGTGGTCATGTATTATTGAATTTATTAAACCAGTTGAGGAAAAGGGATAAAATGCTTGGCATAGCCTCGCATTTTATCCCTTTTCCTCAACTCGTTTAATAAATTCAATAATACATGAACACTCATGTAAGATCCTCTATGTTGTGTGTACTCATTAGAATCGCCTCAGTGAGGCGATTCCACATCAGTGGAACAGATTGACAAGATGGGTTATACATGTAATTGTATAATATATTAAATGAGTTAAAGAGTTTTTTTTTGTTTTTTGAGCCTTGGTATGAAATGGCTGTGACAGAGACTCAATATACACAATGATCAGGCCTCATACTGACCACATTTTTCCATGCCTGAAAGGCCCAATTTTGCAAATTCAACCCTTATCCTGCTGAACAAGACACAACTATTACCTTTGCAAACAGTGTAGATCCAGATCAGATGGCTTCTGAAGAAGCCATCTGATCAGGATCTACACTGTTTGTAATGCAGTTTGTGAAAATATCAAGTAATTTGGTTGACAGAAATGGGTGTGGGTAATAAATTTATTCAGCAGGATAAGGGTTAAATAGTTTTTGAAACAGACTATAGGCACAAAAATCAAAATCTCAAAGCCTGAAATCAAGGAAAAAATCAAGCTCTAAAAGCCAGAAATCCTGCAAATGCCTGAAAAATATGAGGCCTGAATGATCTTAAACTCTGGAGTAGACATCATTCTTTTTGTCCAAAAACCAGACTCGACATTTCATGTGAAATATCTTCTAGGCAGACAATTCACATCAAATCTCATCTGATTTTCTCTGAAATTAAATGAGCTGGCACGTACATGATAAAATCTACAAGAAGTCTTCAGCGACTAGCGAAGACTCAGATCAGCCTGCGCATTCGCACAGTCTGATCAGAGTCTTCGCTGATCGCATGTACCTACTATAGACTAATATCTATGCTAAGAGACAAAAGCAAAAGGTCTTGTCATAGTGGATGGGTGAGCATGTTGTTTCGAGTCTCTGCTGGTCACACTGTCTTATTTCAGGTTTTGTCATGCACCAGCTCAATGAATTGTTAACTGCAACTGTCAGCATTGGTGGTTTAACGGTTAACAGAGATACTTGTATTTTTTTGTGTGTGTGGTTTAACCCTTTATGCACCAAATAGAATCTTCCTCCTTATATATAGCAGGAGTCCATTTAAAAATTTGGGGGTGTCAGGTTGTATTTTCATCAAAATTTATTTGGAAAATGACTGAACTTTTAGCAAACAGTGGAGGCCCTGATCAGACGCCGCGTTCTGCGGCGTCTAATCTGGGCCTGCTCTGTTTGTCAACTACCAATTTAAGGGTTTCTGGTACGAAATGAGTTAACAAACACTTGTTTTTTGTGTTTTATGATATTTATTCTAAATATTCAGACACCTCATCCCTAAACATACTTGTTTTAAAATTTGAACAAGTACAATTTACTACCCCATGTTGTGTGTCTATGAGTAACTGGATGGGTGACCAAAAGTGTGAACCCTGATGAGGCCTGGTTTACACTGTTTGCAGAGGCATATCTGTCCAAATATGGTAAATAGTAAATACGGTAACAATATATATTCAGTAGAACTTCAATGGCTTGAACCCCTCTGGGAACACAAAATTCTGTTCGAGACAGGGATAGTTCGAGCCAGCGAGGGCTACTGCCAGGAGGCATAAAGGGGATAATTTGGGGACTTCTTTTCAGTGCTGTATAATATAAATGTATGTTGTGTGTACTCATTAGAATCGCCTCAGTGAGGCAATTCTAATGAGTACACACAGTATACGTTTGCAAGATAAAAACCGAAGATATCCTAAATTTTGTCCAGATTATTTCTTATGTAGAGAAATTCGTCAGGGACTCAAGAAAGGGTTCGACTCAGCCATAGAGAACAAGCCATCAGTGTTTGAGCCATTGAAGTTCTACTCTTGTCGCTAAGACTGACTAGGCGCAACTATCATTTGCACCTACCTTTGGAATGTTCTATTAACAAAAAAGTAAACCAAGTTACCTGATTGTATTAATTCAACTGTATCACAAACAAAGCTGTGGCGAATATGGCCATTTGGTCCACTTACAGAAAGCATGCAAATCTACCAAATTTTCTGGTGGATTCAGCGAATTTGACATATACTGACAACACCTGAATAGCTCCACCTAGACAATTATAGCTGCGGCTACTATACATAATTATGGTAAAAATAAAATGTGTACCCACCTTGATGATGAACAAGTATCTAACTTATGTGTTCTTCCCGGGGTCTTCAATACACTGAAAATATAAAGAATATTATATGTACAGAGAAATTCCGCTATTACGACCACGTAAAATTAAGACTAATTCTGCTTTAAAAACCTTATTTTGGAGGTTGCACTTAATCTTTCTGTGCTTTTTCTGCCCCAAGTCTCCTCTGGTCACGGACCACTTTTGGGACTGTTCAAAAGTGGTCTTCAAGACCACTTTTGAACAGTCTCAAAGGTGGTCTTAATAAAGGAATTTTACTGTACAACCTCATTATAACAGTATTGTTTGAATGACAAACAATGAAGATCCTGATCAGATGGCTTCTACATTGTTTAAAAGATAAACATATCCGGGCTCAGCAGGACAAGGGTTAACCTTAGGAGGTAAGAGAACAATAATTCCTCTGAAGGCTATGGCTATGTCGTGGCTGTGTGGGCAAAATCTTCACAAAGTCAGTGAACCATGAAATGAAGGTGAAGGTCAAATATGGATGCTTGCATTAAAGTTGCCATCCCAACAGACAAGTTTGTACCAAGTATCATTGATGATGCTCTTATAATTCTAGAGAAATGGACTTGAACATTAGGGTAAAAGCTTGGGTTGACATTATAAGAATCTTATATGGGTGTGAGGGGTGGATGGAAAAATCCGTCCCGAGGGTCACTGTCCGGCATCACGAGGCTTGCCGAGTGACGCCGGACAGTGATCCCGAGGGACGGATTTTTCTATCCACCCCTCACACCCATATTGGATTCTTTTTCTTGCATACCTTCCATTTCTATTGCGAATTTTTAATGCTGCTGTCACTTGGGTTACCGACGTCCGCCATTTTGTGATGACACAACAGGAATGTTTAGTGACGTCACGCATGACCACGCCGCGCATGAGGTTGTAATCAACCAGTGCATTTATCAAACACGCGATTATATTCGATTTGGGGTCGGAACACCAGGGTCAGAACATAAATTTCTATCCCAGGGTAAAATCACGGATTTCTTTGTCTGGTGTGCAAGAAAAAAGTTTACAAAGTCAGTGAACCACGAAATGTAGGTCGAGATCGTTGCCATCCCCAGATGCAATTTTGTACCAAGTATCATTGATGAAGCTGTAATGGTTCCTGAGAAATGGACTTGAATATGTGGGTGAATTTACTAAAAACTAGGGTTGAGGCAATTGAAAGTTCACAAAGTCAGTGACCATGAAATATGGGTCTAGGTCAAATATGGATGCTTGCATTAACCCTTATCTTGTTGTTCATGACAACCCCTATTCTTGCAAACAGTGTAGATCCAGATCAGATGGCTTTTTAGAACCCCTGTGAAAAAAGTTCAAGAACTGGAAGTTTGTTCTTGAACTCTTCAAGAACTTCAAGAACTGTTCTTGAACTTATTGAACGTAGTTCTTTGATCTTTTTCAATTCTTGAACTATTGTTCTTGAAGAGATGAACTTCTAGAACCTGGGTTCTTGAACTTGAAAAGTTCTTGAACTTGCATTTTATATTGTGAAAAAGTTCAAGAACTTGGAATTTGTTATTGAACACTTCATGAAATTCAAGAATTGTTCTTGAACTTTTTGAACAAAGTCTATGGATCTTTTTTGGTTCTTGAACTATTGTTCTTGAAGAGATGAAGTTCTAGAACCAGGGTTCTTGAACTTGCAAAGTTCTTGAACTTGCATTCTAGATATTTAAGTACGAAACTTCTATCGTTTAGCTTTACATAACATTTTAATTACTAAACTTTAGTTGTTTAGCTTTACATAAACTGTCCAATCAAAAGCCGTGTTATATATAGTACATTCAGACATCAGAAAGAGTGGGAAAATAGAGCTAAATCAGGATTTTTTATGCATTTTAATGTCTTGAAATAAACTGCATGATGAGATACACTGCACCTTACAAGACATATTTGTTATCTACCACTAAATACACTGAAGCATGCTAAAGTCCAAAAAACATGGACTATTTATTGTGTAATGGAATGTGTCAGGATTTAGAGGTAAAATCATCAATTTTTCTAGTAAATTACATGTACTCTGCATTATTTTGGAAAACCCAAATATCCTGTAAGTTTTTAATGATGTTCATTTGTTTGCTGATATTAATGATTTTCTAGGTAAATCTTTATTATGATTTTCTGTTATTTCACAGGTGAAATGGAAATAATTGTTTAAATGCATGCACATTCAAGAAACAATTCCTTCTGGCTGCTCAGGGAACAGGTAGAGATTATATTACAGATAAGTAGTAAAGGAGATTGCCAGGGGTCAGCGTGTCAATTAAACATGCGCACTATGAGCATTGGGACATATTCAGGAAATGGTACAAGATTTTTTTATATGGTTCAAGAACTGTTCTAGAACAAGTTCTTGAACTGTCCATGGCCTCTAAATGGCTGGTTCTAGAACTCTCTTAGTTCATGAACCAGTCCAAAATATTTTTCCTTAAAAGTTTCATTAATTGAAGTTCTTGAACTGTAAAGAACTAGTTCAAGAACTTGGCTGTTCTAGAACCAGTTCAAGAAGTTCTTGAACAGTTCTTGATAATTTCACAGGGGCTGCACATGCATTATCTAGAACAAATTCTAGAATTGTTCCAGAATAAATTCTAGAATATGTTCTAGAACTTTGTTCTAGAACGGCCATTTAATGTTCAAGAACAATTCTAGAACTAGTTCAAGAATTGTTCCAGAACCATTTCTTGAATTCCTCGCAGGGGAAGCCATCTGATCAGGATCTGCACTGTTTGACATTCAATTTATGAATTTGTAGCAATAAATTTGATTGGTTGATAGACAGAAATGGGTGTGGCTTAAATGAATATTCAGCAAGATAAGGGTTAAAATTGCCATTTCCAGATGCAAGTTTGTACCAAGTATCATTAATGAAGCTCTTATAGTTCTACAGAAACGGATTTAACCATAAGGGTGAAAGCTAAGATTGACGCAATAATTTACAAAGTCAATGAACAATGAAATGACACAAAATGACCCTCAAGTGTTAAACCCCAAGAATCAATTAATGACTTCTTACAGTCATGTAAACCATAAAAATCCTACAAGTTTGGACACCTTGAGCATTTGCTGTGATTCTCCAAAAGGTGATGAATGAATGGCAAACAGTGTAGACCCTGATCAGACTGCTCCTTCAGGAGCAGTCTGATCTGGGTCTGCACTGTTTGCTAAGGCCTGTCTGTCCCAATACTTAGGAACATTACGGTACCTCCTTCGTCTCTACAGAAAAAAAAGTTTTGAATGAAACAGAAATATTTGTACAGCAAAGTTTCGCCCCTTTATATAAACAAGAACACTGAAGGCCATGTCGCACCTGTGGTTGCATCAATGTCAGGTAAAAGTCCCACAAATTTGGAAGCAACGTCTCCAAAATGACCTATATAGTGTTGACTGGGATGTTAAACCTCAATCAAACAAACCTGTGGTTGTACTTCTTGATAAATGGATTGGAACATTTGGGCATATAACCATATGCTGATGAACTGACAAACACACAAATGAACACTAGGAAAACAAGGCTCCTAAATCACGCCAGCAGCCCTGCCTAAAGCAAGTGTGGCAAAAGTAAAATTAGCTTCAGTCTTTGGCAGCAATTTGGAAAATTTATTGGAAGGGCCGAAAAAATAACCTTTAAATGCTAGTTAAGCATCAGTGATTTTAAATCACTTTATCTCCCAGTTCCCAGTCCTCCTAAGTAGGGAGAAGCCTCCGTGGTGTAGTGGTTATGCTACTCGCCTTGTACACCAGAAGTCGTAGGATCGATCCCGGACTTCTCCAGACTTTCACCGAGGTTCCTTCTCCCCATATACCCCCCATAAACTTTAGTTTTCTCTATATAAAAGAAGCCTCCGCGGTGTAGTGGTTAGGCCACTGGCCTTGTAAACCAGGGGTCGCAGGATCGATCCCGGGCTGCTCCAGACTTTCCGATGAGTCTTTAAACCAAGGTCCCGTCTCCATATGATCTTAGCTGATGGTAATACGTAAAACTCAAACACACACTCACTCAAAAGTTGGAGGGGGATGAAAAGGGAGTTATCATACTATTGCACTGTCTCTCAGCTGTAGTGTGGGATGAGAACAGGGATCCTATTTTGTGTCAAACAAGCTGAGTCCAGATGTTCAAAGGAATGTTAATCAACACATCAACACATTAACAAATCTGTGAAACAAACACCACCCTGAACCCCAATTTATATTGGGAAAACTGGTGTTTACAGGGGTATACATAATTTTTCTTATTTCTGCTCCAAGACATAGGTTGTGTGTACTCGTTAGAACCGCCTCAATGAGGCGGTTCTAATGAGCACCCCAACCAATGTTTGCAGTATAAATAAGAAAAATATTAAGGATTTTCAGCAGAAAAGTAGCCATTCTTAAGATGTGAAAAAAATGCACTATATCACACGAGTGTGATAACGTACTGTTAACAAGCTCATTACTGTTCTAACAAGTTAAATATCTAATACTTGGCTATTTTTGCTGCAAAAATGTGTGTAGCTTTTCATTTCAGAATTTTAACAATACCGGTACATTAACTAATGCTATTGTTAGTTTTGAAAAACAGGCCCTTTAATTTTAATGAAGCTGTTGTGTAACACATTAAAACTTCCCTCATAAATATACATGTACTTATATTTTTTGCTGAAAACAATAAGAGTAGCTTTTGTAATGCACAGTTATTCACATTTTTTTCCATAAAAATTACGGTAATGATCCCAAGTTCTGGGACCGATAGGCCTAAGCAAATGGTACAGGACCTGATCAAACTGGATCCATACTGTTTGCCTGTATGCAAAAATATTTAGAGTTTGCGAGAAGATTCAGCAGACAACATTATAGAACAGACCACATCAACAGATGTACTTTTTCTCAGCATTAACCCTTAAGATGCTGAGAAAATTTGAAAATGTCATCTGCTTATGTCTTCTGCTTTTTTTCTTTTTGCTTGCATGCAAAAATATTTTGAAAAAGTTTGCGAGAAGCTTCAGCGGACGACATTATAAAACAGACCACATTTTAAGATGCATTTATTTTCCTCAGCATTAACCCTTAAAATACTGAGAAAACTAAATGTGAAAATGTCATCTGCTTATGTCGTCTGCTGAATTTTTTTTGGCAATCCTTTTTAAAAATATTTTTGTGTACAGGCAAACAGTGTGGACCCAAATCAGACTGCTCCTTCAGGAGCAGTCTGATTCAGGTTCACACTGTTTGTGAAAATGACTTTTAAAGTAATCAACAGACGACAAAGCAGACGACAATGTTCGTGATTGACATTTTATGAGGGTTAATGGCTTTTACCTGACTTTATTGTTCCATCTAAGAATTTTTCCAGGATTCGAATTAATCCTGCACATATGGACTAATTTTTTTTCAACATCCTGCAACTGTTTTCCTTTGTCTTTTACGGACTCCTCCGCCATAGTATGTATTAAAACACAATTGTTATATCCAAGTAGTTCTTTAGTTTCTTTTCAAATCCTTTTCCAAACTGATATTAATATCTGTTCAAACTAACACGTCTATCTGTTCGGTCTTTTGAAATGGTTGACAAGAATCGCTACTGATGCATCATGGGTGCAAACAAAGTATGCCGACAAAAACACATAAAATGTCAATATTAACTGATTCTTGATATTTAAATTCATTTTTATCGGTAGTGATATTCAAATTTTCGAGTTCAGTAGAAAATCAGTCAATATTAGCCTATATCACCAAAATAAAAACAAATCTCAGGATCTAGAAAAAAAATTCAATTCTGATATAATGAGGTTGATGTGTATTTGACCCTTATCCCGCAGAATAATTAAGTTAGCCACACCCATTCCTGACTTTCAACCAATCAGATTAGTTGATGTAATTTATTCTAACAAATTCACAAACTGAAAGATCCTGATCAGATGGTATCTGATCTGGATCTACACTTTTTGCTAAGATAGAGGTTGCTGTGAACAGTGGGATAAGGGTTAAATTAAATAGGTTGCAAGTGAAAAATGAATGCCTGCAAAATATGACAATGCACATGCATAATATGACAATGACAATTATTAATACAGATAGATGCATTTGGGTATACCGTAACAATCCTAAAAATTTGGACACCTTGAGGACTTGCTGTAATTCTCCTAAACTATTAACAAAATAGTTTCACGATCCAGCAACAGCCTCCGTGGTGTAGTGGCTTGTAAACCAGGGTTGCAGGATTGATCCCGGGCTCCTCAGGACTTTCGGATTAGTCTTTAAACCAACGTCCCGTCTCCGTATGACCTTAGCTGTTGGTGAGACTTAAAAAACTCAAACACTCACAATCCTGCAAGGCGCCCAAATGGTACAGACGGAATGACAAACAGTCTAGACCTGCACTGTTTGCTTAGACTGATCTGTCCAAATATTTAGAATCATCACAGTATTTCATAACTCCAGACACTAAAGGTGGGGTAATGAGTATAACTATGGTAAGGGATGATAAATTCTCTTGTCAGAAAAGAAACATGTTGTGGGTCTCTAAGTACCCACAACTTCGATATACAGGGCAGTCCCTTTATAACACTATACTTCGGATGCACAGAACAGGACTTTGTTATACGTGAACCATGTTATAAAGGGATATTTTTATATAAAAACTGTAGTAAAATTCTAATTTGGGAGGCCATGTTATAACCAAAACCGTGTTATAATGAGTACATTTTGTTTGTTTGTATTGAGTTTAACAGCCCAGTCAATACTATTTTAGGGCATTTTTGAAACGGTCAGTTTTTCCTGGGCAAGCTTATACATAAGTGGTTAACCAGTACTATGCACATTCATTTGCCAGAAACTGACAACTACCCTTCTTGAATCAGCGAAAGGGAGAGAATGACCATAGAAAAGATTTCATGATCAATCTCCACATAATGAGTAGAGTACTAAAAGGTCTAAAGTGTATGTTTTTGTTGAAAAATAAGCCAAAATAACAACAAATTATCCTCACTAACCCTCGATACCTGAAACTATGATACTTGTTCATGTATTTCATCCATTTCTTAAAAGAAAATTTAAGTCAAGTTAAGTCACTCCCAAACTAGGAATCTGAACCATGTCAGTTGCGAACTACGTAATCCAAATATCAGCGCTCCGAAGAATATGTGTTTTTTATTATTTCTCTCTTCTCTCGAACACAGATCACATTGACAATACCGTGCTTGCTAGAATTAACCCATAAAATGCCAATCACGACAATCGACATCTGCTTTGTCATCTGCCAGTTACTTTAAAAGTCCTTTTTTGCAAACAGTATGGGCCCAGATCAGACTGCTCCTGTAGGAGCAGTCTGATCTGGGCCCACACTGTTTGCCTGTTTGCAATTTTTTTTTTTAAACGTTTGCAAGAAGATTCAGCAGACGACATAAGCAGACGATATTTTCAGATGTTGTTTGGCAGCATAAGAATTAATACTGTCTCAAGCTGATAAACAAAATCTCCGGTTACAAACATGGAGCTCAAGACAAGAAGATGTACCAAGGATATTTAAGGAATAATTTTCCTTATTTCTTGTCAGAAACACAATGTTGTGGGTACAAGTTAGAATCGCCTCAATGAGGCAATTCTAACAAGTACCCACAACATGTTTTTATGTTGAAACAAGATAAAATTATCACCCCTGCCTACAATCTGGAGCTGGAAAGTAGGCTGAAGGACAAATGGGCCGTGTCAAGCGATTTTGGTACTTATCGCCTATGCGAGCAGCGAAGGTTCAGGCGAGCCTGCGCATCCGCGCAGTCTCGTCAGAACCTTCGCTGCTCGCTCATACAAGCAGTGAATCAAGACGAACCTTCAGACAGAAAGCCATATCCCTGGCCCCTCTGAATAGCTGGGCATGCACAGTTAAAATTTGTCATGATGGAATGCTCGAAGACCCAAATTCGCTTGGCTGGGCTCAAATGTTATAGTGTAATACCTGACATTTGGGTTGATTGTCAGGCCGACTAAAGCTTCTAAGCACAGCAGCTTCACATTATTGAAATCCACATGACTTACACTGATTTTGTATGAAATATATGTAACAGTTATTTGTCATGCAATTTTTTAAAAATTGTGGCTTCAAAGAAAGCTTACTGTAAAACATGGACTTGGCTCATGTGCTCCGGCTTTGGCATTGTAGATCCAGATCAGCTGCTACAGAGTGCCACATCTGATCAGGGTTTTCACTGTTTGCATAAAAGACAATCTTGCACACCAGATCAGGAAATCCATAGTTTTAGCTTGGGATAGAAATTCTGTTCTGACCCTGGTGTTCTTACCCAAAATCGAATATTCTCGCGTGTTTCATAAATGCACTGGATATGCGTCGTCGTTATGGTTGACGTCACAGCATGTTACGCGGCGTCACTAGTCATAACAACATGGTCTTGACAATATGGCCAATGTCAGCAAGAGGTGACTGTATTATCAAATATCCATGCTCAGAAATGAAAGGTAGGCAAGAAAAAGAATCCTATATGGGTGTGAGGGGTGGATAGAAAAATCCGTTCCTTCGGGCTCACTGTCCGGCATCACTTGGCAAGCCTCGTGATGCCGGACAGTGACCCTCGGGACAGATTTTTCCATCCACCCCTCACACCCATATAAGATTCTTATAGGATTATACCTAACTTTGTTCTACAATTTTTGGGTTGACTGTTTGTCAATGGACCTAAACCATTATCCCACTGCATAAATTAATTCAGCCACACCTATTTACATTTCATCCAATCAAGTTTCTTGATGTAATTTATTCATTCAAATTTGCAAACTTAATGTCAATTTGACTATTGGTTTGGGAGGAGATGTCATTTGAAGAATTTCCGAACCAAACCACATTTTAGCAAATCTGAATCTCCATGTCACCAGGATGCTTTCCACCAGGTATCAGCTTAATTAGGCTGGCC
Source organism: Lucinisca nassula (assembly GCA_963580285.1). Classification (NCBI taxonomy): domain Eukaryota; kingdom Metazoa; phylum Mollusca; class Bivalvia; order Lucinida; family Lucinidae; genus Lucinisca; species Lucinisca nassula. The sequence continues at coordinate 26,383,460 of OY757023.1, forward strand.
ACCCATGTATCCATTCGGTGTAGATTTCTTTATTTTTCCATTTTCCTTCTCGGGTAAAATTCAAGAAATTGGAATACCTCGGAAGACACGGTCACGGATACCGTGGTTACAGCTTAATCTGATTTCCGGCTTCGGGAGATGTCGAAAATGAGAAAAGTTAATGACCGACAGACCGAAGACAGACAGACGATGGACAACATGCCAGCTTTGCTGAAGGCAAGCTGTTTACGGTATTTAACCCTTGTCCTGTTGTGCCCGGATATGCCTTGTCTTTCAAACAATGTAGATCCAGATCAGATGGCTTCTGAAGAAGCCATCCGATCAGGATCTACATTGTTTGCCATTCAAATTGTGAATTTGTTGCAACAATTTGCATCAAGTAATCTGTTTGGCTGATAATCAGTAGTAGGTGTGGCATATATAAATATTCAGCAGGACAAGGGTTAAGGACATGTGCAAAACTACATGCCCTACCCTACCTTGTGGCTCAGGCATAAAAATTGTATTTGAGTCTGGAGTGTATGTAGTGTACACTTGCGAGTAATGGCCAATGTGACTGATCGCAGTATCAGTAGAAAGAAAGAAAGAGTCTAAGTTGACTGAGGACACCACAATCAGATAGTGCGGATAGTGCCCCTCTTCTATTAACCCATTGTATGCTAGTGGACTCTTCCACTGCTATATGTTGGACAAGGTCCATTTGTCATATATGGGGTGTCAGACCTATTTTCTCGTTTTATTCTATTTTTAATGGAAAATTCTGTCAGCAAATAGTACAGGTCCTGATCAGACGCCGCAGAATGCGGCGTCTGATCTGGACCTGCACTGTTTGCCAAGGTACCCCTTTAAGGGTTTCCCCACATGCAATTGTTTGTTTGATTTGATGTTTAATGTCCCCTTCAGCACTGTAAAGGTCATTTTGGAGACGTTACTTCCAATTTTGTGGGACTTTTACCCGACATTGAGATAAAATGACATCTCAAGCCCTGTCGCCGAATGAAACCATTAGGGTTTATTAGCATGGACGGTCCGTCTCGCACCGCGGTTCCTGGACAGGCTTAGATCCTCTAAGCTGTTTACCAGTACTAGTGTGCGGGCCGGATTCAGCTCTGGGTGGAAGCATCATGCAGCCCATATGTTTCTTCAAGCCCCTTTGGGCGGGGGCACATAAAATGGGTTAAACCATAATTATGACAGTTTGCCAGAGAAAATCAATGCTCATATTAAGCTTATTAACCCCTTTCTACCCTGAAGACAAAAAACAAGAGGACCATGATAGTCCTGTATCTTTCACCTGTGGCAGTTTTGGAACACTTTGTTTGTTTGAATTGAGGTTTTACATCCCCATCAATACTATCTAAGTCATTTTGGAGATTTTATTCATATTGTGGTCATCTGTACATTACGATAACACACCCATGGGACATAGTGCATTTTTCACATCTCCAAAATGGCTACTTTTCTGAAGAAAATCCGGGATATTTTCCTTATTTATACTGCAAACATAGGTTGTGGGTGCTTGTTAGAACCGACACATTAAGGCGGTTCTAACGAGTACCCACAACCTATGTCTTGGAGCAAAAATAAGAATAATAAGGTACATCCTAGTAAAACCCAGTATTCTCTTATAAAGTGGGGTTTAGGGGGTGTTCATTTCACGGACTTGTTCACATGATGTAAGCTTCATGCAAATCTGACAAAGAATGCAGGAGCTATATATACGCTGGCCACAATGGCGTTTTCCTGCGGTTCGACAAAGTAATATTTGCCCGGCAAATAGTTCAGTCAAATTCCCTGTACCCCGAGCTTGGATAAAAATCTGTGGGCTGAATATAGTATTCTCATTTTCAGGATCAAAATTACAAATACATGTATGGTATTCAGGGTGTAAAGGGCTAAAGATTACACTTCTGCTATATGGGGGTGAAAGGGCTGAAATCCTTTCTCTTTTATAATTAATTTGAAGTAGCTGTATCACTCGTTGTCACTTTGGACCTTTATCTATCATACATCAAATATCAACCAAATCCATCATATGGTTTGGAAAATATGAGCTCTTAAAAAATTTAATGTAAAAGTCTTTCACCTTGACCTTGGGGAAATAGACATGGGCCGGGTATGGCTGAATAAAACTTTGGACCGGTACCCATCATCATAGCTAATATGAACCAAATCCATTGCATGGTTTGGAAAATATGAACTCTTCCAGAAGCTATAACATAAAAATTCTACTTTAACCCTTGTCCTGCTGAGCCTGGATACGTCTTATCTTTCAAACAATGTAGATCCAGATCAGATGGCTTCTGAAGAAGCGATATGATCAGGATCTTCATTGTTTGTCATTCAATTTATGAATTTGTTGCAACAATTTGCATCAAGTACCCCCCGTAATCTTGTTTATTTGATCTGAGGTTTAACGTCCCCGTCAACACTGTATAGGTCATTTTGAAGACACTGCTTCCACTTTTGTGGGACTTTTACCTGACATTGAGATGAAATGAATCTCAATCCCTGCCGTGTAACAATGCTTAGTGTTCACTCGACGCTTAGTGTTCACCATGGACTCTAAGCGTTGATGGCGAACACTAAGCGTTGCCACTGCAATGCTTAGTTGCCACTGCAACGCTAATTAGTGTTCACCATGTACACTAAGTGTTGCAGTAGCAACGCTTAGTGTTCACTATCAACGCTAAGTGTTCACCATGGACACTAAGCGTCGAGACTGTTGATACTGTGTGCAATCCCAACGCTTATTGTTCACCATGGCATTAGCTCGCCAAATACAATGAAGTACAATGAGAGCTATTGTTGTCACATCAGTCGTCCGCTTTTGCGTTTGCGATTTCAACAGTCACGCATCACAGAGTACTCATATTTTGGACTTTAGTACCTCGGAGAGTCTTCTTATGTTCCAAGAGAACAGACCCCTGGGTGCATGCCCCAGGGTGGGGCTAGGGGTCATAATCTAGAACATCTCTGTAAAACTGTGTTTAAGTTTTTGAAATGCTTATATCTCAACAATCACTCATCACAAAGCATTCATATTTACAACTTTGATACCCTGGGGTGTCTTCTGAGAAAACCTGTGAGTGTCTTCTGAGATGCCAAAAGAACATACCCCTGGTTTCATGCCTTTGGTGGGGTTAGGGGGTTAAAATCTAGGACACATTAGAAATTTGTTTAAATACATTTCCAGTGTGCTATCAAGTTACAAACTCAATTGACAATACAACAGCCAACTATGCGACATTGGTTCAAGTGTGAAAGGGTGAAAATCATGGTGACCTACATTTTACAGTCCAGTGATTTTGCCTTATATCTTCAATACTTTTTGATGGAGACGTGTCATACCTGGGATTATTTGTTTCATAGGACCCCATGATTGATCTCAAATATATCTAGGTCAGTGTGACATATATTTCATGGTTCAGTGTTGCCTTATATCTTGAATACTACTTGACAGAGAAACATCAAACCTGGATCATTAGTTCCATGTGACACAATAACTGACCTCCAAATAAATCTAGGTCAGTGTCATATTGACTCATAATACCAAGTAATGATGTTCATATACCAAAAGGTCTTCGTGTTATAAGGCAAAATCACTGGACCATGAAATATAGGTCATGATGACATTCGTTTCTCTGGTCAAATGTCGGGTCGTACTGTCTCGTAATACTGAAGTTTGATGTTCATACATCAAGAAGTATTCGTGTTATAAGGCAAAATTACTTTTTTTCATACCAGAAAATGAACACTAGCGGTTGATACTGCATTCCGATCTACATGATCGATGCTTAGTGTTCATTAGGCAAAATGAACAATAAGCGTTGACAGTGGCAACGCTTAGTGTTCACCATCAATGCTTAGTGTCCATGGTGAACACTAAGCGTCGAGTGAACACTAAGCAGCGCTACGCTGCCGCCCAATGAAACCAATAGGGTTTATAAGAATGGACGGGCCGACTCGCACCGCTTTGCCTGGGCAGGCTTAGATCCTCTAAGCGGGTTACCAGAACTCGCGTGCGCGTCAGTTTCAGCTCTGCATGGAAACATCCATCATGCAGCCAATCTATTTCTTCAAGCCCCGATGGGCAGGGGCAAGCATCAAGCAATCTGACTGGTTGATAATCAGTAGTGGGTTTGGCATATTTAACTATTCAGCAGGTCAAGGGTTAACATAGAAGATTTCTTAGTCTGTGACCTTGGCCTTGCTGAAAAAGTTTTTGAACCTATATCTAATATCATACCAAATATGAACCAAACCCATCGAACGGTTTGGAAAATATGAGCTCTTTAAAGTTCAGGTTCTATGAGTACATAGTACAAATGCCATAACTTGAGTTTAACAGGATCACAATACATGAATGAAAAACAAAAAAATATATGCCCCCAGCATCATGCCAATGGAGACTATAAAACCTGTGACCTCCGGATCACCAGTCTGATGCACATCTGACTGTGCCACTGAGGCCCCGTGTGTCACAATAATGACAAATGGGGAATATACCTTCCATGACCCCTGCAATATTCATGTCACTTGAACCCTCTTTGTACCAAATGGAAGATCCTCCTTATATAGGACAGGAGACCATTTCGAAATTTAGGGGCGACAGGTTGTGTTATCTTTAAAATTTATTTGGAAAATAGCTGAGCTTTGTGCAAATAGCTTTGACCCTAATCAGACGCCAGATTTTGCGGCATCTGATATGGGCCTGCACTGTTTGCCAGGGTATTCATTTTGGTGTTTCCGGTACAAAATGGGTTAAGGGGCCTGGACAATGGTGGAAAGGATAATAATATGGCAAGAACTGTTTTTTTTTTTCGATTTTGGTTCTTTCAAGATTATCAGGTTACATGTATTTCACTTATTTTCAGTCGATCAATAACCCTTGACATGCTGAATATTTATATATGCCACACCCACTACCGATTCTCAACCAATCAGATTACTTGATGCAAATTATTGCAACAAATTCACAATCTGAATGGCAAACAATGTAGATCCTGATCAGATGGCTTCGTCAGAAGCCATCTGATCTGGATCTACATTGTTTCAAAGATAAGGCATATCCGGGCTCAGCAGGACAAGGGTTAAAATGATTAATCAGAGGTGGGCACATACCAGAGTACCTGGAGAAAGAAAACCCACCTGACCTTACATTGCGGAACTTGGCATCTTACATGTGACCCCAGACTGGCGCAAACTACACGGGTGAGAGACCAATGATTAAGATCAGCGCTCTCATCCATGAGGCCAAAGGCAGTAAGCAGACCTTGCTATGGGCATCCAGTGGATGCCCATAGCAAGGCCTGGTTACTGCCTGAGCAATGGTCCTTCAAATGCAGCAAAAACAAGAAAGATGTGTTTGTCTTTATGAAACACAAACCTGTGCCCAGGACAAGGTCAATTTTTTCTAGGTCACAGGTCAATTTTTTTGTATGAGCAGGAAGCCCTCGTCACAAGGAACCTACATGCCAGATATGAAGACTGTATCTCAAATGGTTCAATTGTTATGACCAATGTTAAAGTTGTTCAACCAACCAACAAACAGACAGGGCAAAAAACAATCCGCGCTATCGCTACAAGAAACATAAAAACCTTTTAGCAATTAAAACGGTCCAAGAACCAGCCATTTTATACATGTACTTAAGTCAAAATCAATGTTTCTATCTAGAATGAGGCAGTCATTAATTTACGGTAACTAGTCTAAAGATTCTCATATAGCAGTAAGCATCCGGAAATTTTGATTCATTTTATAAGACATCAAAGCGTTGATCCATACTGGCAAAATGGAAAATAGTGTAGACCCTGATTAGACTGCTCCTCAGAGGAGCAGTCTGATCTGGGTCTACACTGTTTGCTAAAGCATATAAGTTTAATCATTTAGGGAAATTACATGAAGTCACGTAGGCAGTACACCTGAGCACGGTGATATCTGAGCGATTCTTCAGTTGCCAAGCAACTTGGATAGGATTTTAAGCATAGATGTTTCCATATATATGTACAACTTCTTTAAAATGATCTCTTCTGAGTAACAAGAGGTTTAAGTAACCCATAAACATCTTTATAACTCTTGTTTGTTATACACAGTTCTGTATACAGTCCAACCTGTGTTAAGCAAGCACCTCAGGGATAATGAAAATGTGCTTGCTTAAGACAGGTGCTTGCTTAATACAGGTGAATTTTAATGCATTTATCTTTGTCGGAAACAAAATGCCCGCTTGCTTAATAGAGGTGGCCACAAAGACAGGTTTGACTGTATATCACAGTAAAAGATGGGTCCCAAAAAGGTTTTGTTTGTTTGTGTGTTTGGAGTTAACACTTGTTTAGGTCATTTTTGAGCCAGTCTGTTTACCTATCCACACTTTTCCTGGGCAGGCTTGTATGGTGGCCGTTAACCAATAGTGCACATTCTTTTGCCAGAAACTGACAACTGCCCTTCTTGAATCAGCGAAAGGGAGAGAATGACCGTAGAAAAGATTTCATGATCAATCCCCACGAAAGAATGTTGCTGACCCAAGCAGGTATCAAACCCGTGCCCTCCTGATCACCAGTCAGATGCCCATCTGACTGAGCTACCGAGGCTGGGCCCAAAAAAGGTACAGATTTTATACAAAATTGACCATAAATGGTCATAGACAGTAAACCCTCTTTATACCGACATTCGTTATAATGACAAAACTCGTTATAACAGCAATTTGAATGGAATGACTACTCAGCTAAAGGCTTAGCCTCTGTTTTGAGACGCGTGGACTTCCCTCGGGTTGGAAATGCACAAATCAAGTCCATAGTCATGAAAGAGTCTAGCTAGCTAGCTAGCTTGCAATCTAATACTCCAAGAAACAAATCTTATAGATATTTATTAGAATTGCCTCAACAAGGCGATTCTAACAAATGTCTATAACATTTGTTTTATTTGGTAATAAAGGGGAAAACTCCTACCTGGGATTCTTTATAACGGCACAATAATTGTATAGGTCATTTTGGAGGTGTTTCTTCCAATTATGTGGGACTTTTACCAAACACTGACAGGGATTTTCCTAGTGCAACTTTGGGGCCGGTAATCGGCCCCTATTTTTCCCAGTTTAGAGACAGACATTCCCAAATTTTATAACAAATTTCCCAATTTCTGATGTTGTGCTACATTTTGATAATAAAATAATGAAAATTAAACCAAAATTGACAAAGTTACAGCTGATTTAAATTCCAAATTATAAATATTAGCGAGCTGTTTTTCCCAAACCCAGTGGCCCCTGATTCTGAAGGGTGAGAAAATCCCTGACTGAGATGAAATGACACCTCAAGCCCTGTCTCCCAGTGAAACCAATAGGGTTTATAAGTATGGACGGTCCAACTTGCACCACTTTGCCTGGGCAGGCTTAGATCCTCTATGCAGTTTACCAGTACTCTACTACTCGTGTGTGGTCGGTTTCAACTCTGAGTGGACGCATCACGCAGCCCATCTATTTCTTCAAGCCCCGATGGGCCAGGCAGTTTAATTTAATGGTATTTATCAGCATAAATATGGTTTAAATATCTGACTTTTCCTTTCCGTCTCTATCCTTTATTATTTCTAAAGTTCTAATACACATAAACCTCTCGTATTTTATAACACTTTTCATTATATAAAATATGACATAATTTTGGATATATCACAATTTAACCCTTGTACTGCTGAATATTTAAATATGCCACACCCACTACCGATTATCAGCCAATCAGATTACTTGATGCAAATTATTGCAACAAATTCACAATCTGAATGGCAAACAATGTAGATCCTGATCAGATGGCTTCTTCCGAAGCCATCTGATCTGGATCTACATTGTTTGAAAGACAAGGCATATCCGGGCTCAGCAGGACAAAGGTTAAAGATGGACTCATACATGTATAGAGAAGATTGAAAAATGACCACAAACCTTTTTCAATATAATCTATATGTATAATATTGAAAATTCAATATAATCTGTACATTTTTGTTTAGATATAACAACTGTTGTTTACATGAAACTAACATGGCTTCTAAAAACCCTAAATATTCGGACATCTTGAGGACTTTCTGTAATTCTCCTAAAATTTTAACAAATTTGTATCATGATCCAGCTAGGAGTCCAAAAAGTGCAGACAGAATGGTAGTGTAGACCCTGATCAGACTGATCCTACAGTATTAAAATGACAATATGGGAGGCAAGACCTGGTCGTGTTGTAACCAAAACCTTGTTATAAGGTGCTCCCTGCCCAATGGAGCTGAAAGAAATAGATGATGCTTCCAAGCAAAACTATCCTGGGCAGACGATGCACATGTAATGTCAAGCCTTAGTTTTGCAGAAAATCAGGAAAGAAAATACCCAGAAAATGCTGTATGCTACAGATGCTTAGCACCTGAAGGGTTAATCTCCAGGATGCCCGCTACTTGAACGTAGATGCGATTTGCTACCTACTTTCAAACCAGGTAGCAACTACTTGCTACTTGCAAAAAAAGAAAGTTGATTTCTAATACTGAACAGCTTATGTATAAAAGCATGGATTGGTAAACTGATCTGCATGGGGAAGCTTTTCAACAACTCACTAACTGCATGGATAATCTTTTCATTGATTCACTGACTGCATAGAGAAGCTTTTCATCGACTCTCTGACTGCATGGAGAATCTTTTCAATGATTCACTGACTGCATAGAGAAGCTTTTCATCGACTCTCTGACTGCACTGAGAAGCTTTTCATCAACTCACTAACTGCATGGAGAATCTTTTCATTGATTCACTGACTGCATAGAGAAGCTTTTCATTGACTCTCTGACTGCACTGAGAAGCTTTTCATCGACTCTCTGACTGCATGGAGAAGCTTTTCATTGATTCACTGACTGCATAGAGAAGCTTTTCATCGACTCTCTGACTGCACTGAGAAGCTTTTCATCGACTCTCTGACTGCATGGAGAATCTTTTCATTGATTCACTGACTGCATAGAGAAGCTTTTCATCGACTCTCTGACTGCACTGAGAAGCTTTTCATCGACTCTCTGACTGCATGGAGAAGTTTTTCATCGACTCTCTCACTGCATGGAGAAGCTTTTCATTAACTCACGGACTGCATGGAGAAGCTTTTCATCAACTCACTGACTGCTTGGAGAAGCTTTTCATCAACTAACTAGCAAGGAGAAGCTTTTCATCAACTCACAGACAGCATGGAGAAGCTTTTCATCAACGCACTGACTGCAAGGAGAAGCTTTTCATCAACTAACTAGCAAGGAGAAGCTTTTCATCAACTCACAGACAGCATGGAGAAGCTTTTCATCAACGCACTGACTGCAAGGAGAAGCTTTTCATCAACTGACTGACTGCACGGAGAAGCTTTTCATCAATGCACTGACTGCAAGGAGAAGCTTTTCATCAACTCACTGACTGCTTGGAGAAGCTTTTCATCAACTCACTGATTGCATGGAGAAGCTTTTCATCAACGCACTGACTGCATGGAGAAGCTTTTCATCAACGCACTGACTGCAAGGAGAAGCTTTTCATCAACTAACTAGCAAGGAGAAGCTTTTCATCAACTCACAGACAGCATGGAGAAGCTTTTCGTCAACTCACTGACTTCATAAAGAAGCTTTTCATCAACTCACTGACTGCCAGAAGAAGCTTTTTATCAACTAGCAAGGAGAAGCTTTTCATTAACTCACTGACTGCATGGAAAAGCTTTTCATCAACTCACTGACTGCTTGGAGAAACTTTTCATGGACTCACTGCCTGCATGGAGAAGCTTTTCATGAACTCACTGACATCAAGGAGAAGCATTCAATCAACTCAGAGACAGCAAGGAGAAGCTTTTCATCAACTCATTGACTCATGGAGAATCTTTTCATGAACTCACTGACTCATGGAGAAGCCTTATATAAACTCACTGACTGCATGGAGAAGCTTTTAATCTACTCACTGACAGCAAGGAAAATCTTTTCATCAACTCGCTGACTGCTTGGAGAAGCTTTTCACAACTCACTGAGTGCAGGGTGAAGTTTTTTTTATCAACTCACTGACTGCATGGGAAAGTTTTTCATCAATTCACTGACTGCTTGGAAAAGCTTTTCATCAACTCGCTGGTTCATGGAGAAGCTTTTCATCAACTCACTGACAAGAAGGAGAAGCTTCCCATCAACTCACGGACTGCAATGGAGAAGCTTCCCATCAACTCACTGACAGCAAGGAGAAGCTTTTCATCAGCTTACTTACTCATGGAGCGTTTCATCAACTCACTGACTGGATGGAGAAGCCTTTCATCAACTCACTCACTCACTGCATGGAGAAGCTTTTCATCAACTCCCTGACTGCATGGAGAAGCTTTTAATCTACCTACTGACAGCAAGGAGAAGAAGTTTTTCATCAACTCAACACTGACTGCATGGAGAAGCTTTTTATCAACTCAATGACAGCATGGAGAAGTTTTTCATCAACTCACCACTGCTTGGAGTTGCTTTTCATCAACTCACTGACTGCATGGAGAAGCTTTTCATCAACTCACTGACTGCATGGAGAAGCTTTTCATCAACTCACTGACTGCATGGGGAAGCTTTTCATCAAATCACTGACTACTTGGAATAGCCTTTCATCGACTCACTGACAGTATGGAGAGGCTTTTCATCAGAAGGCTGATCTGAGTCTTCTCTGGGCACATGTCTTATTGTAGGTTTTGTTGTGCATTGGCCCAATTTTCATTCTGTTCATGGTCCTATGAATTACCCTGACAGTACTCAGGTATGAAACTGATCTGAGTGTTTATTGTGAGCATGTCCTGAGAGATAAATTTACATATTCCAGGACTCCTTTTACTGTGTTGGTACTCACCGTTTCATAGGAAAATCACAGTCCTCATCAATTGCCTGGTCCACCAAATCCTTTGTCTTTTGCATAGCTGAGTTGGCTGATGCATAACCTACAATGATAATAAACATTCATGATTTATCTCCCCAGCCCTCAGGTCACAGCTTCAGCTGAGTAGGACCGGCCTCAGTAGCTCCGTCGGATGCGCGTATGTCTGGTGATCAGGACTACGTGGGTTCGATACCTGCCGGGATCGGCATTTTTCTTTCGTGGAAATTGATCATGAAGTCTTTTCTATGGTCATTCTCTCCCTTCCACTGATTCAAGAAGGGCAGTTGTCAGTTTCTGGTGAAAGAATGTGCACCGGACTGGTTAACCCCTTGCGTATAAGCCTGCCCAGAAAAAGAATGGACAGGTAAATTGACTGGCTCAAAAATGACCTAAAATAGTGTTGACTGGGCCATTAAACTCCAATACAAGCAAACAAAAACAGCTGAGTAGGATTATCGAGTATCAGATAGGGGTTAACTGTATTCAAAACTGCCATTTGGGGAAGTAAATCAGGGGGTTTTACATTTAAAAATTTCCTCTTATGGCCACCTGCCAGTGGAGCCTTAAAATGGAATATGCGACTGTAACACTGATGATTTATCTCCCCAAATGACAGTTTTCAATACAGTTATCCCCATTCTAAAGCACTTATTCGGTTGTTTTGTTAAAACTATATACTACTATATTTTGAGAAAAAAAAAACGACAAGCGCTGTGCACTGTGTAAATCCAAATTTACAAATTCCAGCAGATGAATAGGATGTTGGATTTCCAAAAGTATATCGCAAAATATACTGTCGCAAAATTTTGACGTTATCCAATCAGATATTGCATTACATATGCAAGTGCACTAGAAAAAGGGATATTTTTTTATTTACTACTGGTTAGAAACATACATGTACATGTATGTTGTGGGTATTTGTTAGAATCGCCTCAACAAAATACTGTTTGGGATTGACTGTTTGCCAATGCATACCTGTGATTATTTTTTGAACTGTAAGAGGGAGATTTGCCATTGTGATGAGGGAGATGTAAAGAGACACCAAAATTTTACTAAAATTTAGCATAATTAGGCAAAAATTAGCATCAAAATGAGAAAGTCTCCCTTCTGATGAGGGAGGTTACTCAGGTATCACAGGTATGACAATGAACCCAAAGTAACTAAGCACTGTAGCTTTGTGTTGTTGATGTCCACCTGACTATCAGTGATTTGTATGGATATTTACAACCATAGTTTTCCTGTCATCGTGCTGTAAAAAAGAAAGCGTGTTGTAAAACGCTGACTCGGCTCATGAGCTGGGATATTGGCAAACAGTGTAGACCCAGATCAGATGCTACACAATGCAGCCTCTGATCAGGGTCTTCACTGTTTGTTTAACCCATTGAGTAGCATAAACCCCAAAGAGAGTAATTGGCAAACAGTGCAGGCCCAGAATGTGGCATCTGATCAGGGCCTACACTGTTTGCTAAAAGTTCAGTCATTCAGTCATTTCCAAATCAATTTTGAAGAAAACACAACCTGACACCCCTAAATTTTGAAATGGACTCCTGCTATATATAAGCAGAAAGATTCCGTTTCGTACAAAAAGGGTTAAAGTACAAGTATTTAAGGGTTAGACAAAACAGTCAAAGCTCATATTCAGCAGCATTTTCCCAGCCTACATTTAAAAACAATGTGAAACTAGAATTTGTTTTTCTACAAAAACACAGATGTCTCCCCCATTTTTGACTGCTAAGTATAACCTTGACATTGGAGGTATTGAGCTGGGTCTTGTGTGCAACACATCATATAATGAAGATGAACATTTCTGCATAGTAACTTTAAAAATGTTCATAAAAAAATAAATAATAACAAAGTTATTGGCCGTAAACAAAAAAAGCACTTTTTTACCTTTGACCTCTAAGTATGGCCTTGACCTTTGCGGTACAACACATCATCTCATGATGGTTAACATTTCTGCCAAGTAATTTCATAATCCATCAAAGAATAAGGAAGTTATTGGCTGTCCTTTTTTTTTACCTTTGACCTCTAGGTATGACCTTGACATTGGAGGTATGGCCCTAGGTCTTGCACATGACTCATGGTCAAACTTTCAAGCCTCTAGCTCCAATAGTTTTTGAGATATCTTGCTGACAAGATTTTATTAAAAAAAAATTCAAAGGGCAATAACTCTTGAAAGGGGCATAATCAAGACGAGAAAAAAAATACGCGTCAGCTTATTTTCCATCAGGAATGCATAAATGAAATTTCAAAACCATAGCATACACAGTTCTAAAGTTCTGCTATGCATCACTTTTAGCATTCATTACAATGGGCACAAATTACCAAAATGACAAAGGGCCATAACTCGCAAAGTATTTTTCGGAATTTTGTCAAAAGTTAATCAGTTCATATACTCATCACCACCAATATACTCAACAACTTTCAAGGGTCTAGCTCCAATAGTGTTTGAGGTATTTTGCTGACAAGATTTTATTAAAAAAAATTCAAAGGGCAATAACTCTTGAAAGGGGCATAATCCGGACGAGAAAAAAAATACGCGTCAGCTAATTTTTCATGAGGAATCCATATATGAAATTTCAAAACCCTAGCATACACGGTTCTAAAGTTATGCTATGCATCACTTTTAGCATACATTACAATGGGCACAAATTACCAAAATGACAAAGGGCCATAACTCACAAAGTATTTTTCGGAATTTTGTCAAAAGTTAATCAGTTCATCTACTCATCGCCACCAATATATTCACCAACTTTCAAGGCTCTAGCTCCAATAGTTTTTGAGATATCTTGCTGACAAGATTTTATTAAAAAAATTTCAAAGGGCAATAACTCTTGAAAGGGGCATAATCTGGACGAGAAAAAAAATACGCCTCAGCTTATTTTCCATCAGAAATGCATATATGAAATTTCAAAACTATAGCATACACGGTTCTAAAGTTATGCTATGCATCACTTTTAGCATACATTACAATGGGCACAATTTACCAAAATGACAAAGGGCCATAACTCACTAAGTATTTTTCGGAATTTTGTCATAAGTTAATCAGTTCATCTACTCATCACCAACAATCTATTCACCAACTTTGGAGGCTCTAGCTCCAATAGTTTTTGAGATATCTTGCTGACAAGATTTTATTAAAAAAATTTCAAAGGGCAATAACTCTTGAAAGGGGCATATTCCTGACGAGAAAAAAAATACGCGTCAGCTAATTTTCCATGAGGAATCCATATATGAAATTTCAAAACCCTAGCATACACGGTTCTAAACTTATGCTATGCATCACTTTTAGCATTCATTACAATGGGCACAAATTACCAAAATGACAAAGGGCCATAACTCACAAAGTATTTTTCGGAATTTTGTCAAAAGTTAATCAGTTCATCTACTCATCACCATCAATATATTCACCAACTTTCAAGGCTCTAGCTCCAATAGTTTTTGAGATATCTTGATGACAAGATTTTATTAAAAAAAAAATTCAAAGGGCAATAACTCTTGAAGGGGGCATAATCCGGACGAGAAAAAAATATGCGTAAGCTAATTTTCCATGAGGAATCCATATATGAAATTTCAAAACCCTAGCATACACGGTTCTTTAGTTATGCTATGCATCAAAAGCGTAACTGACGGACGAACGGACGAACGAACCAGAACCAATATGCCCCTCCAACTTTTTCAAAGTTGGGGGCATAATAAGAAAGTTATTGACAGAACACAAAAAAGGCCCTTTTTTTACCTTTAACCTCAATGTATGACCTTGACCTTTCAGGTATTAAACTGGGTCATGCGTGCAACACATCATCTCATGGTGGTTAACATTTCTGCCTAGCAATTTCAAAATCCATCTAAAAATAAGAAAGTTATTGACCAAACACGAAAAAGGCCCCTTTTTTACCTTTGACCTCTATATATGACCTTGACATTTTAGGTACCAAACTGAATCATGCATGCAACACATCGTCCCATGATAGTTAACATGTTTGCCAAGTAACTTCAAATTCTATTTAAAAATAGGCAAGTTATTGACAAAACCTGAAAAAAGGCCCCTTTTTTACCTTTGACCTCTAAGTATGACCTTGACCTTTGAGGTACCAACCTGGGTCATGCGCGCAACACATCGCCTTATATTGGTTCACATTTCTGCCATGTGATTTCAAAATCCATCTCAAAATAAGAAAGTTATTGACCAAATACGAAAAAAAGGCCCACTTTTTGACCTTTGACCTCTAAGTATGACCTTGACCTTTGAGGTACCGACCTGCCTCATGTGCATCACACATCGTCTCATGATTGTTAATAATTATGCCAAGTAATTTTAAAATCCATCTCAAAATTAGAAAGTTATTGACCAAATACGAAAAAAGGCCCCTTTTTTACCTTTGACCTCTAAGTATGACCTTGACCTTTGAGGAACCGACCTGACTCATGCGCACCACACATTGTCTTATGGTTGTTAATAATTATGCCAAGTAATTTTAAAATCCATCTCAAAATAAGAAAGTTATTGACCAAATACGAAAAAAAGGCCCCTTTTTTGACCTTTGACCTCTAAGTATGACCTTGACCTTTGAGGTACCGACCTGCCTCATGCGCACCACACATCGTCTTATGGTTGTTAATATTTCTGCCGAGTAATTTTAAAATCCATCAAAAAATAAGAAAGTAATTGACCGGACAGGATTTGCCCATACATATATACATACCAACAAACTTCCAAGGGAGATAATTCAAAAAGTATAAATGCGAGAGTTATGGTTCTTGCGCACTGCACGTCGTCTAATGCTGATTAATATTTATACAAAGTTTCGTGAAGATAGCTCTAACGGTTTTCAAGTTACAGAGTGGACACGAATGTGTGACAGACAGACGGACAGACGCCCGGGGGGAAAACAATATGTCTCTCCGAAAAAAAATTTTTCGGGGGAGACATAATCACCCACAAGTACTGTCAGTGCTTTGATTTATCACATCAAAAGTTTTGTTTGTTTGTTTGATTTGAGGTTAAACGTCCCTGTCAACAGTGTATAGGCCATTTTGGAGATGATGCTTCTCAATTTTGTGGGTTTTTTACCCGACACTGAGATGAAATGACATCTCAAGCCCTCTCACCCAATGAAACATAGGGTTTATAAGCATGAACGGTCCGACACTGGCACCGCTTTGCCTGGGCAGAAATTTGACCTAATGACAAAGTTTTTGACCAGACAGGACACATACCGGTATTTGAATTTGACCTAGATATCATCAAGACAAACATTCTGGTAAAGTGTCATGACAGCTGAAGTAAATCTGTAGCCTTTATAGGGTGAACAAGTAAATGTTGATGATTTTTTTTTTTTTTTTTTTGGTTTGGGTTTTACGGCCCTTTCAAGATTATTTCACTCATATCAAGCCGATCGTTAATCAGAGGTGGGCGAAAACCGGAGTACCCGGAGAAAAACCACCTGACCTTCCGTTGCAGAACTTGGCGTCTCACAAATGTTGATGATGCACACCTAACAATGCACAGTCAGATGAGTTGATCTTTAAACTGAGGTCCCATCTCCATATGACCTTAGTTGTTGGTGGGACATAAAACTCAAACTACACACATGGACTACACATACGACGGACACAGGGTGATTATAATAGCTCATCTTCAGCACTTAGGTGAGTCAGTCAAGGGATTAACCCTTTTTGTACCGGAAACCCCAAAATGGATACCCTGGCATACAGTGGACGCCCAGATGAGACAACGCAAAATGCGGCGTCTCATCAGGGCCTCCACTGTTTGCAAAAAGTTCAGCTATTTTCCAAATAAATTTTGAAGGTAACACAACCTTCGAAATGGACTCCTGCCATAGATAAGGAGGAAGATTCCCTTTGGTACTAAAAGGGTTAAACTGAGGTCCCATCTCCGTATGACCTTAGTGGTTGGTGGGACATAAAGCTCAAATACACACACATTGACTACACACATACGATGGACACAGCGTGATCACAATAGCTCACCTTGAGCACTTACATGTAGGTGAGTTAACCCATTTTGTACCGGAAACCCCAAAACGGGTACCAGGGCAAACAGTGGAGGCCCAGATGAGACGCCGCAAAACAGCGTCTCATCAGGGCCTCCACTGTTTGCAAAAAGTTCAGCTATTTTCCAAATAAATTTTGAAGAACACACAACCCGACACCCCCAAATTTTGAAATGGACTCCTGCCATATATAAGGTGGAAGATTCCATTTGGTACAAAAAGGATTAATCTAGAATACTGTCGATGGCGCGCCATCGCAAATCCCCACGCTTTCTACAGAGGGGCCAAGTACCGAAAACCCCTCACCCTGGGCCCTAATTTGACTCCATGGTCAAAATATTACCTGTATTATATTCTACTAATCATGCCCTTCAATTTCATATGCCACATGACTATGTTCCAAAAAACTTAAATTTTGACCCTTTGACCCCTCTCCCAGGGCCCCAATCTGACCCCAGGGTCAAAATTTTACTTGTAGTTTATTCTACCCATTATCCCCTTCGCATAGATATGCAACATGACTATGTTCTGAAAAACTTTAATTTTGACCCCCGACACCCCCCCCCCAAGCTTTTTTAAAGATAGGCCACTATATAAGTTCTTAATTGCAACTCCCACCCAATCTTAAGATCAAAATTCCGAAAGTGTCATGCACTCCTCAGACCAAAGACCTATCAGTTCCCAAAGTCTCATGTTTCTATCTGAAACAGCGTAGGAGGAGTTATCCGGTAAACGTTAAAAAGGGGGTTATGGGGGTGAAAATCCAAGTTTTTGACCTCTGGTGACCTCAAACCTGACCCTAGGGGTCAAATTTTGATTGTTATGTATTCTACTCATTATGCCGTTCGATTTGATATGTCACACGACCAGGTTCTGAAAACTTTGTCTTTTTACCCCCGGGGCACCCCACCCCCTGGCCTGGCCCCTAGGGGTAGGATCAAAATTCCGAAAGTGTCATGCACTCCTCAGACCAAAGACCTATCAGTTCCCAAAGTTTTAAGTTTCTAGCTGTAAAAGTGTGGGAGGAGTTGTCCGGTAAGACGGACGGACGGACGACGAAGACAATTACAATATCCCCACTTTTTCTTCGAAAAGCGTGGGGATAAAAACGTGGGGATAACAAGGGGTTAAGAACACAGTCCCTCTACAGTCTACACTGTCACTTCACTGACCCTTGGCTACCTCACCCACTCCAACGGCCTCCGTGGCCTAATGGATAAGAGCGCTGACTCTTAGTCATTAGGTCTCTCACCGCCGTGGGTTCGAGCCTCGCTCGGGTCACGTGTGTGACGCCAAGTTCTGCAATGGAAGGTCAGGTGGTTTTTCTCCGGGTACTCCCGTTTTCGCCCACCTATGATTAACGATCGGCTCGATATGAGTGAAATAATCTTGAAAGGGCCGTAAAACCCAAACCAAAAAAAAACCAGAGGACCATTGGTCCTGAAGACGCTCACCTGACAGCCTTAGGTCTAAAGGGCTAAGGGACATGCACCCAAGGTCTCTCTAGACCTCTTATGGATCTAAGATCCATGTCACCGAACGTGTTTTAATGTTCTGTTTTTGTCCTCTGATAATGATATTTCGGAGATTCGTTATAGTAAACAAAGACAAGGATTGATGATTTCTTTAGCAAAAGTTGCTTATAGATTTCTTGAAACATGTGCCACAAAAATTTTGAAAATCGGTTCACTATTAAAAAAATTATGACCAAAATAAGATTTGAATAGAGATTTTACATTGAAAGGGGAGATAATCCATGATCATAATGTTTTGATTCTGGAATCTTTTTGGCCTCGATTTAAATGTTTTGAACTTCATGATGTGTTTTGCATCATTTATGATTATTTCAATTATTTAGTAACAGTGTATGAAGAAATTGAAAGTTTGCGGGGAAATATTTACCTCCCTTGCTAGCAATTTAACAATGGAAATTTCCCTATTCAAATGTGTTTTTGGTTATAAAATCCTTATTTGTCAACAGATTTTCTAAATTATTGCAACGCTAGTTGTTTTAAACCTTGTTCTTTATCCTGATGTAATTTTATTGAGTTTTTTCTGAAAACCCATTATCAAAAGAGAAAATGTCCACATTAGTATATAGAGAAAGAATATATATGGTTAATGGGTGGGGAAATATTACGCATTTTATTAAATGATGTGGGTAGGGCATGCCCCCAGGGGCCCAAATTAAGGTCCATGTCACTAAATGCATCTGGCTGTTTGACCAAGTGGTCCTTAATCACATTCCTGACTCTTGAAGATCAGTTGGAAAACTTTTGAGTTTGAATTTTCAGTTATATTTAGCCAAGATAAAGCCTTAGATGAGCTAAAAGGTCAGGAACAAGAAAATATATGGTTAATGGGTGGAGAGCTTAACCATTTCTAAAGGGGGTGTCGGCCCCCAATTTAACCTATGGTGTTCAAAGATCCATGTAACTAAATGCCCCTTATCACAAGAAACAAGAAAATATATGATTTATGGGAGGGGATCTGAACAGTTTCTGAGATTTGATGCATTTTATGTAATGCAGGGGTGGGGCATGCCCCCAGGGTCTCAAGATGCATGTCACTTAAAGCCCCTTAGAATATATATTGTTTATGGGTGGGGATCTGAACAGTTTCCAAGATATTGGGCACTTTTTGAAATGAAGGGGGTGGGGCATGTCCCCGGGGGACCCCCTAGACTCCCAAGGTCCATGTCATTAAACATGCTTAATCACAAGGAACAAGAATATACATATGGTTTAGGGGTGGTATTCTCAACCATTTGAAAGATATCAGCCATTTAGACTTTTACCCATACAAATGCCAATGTGACCAAATTTGACCTTGGCATAAAATAGGTCAAGGTCATCCCAGGGCAATTCTTTGAACAAACTATGATGGGCCCCGAGTCCCGAGGCTACATACCAAGTTTGGTGGAAATCGGCCCAGCGGTTCCAGAGAAGAAGATTTTTGAAGGTTTTTTTAAGGGACCTGGTGGACCCCATGTCAGTAAATGCGCCCTATCTTAAGGAACAAGAATATATATGATTTAGTGGTGGAATATTGAACGGTTTGTTAGATATAATGCATTTTCACTTTTTCCCCATACAAATGCATATGTGACTAAATTTTACCCTGGCATAAAATAGGTTAAGGTCATCCGAGGGTCACCATTTTAAGAATTTATGATGGGCCCACGTCCCAGATGCTACATACCAAGTTTCATGAAAATCCGTCCAGTAGTTTCAGAGAAGAAGATTTTTGAAGGGTTCTAACCATATATGGGCATGGCGGCCATCTTGGTTATGTGACCCAACATCATCAACTTAATTTACATGTCTTTCTCCCATAAAACTTGCATATGAAATTTGGTCAAAATTGACCAAGTAGTTTCCCTGAAAAATAAGTTTAAAGTTTGACATATTAAAAAACTTGACCTAAGGTCATGGAATGACCTTGACCTATAAATCTCATATATACTTATTAACTCATTTAGCTGATGTCATCTACCAACTTTCAGGCCAAAGGCTACAACAGTTTTCGAAAAATCCACCGTTTTCACTTTTTGCCATTCAAAAGCCTATATTACCAAATTTGACCTTGGCATAAAATAGGTCAAGGTCATCCAAGGGCCATTATTTGAACAAACTATGATAGGCCCGAGTACCCAAGGCCACATACCAAGTTTGGTGAAAATCGGACCAGCGGTTCCGGAGATGATTTTTGAAGGGTTTTTACCATATATGGGCATGGCGGCCATCTTGGTCATGTGACATGGACCCCGCGAACAAACTTTCGTTCCCCCATCCCACTGAGGCCCCACATGAAATTTGGCTTCAGTCCGCCCAGCGGTTCCAGAGTAGAAGATGTTTGAAAATGTTGACATACATACATACATACAGACAGCATGGCCACCCTATAAGCTCACCAATGAGCCTACGGCTCAGGTGAGCTAAAAAGAAGAAACGGAAAAAAAAAAGGTAAAAAAAAGGAATGAAAAACAAATAACAAGATGAAGTTTTAAAATCTCATTGACAATAGGCAATACCTTGTCTTATTATTAGGAACAAGAATATATTATGAGATTTATTGGTAGAGATTTGAACTTCTTTTGCAATATTTTGGACCTTTAACAAGTAAAGAGGGTAGGGCTTACCCCCTGGGGACCATAAGCATCGAAGACCCATGTAGCTACATATATGGTTTAGAGCTGGGGCGATATCATCGATGCATCGATATATCGTGATATTTTTGCTGGTGATACTGTATCGCGATACTGATTCCGTGCATCGATACTTGGCGATACTTTTGCATTATATCAACAAACATCCAAAACACATGTGACACATACATGTATGTTTCTTAGGTGCTACATCTATAAAAAATCTATCCAAAGACACTGCTTATATAACATTTTATGTATCTACCAGGATACAGTATACACAACAGGTGTCTGGTCAAGTGACTCGTGTATGGACCCATGTGCTACAGAAGTTTTTTTGGCATTTTGAGTTATGCCATTCAGATTTATTCTAAACTTTTGCTTCCAAAATATGTTGGATGATGGGTCTGTGCAATTAGATGGACCTGCAAGGTCATCATAATTATTGTTGTAGATACAAGCGGTTGCTACTGACATATATATAAACAATGGATGCTGAACTGGACAATGGACGTGCCAGATCGGAATTTAAATCACTAGTGATGATGGAAACATTGTTTTTTTTCAAGTCATTATTTTACTTTATTGCATATAAATATAAGGACATGCTTAATAAACCAATGTGTTGTTATTGAACAGAAAACTCTGTTTTCTACTCTACAACAAAAGTCCCAATTTACCTAATAAAACAGCAAATCTGTACAAAGCAATTATCGCGATACTGTATCGTATCGCCTGTCTGGTATCGCGATAGTATCGTGATACATTTTTTCTGGCGATACCCAGCTCTAATATGGTTCATGGATGGGGATCTAAAAAGTTGCCAAGATATTAAGAATTTTAAACAATAAAGGGGGAGGGGCATGCCCCCCCCCCCCCAGGGTTCACAGGCCCATGTCACTGAATGCCCCTTATCATAAGGAACAAGAATATATATAGTTTATGGGTGGGAATCTTAATGATTTCAGAAATATTAAGCATTTTATGCAATAAAGGGGTCGGGGCATCCACCCTACCCGTAACCCCCACTGCCCAAGGGTCCAAAGGTCTATATGTCACTGAATGCGCCTTATCATAAGGAACAAGCATAAGGGTACATGAGTGGGGATCTTAACAGTTTCCGAGAAATAAAGCATTTTGTGCTAAAAAAGGGTTGGGGCATCCCCCAGGTCCCCAGGGTCCCAAAATCCAACTCACTTAATGGGCCTCATCATAAGGAACAATAATATATATGGTTTAGTGGTGTTATTTTGAAGGGTTTGCAAAAGATGAGACATTTTGACTTTTTCCCATACAAAAGCCCATGTGACCAAACTTGACCTTGCAGTAAAGTAGGTCGAGGTCATCCTAGGGTCACCATTTTTTGCAATATATGATGGGCCCACATCCCTGATGCCACATACCAAGTTTCATGAAATTCGGCCAAGTGGTTCTGAAGAAGAAACTTTTGAAGAGGTTTAGACTTCTTCAACGGGGGGGGGGGGGGGGGGGGGGGGGGGGGGGGGGGGTCATGCCCCTCCTCCCCCGGGGTTCCACAGGTCCATGTCACTATCATAAGGAACAATAATATATATGGTTTATGGGTGGGGATCTTAACCGTTTCCAAGATATTAAGCATTTTTTTGCAATAAAGGGGGTGGGGCATGCCACCCCGGGGACCCTCCGATACCCTGATGTCCAAAGGTCTGTGTCACTGAATGCGCCTTATCATAAGGAACAAGAATATATATGGTTTATGGGTGGGGATCTTAACCGTTTCCGAGATATTAAGCATTTTGTGCAAAGAAGGGGGTGGGGCATGCCCCCCCCGGGGGGCCCCAGGGTCCCAAAATCCATGTCACTTAATGCGCCTCATCATAAGGAATAAGAATATATATGGTTTAGTGGCATTATTTGTAACAGTTTGCAAGATATCAGACATTTCTACTTTTTCCCATACAAATGCCCATGTTACCAAATTTAACCTTGGCGTAAAATAGGTCAAGGTCATCCCAGGGACACCATTATGATGCAATTTATGATGGGCCCATGTCCCAGGTGCTACATGCCAAGTTTCATGCAAATCGGCCCAGTGGTTCCGGAGGAGAAGATTTTCGAAGGGTTTTTACCATATATGGGCATGGCGGCCATCTTGGTCATGTGACCTAGACCAAAAATGCAAACTTTCGTTCCCCCACCCCATGGAGCCTCCACATAATTTGACTACAATCGGCCCAGCGGTTCCGGAGGAGAAGACGTTTGAAAATGTGAACACACACACACACACACAGAATTTTTGCCTGGCCATACTATCAGCTCACCAATGAGCCTTCGGCTCAGGTGAGCTAAAAAAAAACCTCACCCACTCCCTAAGGGCCAGTAATGGAGTTCCCTCACACCCCCAAAGTAGAAGACATCAATGACAAATGACTGGTGCATATAAAGTTAAATTTCCATAAATGTGACAACAAGAAATAGATAATTACATGTACATATTAATTTATGCATCATCTGACACCATAAAAGAAGGTCAATCTATGATAATGAATGTGAAGTGTGAATTTGTCATTCACAAATCTGAAATATGCTAAAATCATAGCCCCAGATAAGCGAGGGTATCCACATACAGTCGAACTTCAATGGCTCGAACACCTTTGGGACCTTGAAAATCTGTTCGAGACAGGGGTAGTTCGAGCCACTGAGGTTACTGTAAGGAGGCAAAACGAGATACTTTTAGGCATCTTTTCAGTGTTCTATGATGAAAATGTATGCTGTGTGTACTCATTAGAATTGCCCCATCGAGGCGATTCTAATGAGTTTACACAGCATACATTTGCAAGATAAAAGACTAAAATCTCCTTAATTATCCCCCACTATTTCTTATGTAGAAGATTTCGCTAGGGGCTCAAGAATGAGTTCGACACATCCATGGTAACGAAACGAGCCATCGGTGTTCGAGCCATCGAAGTTCTACTGTACTATATTTCTAATTTCTGCACGAAAACACACGTTATGGGTACACATAAGAAGCACAACACGGAGGAGCTTCTAATGAGAACATGTACCCACAATATGACAGGCCTAGATCAATCGGGGCTTGAAGAAATAGGTGGGCTGCATGATGCTTCCACGCAGAGCTGAAACCGACCGCACACGAGTACTGGTAAACCCCTTAGAGGATCTAAGCCTGCGCAGGCAAGCGGTGTGTGTCGGTCCGCCCATGCTTATAAACCCTATTGGTTCCATTGGGCGGCAGGGCTTGAGATGTCATTTCATCCCAATGTTGGGTAAAAGTCCTACAAAATTGGAAGCAATGTCTCCAAAATGACCTTTACAGTGTTGACGGGGCCATTAAACTTCAAATCAAACAAACAAATACTAAAATACGCCTATACAAATATAGTGTAAATTGCAACATGGATAAAAATGAAAATTTTAAGATGAAAAATTACGATATTTTTCTTATTTAAAATAAAGTTTACCCCTGTAAATCCCAGTTTTACTTTATAAAGGTGGGGTTCAAGGTGTCAAAATTATATAGGCATGTTTTGGTGATGTAGACTTAATATGCCACCATCTCTTAGAGAGTTTGAAAACCATGCTTTTTGCTTTTCTCTATACATACAGTATTTTTTCCTAAGTAAAATGACACCTGAACTTCTTACCATACTTGTTCTAAAATTTGAACACATACAACTTTCATGTAACTGCCCAATGCTGTTCCAAAAACACATCATAGCAACAGAAAAGGTGTGTATTTTGTTATAAATGAAGGATAGTTTTCCTTATTTCTGCATTTAAACCTATGTTGTGGGTATTCATTAGAACTGCCTCATCGAGGCGGTTCTAATGAATACCCACAATGTAGGTTTTTATGGAGAACTGACAAAAACTATCCTTCAGTTATCATAAAATACGTACCTTATCTGTTGCTATGAACACATGTAGCTGGATGAGTTATACAATGTAGACCCTGATGAGATGTTGCATTCTACGATATATCAGTAGGGTCTACGGTATGCAAGTTTCGGCATGTCGAAAAACATACACTAACCAGAGAAGGTGACCAGTGGGTCACGTATACCCCCGGCCAGCATCACCCTCTGATATATCTTTCGAGCTTGTATGTAATATGAATGAAGTCAAGAAGCTATAAGAATATATAAATGTGCTTGTAAAAGCTAAACCAAACATAAAATTTCTAAATGGACTAAGGGAGTGAGGGCATCAAATAGAACATACAGGCATCTATAAACTTCAACATAAAACTTTAACCAAATGTAAAATTTCTAAGTCTGTGCCCTTGAGGTCACGGTCACCATGGGTTGGGGAAGGGACAGGCATCAGGAAATCATTTATCAAACATGAAGAGAATCCAACATGTGGTTACAGAGATATCAACCATGAACAAGAGGGCCCAGAGGGCCCTGGTTCGCTCACCTGATCCAATGTATAACAAGTGGGCCCTGGGCAGGGTCAATTTTGGCCCCAGGGCTATAATTTGAACAATCTTGGTAGAGGTCCACAAGATGAAGCTTCATATCGAATATGAAAGACCTGGGCTTTCTGGTTTCAGAGAAGAAGATTTTAAAGGTTTACCCTGCATATAGAAGTCTATGTTAAACAAGATTTTCCCTATATAAGTCTATGTTAAACCAAAGGGCCCCGGAGCAGGGGCATTTTTGGCCCCAGGGCTATAATTTGAACAATCTTGGTAGAGGTCCACTAGCTGAAGCTTCATAACAAATATCAAAGACCTATAAGCCTTGTGTTTCAGAGAAGATGATTTTTAAAGATTTTCCCTATATAAGTCTATGTAAAACCAAAGGGCCACATGGCGGAGGCATTTTTGGTCTCAGGGCTATAATTTGAACAATCTTTATAGAGGTCCACTAGCTGAACCTTCATAACAAATATTGAAGACCTAAGCCTTAATTGTGGTTTCAAAGAAGAAGATTTTTCAAGATTTTCCCTATATACGTCTATGTAAAACCAAAGGGCCCCGGAGCGGGGGCATTTTTGGCCCCAGGGCTATAATTTGAACAATCTTGGTAGAGGTCCACAAGATGAAGCTTCATACCAAATTTTTTTATATCAAAGACCTGGGCCTTGCGGTTTCAGAGAAGAAGATTTTTAAAGATTTTCCCTATATAAGCCCATGTAAAACCAAAGGGCCCCCGTGTGTGGGGCATTTTTAGCTCCAGCACTATAATTTGAACAATCTTGGTAGGGGTCCACTAGATGAAGCTTCATACCAAATATCAAAGACCTGGGCCTTGCGGATTCAGAGAAGAAGATTTTTAAAGATTTTCCCTTTCTAAGCCCATGTAAAACCAAAGGGCCCCCATGCGGGGGCATTTTTGGCCCCAGCACTATAATTTGAACAATCTTGGTAGGGGTCCACTAGATGAAGCTTCATACCAAATATCAAAGACCTGGGCCTTGCGGTTTCAGAGAAGAAGATTTTTCAAGATTTTCCCTATATAAGCCCTAGTAAAACCAAAGGGCCCCCGTGCGGGGCCATTTTTAGCTCCAGCACTATAATTTGAACAATCTTGGTAGGGGTCCACTAGATGAAGCTTCATACCAAATATCAAAGACCTGGGCCTTGCAGTTTCAGAGAAGAAGATTTTTAAAGATTTTCCCTATATTAGCCCATGTAAAACCAAAGGGCCCCCGTGCGGGGGCAGTTTTGGCCCCAGCACTATAATTTGAACAATCTTGGTAGAGGTCCACTAGATGAAGCTTCATACCAAATATCAAAGACCTGGGCCTTGCGGTTTTAGAGAAGAAGATTTTTTAAGTTTGCGGTGAAAAAAATCTATTTTTGGCTACTGTGACCTATATGTGCAACGGACCGGAACCATTTGAACAACTTTGAAAGGGGACCACCTAAGGATCATTCCTGTGAAGTTTGGTCAAAATACGATCAGTGGTTTGGGAGGAGATGTCGTTTGAAGAAAAGTTTACGCACGGACGCACACACGACGGACAAAAAGTGATCCCAAAAGCTCACCTTGTCACTACGTGACGGGTGAGCTAAAAAGGTTTAACACAAAACTTTGACGTAAAAGTAGATGAACAGACAGACAGACAGCCCACCCAGGGGCTTGACCCAGAGACTTAGATATTCCATATGAAAGGTAATGCTATACAGATATCCTTTACCAAGCATGAAGAGAATCTAACAAGTGGATACAGAGATATCAGCAATGAAAAAGGTTTAACACAAAACTTTGACGTAACATTAGATGAACAGACAGACAGACAGCCCACCCAGGGGCTTGACCCAGGGGCTTAGATATTCCATATGAAAGGTAATGCTATAGAGATATCCTATACCAAACATGAAGAGAATCTAACATGTTGTTACAGAGATATCAGCAATGAAAAAGGTTTAACACAAAACTTGGACGTAAAAGTAGATGAACAGACAGACGGACAGACAGACAACCCACCAAGGGGCTTGACCCAGGGGCTTAGATATTCCATATTATATGGTAATGCTATAGAGGTATCCTGTACCAAATATGAAGAGAATCCAACCTGTGGTTACAGAGATATGAGCAATCAAAAAGGTTTAACGCAAAACTTTGACGTAAAGGTTGACGAACAAACGTATAAACGAACAAACGAACATACGAACGGACGGAAAGACGAAAACTATATACCCCCTGACATACTTCGTATGCCGGGGGTATAAATATACCAAATGCCTTAGCAGACATTAGGGCCGGCATGATAAATCGGATAATCGATTAATAAACTCCACTAAAATGATTATCATTACAGATTTTTTGTTAATAAATGATTATTTGATAAGTCTAATTTACTACCCAATCATGTGTCTAAAATAGCTGGGTGAGTGGCAAACAGTGCAGACCCTGATGAGGCGCCACATTGTGCGGTGTCTCATCAGGGTCTACACTGTTTGCTTAGGCCTGTCTGTCCTAACACATATGATATTGTATAACAGATGGCGAGAGTGAAAGCCAGAAAGGTAAAATATATGATCAAATCTTAAGTGATTTCTAACTGATTACCGATCACAATGGCACGACTGATAATCGATTATCATTTCAGCTCTGATTAGTCAGCCCTAGTAGACATTCCGGGTAGAAATCAGTACATGTAGATGCAGCGATTCTGCTAGCCCAAAATGCAGTTCAGACAAATTGTCCGGACAGCTCCATCATATATCGGACATACTGAATTTCATTTGGACAATTTGTAAAGATGAAATTTTCTTATACAAAAACAGTCAATGTTACAACTGATTTATCAATATTGATCCTGACAACAATATTGATGTAAAGAAGAGTCCAAAATTATTTCAAGACATTTTGTCCAGAATGGCCTGAAATCTTTCGGACAGTCATAAATTCTTAAGGACTATGGCTGATGTCCGGCCTCAAACAAAATCCCTGTAGATGTACTAAACAGGGACTTTCCTAGTGCAAATTTGGGTCTGGTAATCAGTAATTTTTCCCAATTAAGAGACAGATATTCCCAAATTTTACAACAAATTTCCCACTTTCTGATTTTGTGCTACATTTTGATAAAAATTTCATGAAAATCAAACCAAAACTGACAAAGATACAGCTCATTTAAATGTCCAACTTTAAATATTAGTGAGCTATTTTTCCCAAATACAGCGGCCCCAGGACCCTGATAATGAAATGTAGGAAAATCCCTGCTAAACAATGTGACATCTTATACAGAAGAGTTTAACCAGTACAGTGTACATGTACATAGAAGCCTCTGTGGTGTAGTGAGTAGGCTACTCTCCTTGTAAACCAGGGGTCGCAGGATCGACCTCGGGCTTCTCCAGACTTTCCGATGAGTCTTTTAACCCAGGTCCTGTCTCCGTATGACCTTAGCTGTTTGTGGGACGTAAAACTCAAACACTCACTCAGTACAGTGTACATTCTTATGTCCGAAACTGACAAACACATCACGAAAACACGCCTATATAATTTTGACCCCCTTGAACCCCACTTTTAAATAGTAAAACTGGGGTTTCCAGGGGTATACCTTATTTTTGTTATTTCTGCTCTAAAATATAGATTGTGGGTACTTGTTAGAACCGCCTCAATGAGGCGGTTCTAACGAGTGCCAACAATCTATATTTTGAGCAGAAATAAGAAAAATATCACAATATTTCATAATAAAAGTTTCATTTTTTCGGCGATAAAGATGGCAATGTATTTGTATAGGCGCATTTGCGTAATGAGTTACTGTCCTTTCTGAATCAGCTGATTGATTGTGTTGGGGTCTAACCCATAAAATGCTGTCTGCTTTGTCGTCTGTCGGTTTAAATACTTTAAAACTCATTTTTGCAACAGTGTGGACTCTGATCAGACTCCTCCTCTTGGAGCAGTCTGATCTGGGTCCACACTAGTTGCCTGTATGCAAAAATATTTTTAAAAAAAATTGCAAGAAGATCCAGCAGATGACACAAGCAGACGGCATTTTCTGATGTAGTTTTTCTCGGCGTATTAAGAGTTACAACATATCGACCCTTGTGGGTCATTTTGTATTGTCTCCCAAAGACAGAGATACATGTAGAAGAGATAGTAGAGGAGATGATAGTGAGGGACAGGGGAGAAATAGGAAAATAAATTTTATGGAAGTGTAGAAACAGAAGAAATAACAATGCTCCCCCTTTATATGCTGCACGGGCACCAGGCCTGGGCCGAGTAGATTCTTAGTATCAACACATACAGAAAGAACCCACTTTGAAATTATGGTTGAGTAGGAATAGAAGATGGTTAGAAAGATATGAAATCTACTTTGTCCTATCTGACATTTTATTAGCTGCATTTTGTACAATTTCTTCTTATGTCAACATTTGATTTTCACTCATTAAAGAGAAGCCTCCGTGGTGTAGTGGTTATACTACTCGCCTTGATCGATCCCGGGCTTCTCCAAACCTTCAAATTAGTCTTTAAAACCGAGGTCCCATCTCTGTATGACCTTAGCTGTTGGTGAGACAGCTTATGTCGCACCACCCCCGCGCTAATAATAGTCAAGGGCCAGGCTGACGGACAGCGCGTATACCATAGATGTAGAGACGTAAAACTCTTAACACTTACTTACTCACTCAAGCCAAGAAATCATGGAGTAAATCACCGAAAGAACAGGAAATTTATGATGAAAATATGTAGTCAAAAAAAAAGTTAATGAAATAAGAACAGGTAAAACTTGTAGGAAAAATTAATTTGGCTAAATTGTCCTACCAAATATTTTTGGCTGTTTAAATTGTCCTAGGCCAAATTGTTCGCCCACCAGGGGTCGTGGGTTCGATCCCGGGCTTCTCCAGACATTCGAATAAGTCTTTAAACTCATGTCCCATCTCTGTATGACCGTAGCTGTGGGTGGGACGTAAAACCCAAACATACACACACACTCCAGGTTGAAAGCCTACACAGTAATCATCTAAATTACGGTAGGGATATTTAACCTGCACAGGGGGATTTATGGACATCTCGGCCCCTAACAAACCCGGCCACTGACAAACTCGGCCCCCATTCAACTCCGTCCCTAAAAACTCAGTCCCTAGTAGCATTTAGGTTCTAAAATACAATGTGTTTGTTTCCGAGAATCAATTAGGAAGGTGGATAGGTAGTTTCACAGAAAGTTTGAGCATATATATCGTTTTTAATACGAAACATTATCCACAATAAAAGATCGTGGAAACCCATGCTGTAATTGGGACGATGTTGGAATTGAGTGTGGCATCACGAAAACATGCCTATATAATTTTGACCACCTGTAACCACACTTTTATATAGTAAAACTGGGGTTTACAAGGGTTTATATAAATTTACTTTTTTCTTCTCAAAAAACATCTATAGATTGTTGGTTCTTGTAAGAACCGCCTCGTCGACGCCGTTTTTACAAGCACCCAAATCTGTTTGCTCAAAAACATAGATTGTTGGTACTTGTTGGAATCGCCCTGTCAGTGTGGTTCTAACAAGTACCCAAAATCTATGTTTATAGTAGAAATAAGAAAAATATGTTTCATGTTTCATCTGACAATTTTCATATTTGGGTGGTGAAAAATTCAATATTTTAGAAAAGGCCTGTTTTTTTTTGTGTTATTAACATTTCCAGTGTAAAACCGAATGTAAACCTATAGTAAACAATATTCGCCCCGCCCATCGGGGCTCGGAAAAATAGTCTGGGCTGCACGATGCTTCCACGCAGAGCTGAATCTGACCACACACGAGTACTGATAAACTGCTAAGAAGGACCAAGCCTGCCCAGGCAAAGCGGTGTGAGTAAGATCGTCCAATGCATATAAGCCTTCTGGTTTCATCGGGCGGCAGGGCTTGAGATGTCATTTCATCTCAATGTCGGGTAAAAGTCCCACAGAATTGGAAGCAACGTCTTCAAAATGACCTAAATTGTGTTGACTGTGTCGTTAAACCCCAATTCAAACATACAAAAACAAATAGAAAACAATATAGTTCATGATATACACGGTTCTCCGCGATCTGATTGTGCGTTGGCGACGTTCATTACGAAAACACTCCTATACAAATACATTGTCAATTTTTGGGACCAAAAATTGTGATATTTTTCTTATTTTTGCTTGAAACATGGATTACGGGGGCTCGATAGAACCACCTCGACCGTTCTATCGAGTACTCACAATCTGTTTTTTGAGCAGATATAATAAAAATAATGTTTCAAGAAAGAAACTTAATTTTCTGCCGTTCATGAAAGTATGAATGACAGCATAGCGCTAGCAACGTTTATATGAACCCCTCCGGTGTTAAGTTACTTTGCAGGCGATCCGCTGCTTTCATACTTTCATGATTTGTTTTTGTTTGATTTGAGGTTTAACGTCCCCGTCAACACTGTAAAGATCATTTTGGAGACATTGCATCCAATTTTGTGGGACTTTTACCCGACATCAAGATGAAATGACATCTCAAGCCCTGCCACCCAATGAAACCAATAGGGTTTATAAGCATAGGCGGGCCGACTCGCACCGCTTTGCCTGGGCAGGCTTAGATCCTCTTAGGGGTTTACCAGTACTCGTGTGCGGGTCGGTCTCAGCTCTGCGTGGAAGCATCATGCAGCCCATATATTTCTTCCAGCCCCGACGGGCGGGGAAGCCCCCGCCCATAGGGGCTTGAAGAAATATATGGGCTGCATGATGCTTCCACGCAGAGCTGAATCCGGCCCGCACACTAGTACTGGTAAACCGCTTAGAGGATCTAAGCCTGTCCAGGAACCGCGGTGCGAGGCGGACCGTCCATGCTAATAAACCCTATTGGTTTCATTGGGCGACAGGGCTTGAGATGTCATTTCATCTCAATGTCGGGTAAAAGTCCCACAAAATTGGAAGCAACGTCTCCAAAATGACCTTTACAGTGTTGACGGGGAC
This sequence comes from Lucinisca nassula, assembly GCA_963580285.1. Taxonomy (NCBI): domain Eukaryota; kingdom Metazoa; phylum Mollusca; class Bivalvia; order Lucinida; family Lucinidae; genus Lucinisca; species Lucinisca nassula. Next base: position 26,415,863 of record OY757023.1, read on the forward strand.
GTTAAACCTCGAATCAAACAAAACCGACGGGCGGGGGCCGTCATACTTTCATGAACAGCAGAAAAATAAAATTCATTTCTTAAATGAACAGCTCAGTACCTCATGGGTTTAGATCGGGCAAAAGCCCCACAAAATTGGGAGCAACTTCTCCAAAATGACCTAAACAGTGTTGATGGGGGTGTCAAACAATCAAAATCATTGGTGTGTGTGTGTGTGAATTCGGGTTTAACGTCGCTTTCAACAATTTTTCAGTCATATCACGACGGTGTCTGGTTGCGACAGGGAGCTCAATGCTCACGTTTATAGTGCTGCATCACTGAAGTATCATGTCCCAGACACATTACATGATACCACACCCAGTCACATTTTCCTGACACTGGATCGACCAGTCCTAGCTCTACCCCGTAAATCTGAGTGCCAAGCGAGGAGCAGCTAGTACCATTTTTAACGACTTTGGTATGTCGCGGCCCGGGATCGAACCCGAGACCTCCCGTTCCCCGGAGCGGACACTCTACCAACTGAGCTATCGGGGCCGGTAAAAATCATTGGTATTAATAGAAAAAAGGCTAATGGCTGTGGAATGGTCAAACCCTGCAAATGATAATAAAAACAAAATGGTTAAATTATTGTAAGTGCGCAACAGAACATACTACTAGTCTCTTTTAAGTGGCAGAGAATTAATTACACACCAATCCATCAATTAGTTTATTAATTACATCGGAAGGTGAGTGACAGTGGACCCACAGCAGCGTGTCATACACTGGTTCAATCAATGGAATCAGGCTCATTTAACTCATGCGAGATGGGTTACTCATAATTTCATCAAAAAGAGTTCAAAGGGTAATTAGGCATATGTACATTAAAAATATGTGTAATAGTTTGATTAAGTCAATTCCAACACTAATATATACATATTCTTATTTTAGGGGCCGAGTTTGTCAGGGGCCGAGTTTGTAGGGGCCGAGTTTGCTAGGGGCCGAGTTTGTCAGGGGCCGAGTTTGTTAGGGGCCGAGATGTCCTGTCACCCACAGGGGATGGTTCTCCCTGCACAGGGGGCCTCCAGTTAACGTCCCATTTCGAAGGATGGGGCACTTGTGGCATTTATACCCCCACTGGAGCATGTAAGAATACCATATCTAGGAACCAAGACATCTGCAAAAAAAGTCTGAGGCTGAGCTGACAACAGCTGAGGCTACAGGCTATGTTGGGAGACAAAAACCAAAGGAGAAATAGGATATTATGTGACTGTTACGACAAATTATCATATTGCAAGTGGTCAATAAGCATGCACTTTGCCTCGAAAAATAAACATGATATGAAAAACAAAATTACCACTGTATAAATCGTGAACTTTCTAGCATGCTCACCGTCTGGATGTTGACATTTTATTGTGTTCAGCATATCTTTTTGTAACGACAATTTCTATTGGCTAGTTCCATTTCCATCACTTTGGGGTTAAATGCAAAATGACTAATCCAAAATTGCAACGAAATTTCGGACCAATTCCAGGGAATCAATTATTTATTAGAAAGCGCGATGAATTTACTTATATTTTTCTGAGACATGTGTTTTTTAATTGACAATTTACTAGTGACACGTCAAATGACACTCAAACACCAGGACCTGTGATAAGGGAAGTTAGTCCCTAGCTCTCAGCAAAGAGATAAACTTAGCTACTGTAGCTAAGTTTATTTCTTTTGTGAAAGCTAGTGTAGTGCACTAGCCTAAGCACCTTCAGCACTGGATATCTCGGACCAATTCCAGGGGATCAATTATTTATTAGAAAGCGCGATGAATTTACTTATATTTTTCTGAGACATGTTTTTTTTTTAATTGACAATTTACTAGTGACACGTCAAATGACATTCATGAATACACCAGGACCTGTGATATGGGAAGTTAGCCCCTAGCTCTCAGCAAAGAGATAAACTTAGGTATTGTAGCTAAGTTTATCTCTTTGGTCAGAGCTAGTGTAGTACACTAGCCTAAGCATCTTCAGCACTGGATATCTATCTATCTATCTATCTATCTATCTATCTATCTATCTATCTATCTATCTATCTATCTATCTATCTATCTATCTATCTATCTATCTATCTATCTATCTATCTATCTATCTATCTATCTATCTATCTATCTATCTATCTATCTATCTATCTATCTATCTATCTATCTATCTATCTATCTATCTATCTATCTATCTATCTATCTATCTATCTATCTATCTATCTATCTATCTATCTATCTATCTATCTATCTATCTATCTATCTATCTATCTATCTATCTATCTATCTATCTATCTATCTATCTATCTATCTATCTATCTATCTATCTATCTATCTATCTATCTATCTATCTATCTATCTATCTATCTATCCTGAACATCAGGCGGGAAAATCCCAAGCTCCTGCTCTATACAATCCAGTTCCCAAGTTATATCCCGGCCTGCACCATCCACCCAAGAATACCACGCAGAAAATCAGATATAATAAACGAATTTTTAAATTCATTGGTGAACATGATATGTTACAAAAATAAGGCTTGAGTCAGTGATGGGCATATAAGAACCCTGGAGCATATATTAGTTAGCAACATTAACAAGCACCTAGCCTCTGAAAGCATTCTTGCTGACTGCCAGCATGGTTTCCGAAGTCGAAGGTCTTGTGAAACTCAATTAGTTCAGTTCTACCATGACATAGTGAGCAATCTGGATGGGGCCATTAATCGTGGCCACAAACAGACTGACCTGATTATCATGGATTTTGCCAAGGCCTTCGACAAGGTACCTCACAGGAGGCTATTGTACAAACTAGATCATTATGGGATTAGAGGATCCACACTTAAGTGGGTTAGCTCATGGCTCTCTGGACGCACTCAACAAGTTGTACTTGACGGCCAAGCGTCGGATCCAGTCCCTGTTTTGTCCGGTGTCCCACTAGGTTCGGTACTTGGACCGGTCCCTTTCTCGATATTTATTAACGATCTTCCTGATAATATCAGGTCATCTGTTCGCTTGTTTGCTGATGATTGTGTTTTGTGTAGGAACATATATACTACTTCTGACTGTCTTATCTTACAAGATGACATGGATAGCCTAGCACGTTGGGAGGCCGATTGGCAAATGAAGTTCAATGTGGCCAAATGTCATTCAATGAGGGTGTCACGGCACCCTCCAGACAAGCAGATTAAATTCAACTACTCATTACATCAGCATACTTTGGAACATGTCCAATCCGCAAAATATCTTGGTATCACCATTACTGATAATCTTGATTGGGGTCAACATATTTCTGAGATTACCTCTAAAGCAACTAGGACATTAGGGTTTCTTAGACGTAATTTGGCTTTTGCACCTAGGCAGACAAAGGGTGTTGCATACAAAACCTTGGTTAGGCCTCAATTAGAGTATGCATCACCTGTTTGGCATCCCCATGTTAAAACTCAGGTTCAACAGGTTGAGAAGGTTCAGAGGACGGCTGCCCGATGGACCTGCAGGCGATGGCGGAACAGAAGCAGTGTTGGTGAAATGCTCGATGAGCTGGAGTCGCCATCCTTGAAGGCCCGTCGCGAGCAGTCCTCTTTAACCTTCTTTTATAAGATACACTCTGACACAGTGTCTCTTAATAAAGATAAATACTTGACCCCTGTGACTACTTCAACTCAAACAAGGGCATCAAAACTAAACAACAGTCAATATCGTAGGTACCAGGCCTATAGTGATGCCCTGAAGAATTCTTTCTTCCCTAGAACTATTCCTCAGTGGAATAGTCTTCCCTCCTCTGTTGTAAATGCCAAAACTGCAGAGGAGTTCAAAGCCCGCATGGTGTAGATTGGGATCCAGAGGTGTGCGTTTTAGTACACCTCTGAAAGCAGATTGTAAATAGTTTTAAGAACTCATCCAGTGGGTGTGTGTTTTTTTTTTTTTTTTTTTTTTTTGCTAAATTCTAAATTTAGCGCACCACCCAACTGAGGTAATGGCCAAGTTTGACCGACTCAGTATGTGAAGATAGATAGATAGATATTCCTCAGGATAAAGAGAGTAACTGTGGGATAATAATTTTCCTTATTTTTCATACATATATATATGATAATATGTTTTATCAGGTACCCCCTATATATAGTGCATTGTAACACATTGACCTGATAAAGATATGCTATCTCAGGATAAGTGAGCTTTATCACGTCAACTTGACATTCCACTTTTTTGAATGAACCCGACAACCGGAAAAATGGCCAAAATGTTATTATTACTAGAAAAATCGAAAAAATTACATTGAAAATTATCAAAAGAAAAATAACGGTCAGATGATAGTAAATATACTGACCGATTATATTCCACACCGGAATGTTGGAAAGCACTGAGGACAATCGGTAAGTGATCTAAAATTTTCAATTTAAAGGGTTTACATGGGGATAAACTGATATAAAATAGAATACCAGATTCGTGTCATTTGATATCAAGTTTATCAGGCTCGGCTTCGAGAACTCATATAGAATCGCTCGGCAAGCCTCGCGATTCTACAAGCGTTCCCGAATCCTTGCTTGATAAACTTGATATCAAATGACACGAACCTTGTATTCTCTTTATAGATGTAACCTGAATCGCATCATAGGTGCTTGGAAGAATTGCCTCACTGAGGCGATTCTATAAAGTAGCTACGTACCCACAATAATGTTTTAACACTTATCTAGTAATCATCACGAAAACACATCTATATAATTTCGGCACCCTAGAACCCTACTTTTATATTGTAAAACTTGGGTTTACAGGGGGGTAAACCTTATTTTTATTATTTCTGCTCTAAAATATAAATTGTTGGACTCGTTAGAACCGCCTCGATGAGGCAGTTCTAACGTATTTCCACAATCTACATTCTGCTCTAAAATATAGACTCTGAGTATTCTGCTCTAAAATATAGACTGTGAGTACTCATTAGAACCGCCTCGATGAGGCGGTTCTAACTTGTACCCACAATCTATATTTTCAGCAGCAATAAGAAAAATATCAGATTTTTTCATCGGAAAATTTTCATTTTTTTCGGCGAGAAAATTTACAATGCATTTGTATAGGCGTTTTTTCGTAATGCGGATGGGTATCAGGACAATATCCCCTCCGGACAAAATCCCCTCTCCTCATTTTTGCATAGGTGGACGAAATCCCCTTCAAGTTTTTTTTACAAGGTGGACATAACCCCCTTTGAATCTTTTTACAGGGTGGATATAATGCCTCTCGTGATTTTTACAAGGTAGGCAAAATCCCCTCCATAAGATGTACAAAATCCTCTTCGGGCAAAATGCCCCTTGCTGATTACTGCCATAGGAATGGTACTCAAATGGGCTTCAAGTTTCCCTGGTTTTTGAAGAATCAAAGAAAATTCAAGACTGCGCTTGATAATTATGTTTGAAAACAAACTGATTAATTTCACCTCAAGTGATAAAAATATGTAATTACTCTTTTATAATTATTAAATGATTCAATGTGCTAATTATCAAAAAATGTTTGAATATCTGTACCATCATACAAACTTCATATTCACTGACAAATAAATTTCATATTGCAGTAATCCAATGTAGATGAAATAACACATACTGAAGATCCTGATCAGATCTGATCAGGGTCTGCACTGTTCATTACGAAAACACGCCTATACAAATACATTGTAAATTTTACCGCCGATGATCGAAATTTTTAGATGAAAAATTGTGTTATTTTTCTTATTTCTGCTCAAAATATAGATTGTGGGTACACATTAGAACCGCCGTTCTAACGAGTACCCACAATCCACCTTTTAGAGCAGAAATAAGAAAAATAAGGTTTACCCCTGAAACCCCAGTTATTCTATACAAATGTTTATAAATTTATTGGATGGAATAGTTTAATAAAAAATAAAAAATATTCGTTGTTTTAATTCTCAGCGTCATATTATTCCAGTAGAAGATAATGGGCAGCGGTCTGTTTTAAAATGGTTTTGGATAAAACACAATTCAAAGAAAAAATGTATAGATTATATACAAACTGAACATTTTAAATTTATTCTATCAGTCTTCAGGAAACAGAGTGCATGACTGATGGACACAGTCTCATCTACCATTCAAGTACCATTCCTATGGCAGTAATAAGCAAGGGGAATTTTGTCCGAAGGGGGTTGTGTCCATCTTATGGAGGGGAATTTGTCCACCTTGTAAAAATCACGAGGGGGATTATTTCCACCCTGTAAAAAGTTTCGAATGGGATTATGTCCACCTTGTAAAAAAAACATGAATGGGATTTCGTCCACCTATGCAAAAATGAGCAGAGGGGATTTTGTCCGGAGGGGATATGACCATCCTTAACTGGGGCTGTGCAAAACATTCCAAAATATTCTTGAACATATTGAACATAGTGGAGACTTTGAGTCGGTGTTTTGAACGTTTAAAGAATAGATGAAATTAAATTGTCAGACAATGGCCTTAGCAGTAATCTTCAAATGTATTTTCTGCAATGCCGGGACCGTGGCCGTCGGTTAACCCTTCCACCCTGGAGAGTCTGAAGTAGAATATATTCCATCCCTGATTAGGACACATCGATTTTTGCCACACAAAACTGCGCATGCGCAAAAATACGGAATCCTGGGATAACATTTCCTTAGCGACCGGTGGCGTCCTAAACTCATCTGTAGAGAGTTTAGTAAGAATTGATCGTAAACAAAATGACAACTAACGTATAGATCCTGATGAGACGGTTCGTTTTTGTGCTCCTTTATCCAGATTAATACAATTTTCATAGGCATCTGTAAAACTCTCGCCATACACAACAGTTTCATTTATTTGAAAAAAAAAAAAAAAACGGCTTTTTAATAAATTCTTGGCATGAATATCTTTCTAATCCACGCTCAATAAACATAAAGTTTACAAGGAGACATATAGCTTTAATGCATGTACTATTGGGCCGAGGTGTATATAGTGTATATAGCTATTGAAGCCTCCGTGGTGTAGTGTACCTAACGCTACTCGCCTTGTAAACCAGGGGTCGCAGGATCGATCCCGGGCTTCTTCAGACTTTCGGATGAGTCTTTAAACCGAGGTCCCGTCTCCGTATTACCTTAGCTGTTGGTGGAACGTAAAACTCAAACACTCCCTCATAGATATATAGACAGTGCCAAAATTAATCTGTTTTAATAATGAAGAGCTTCTAGAAAGTAGTCAGCAATAATAATAATAATAATAATAATAATAATAATAATAATAAAAATGCAAAACTGAATTAAACAATAGAACAATGCACAGAATAATGCAAACTCTTTGATACCCCTGCATGCACAAACGTTGACTCAACGTTGATCTAACGTTGAAACAACGTTTTCAACGTTGTTTCAACGTTGAGTGCCGTCTGGGACTCCACCTGAAAATAAAACGTAGAACAGAAGTGACTATTGGGCCGAGGTGTATATAGGAGACAAAGTGAATGCATGTGGGGCCGAAGTGACTATAGAGCCGCGGAGATAGGGGACAATGTGTCTGGGACCGGCATGGAATGGCGCCGTGGTGTCTAGGGGAGACGAAGTATCTGCCTAATTCAAAAACGCAAACCGCAGCCTACATGGAATTTGGAATTAAATTAGATGCAAGATCTAGTTTAAGACTATGATCAAATAATTTAAATCAACGTCTTTTTAATACGGCTTTCTAATTGTCAGCAATTCTGTGACTGTTGTTAAGTATTTCAAATATTTTCAACGAGAAAGAAAATAATTTTCAGACAACCCGCATGTAGCGTTGCTTACGTGCGAGTCGCATATTTCGCCGAGAAAGTATTATTTTTTTTATGAAACCAGGTTTATCCGATATTCTGTTGGCCAATCAATGTCGAGGTTACAACTGCGATCTATTAATAGTCACTCACGTGGAGCTGCACGCAATCTGATATATTGATCGGCATTGTGGCAGAAATGCTGAAGAAATTCCACTTGTTTTACTTATTAGCTCACCTGTCCTCACTTTTTTGTCCGTCATCCGTGCGTGCGTCCGTGCGTGCATCCGTAAACAATTTACGTCCTAAACCACTGATCAGATTTTGACCAAACTTCACAGGAATGATCCTTACGGGGTACCCTAGACTGGAATCAGTCCAAAAGTTTAAGCAATATCTTCTCATTTGTAGGGTCGGGCCTAAAACTTAGGTAGGGTCGGGAAACCTGAAACACACCTATTTTTTTTTTTGGCCTTAGCAATGAATTTATATTATTCTCCTCTCTAATACTTTCTGATCTCCAAAACTTTGGTGCTATGGGATGGAAGTCATTGCTTTTGAGCTGGGTTTAAATTAATAAGCATATTCTTATAAGTGAAATGATTGAATGAATGGACTGTTTCCAGTCTGGGGGTACCCTTCCAAATTTGTTCAAAATGGTTCCGGTCCGTTGCACATCTAGGTCACATCTTTTTCACTGAAAACTTAACAAAATTACCACAAGAAAAAGGAGAAAAATAGCAAAATCTGTCTAGGATATACACAACACTTATACATATGATTAGCTAACATAGTTTCCTTCTTTGCAGCGGGGACCACAAATTTTACAGGATAGAATTTGCTCCCTAAAGGGAGCAAATTCTTTCCTGCAAGAGTGGTCCCCATCTGGTAAACGATATTAAGAGGCGGGCTTATTATTTCTAGCATTTTCTTTGGTTTGCGTACAAGTTACAGTGAAATTCCGCTATTAAGACCACCTAAAATTAGGACTAATTCTGCTATAAAAAGCTTATTTTGAAGGGTACACTTAATTTTTTCTTTGTATTTTCTGCCTACAATGTCCTCTGGTCAAGGACCACCTTTGGGACTGTTCAAAAGTGGTTTTTAAGACCACTTTTGAACAGTCCCAAAGGTGGTCTTAATATAGGAATTTTACTGTATTTTCTCCTAGTTACGCCCCTGCTAGTCTTTTAAGGAAGAATATTTAAAAGTGAGTGAGTGAGTGTTTGAGTTTTACGTATCACCAACAGCTAAGGTGATGCAGAGACGGGACCTCGGTTTACAGACTCATCCGAAAGTCTGGAGAAGCTCCGGATCGATCCTGCGACCCCTGGTTTACAAGGCGAGTAGCATAACAATTACACCACGGAGGCTTCTAGAGAATCTTTAAAAGTGCTTGGAGTTCAGTCAAAGCTAAATAAACGATGAGATTCTGTCAGTACTCCCCGGCCCCCGCCCATCGGGGCTTGAAGAAATATATGGGCTGCATGATGCTTCCACAAAGAGCTGAAACCGACCCGCACACGAGTACTGGTAAACCGCTTAGAGGATCAAAGCCTGCCCAGGTAAAGCGGTGCGAATCGGCCCGTCCATGTTTATAAACTCTATTGGTTTCATTGGGCGGCAGGGCTTGAGATGTCATTTCATCTCAGTGTCTGGTCCCACAAAATTGGAAGCAACGTCTCCAAAATAGCCTTTACAGTGTTGACGGGGACGTTAAACCTCAAATCAAACAAAATATAAGATGTGTTCGTGAAACACTGTTGCCCCCGGACAGCGCGTGTTAAGTATGAAAGCAGTATCACTAAGCAATCGAAAGGTATGGCCAATGTTCAAGTCTTGAAAATGTAGGTCAAGGTCACAAGGTAAAAAATTATGGGATTGTTGAAAAGGTCTTGTGAAATAGTATGCACATGTGAAATATGAAAGCCCTATCTCTTACCAACTGAAAGTTATGGCCAATGTTAAAGTTTTAAAAAAGTAGGTCAAACGTCAAGGTCACGAGGTCCAAAATTATGGTACCACTGGAAAGGTCTTGTGAAAAAGAATGCACATGTGAAATATGAAAGCCAAATCGCCTACCGATCAGAAGTTATGGACTGTGTTAAAGTTTTTAAAAAGTAGGTCAAACGTCAAGGTCAAGGTCACGAGGTCAAAAATTATGGTACCACTAGAAAGGTCTTGTGACAAGAAGTGCACATGTGAACTATGAAAGCCCTACCACTTACCGATCTAAAGTTATAGCCAATGTTAAAGTTTTTAAAAAGGAGGTCAAACATCAAAGTCAAGGTCACAAGGTAAAAAATTATGGTACCACTAGAAAGGTCTTGTGACAAGAGCTGCACATGTGAAATATGAAAGCCATATCACTTGCCAATCGAAAGTTATGGCCAATGTTATTGTTTAAAAAAAAAAATGAAAAAAGTAGGTCAAAGGTCAAGGTCACGGGATCAAAAATTATGGTACCACTGGAAAGGTCTTGTGATAAGGTATACACATGTGAAATATGAAAGCTCTATCTATTACCATTCAAAAGTTATGCCCGATGTTAAGGTTTTTTTGTAGACAGACAAACGGACAAACAGACAGACAGACCCAAAACTATATGCCCCCCCACCCACCCCCCCACCCCCACCCCCGCCTCCCCCACAATCTAGATTCCGGGGGCATAAAAAATAAAAACAACAAAAAACAATGTTCTCCCTTCAAAACACCCTCAGACACAAAGCGCACGGGGTGTCACAAAAGTTGGTTTTCTAGTAAAACTCAGGGAAAATTTGTCAGGTAAATTCACGCCCTTACTCTTGTCCTGCCGAATACATTAATTTAGCAGCTACGCCCATTATTGACTTTAAATTAATCAGATTACTTGGCGTAATTTATCCGTACAAATTCACGAACTGAATGTCATATAGCTTCTGAAGGCCTCTAACCTGTATCTACACTATTTGTAAATAGTAGTGCATATTCTGTTTGAACATGCCCCCAGCAGGCAAATGGCGTATTTGTGACGTCACATCAGCGTCGATGCGGCGTCATGACGTTTATGCAACGTCACATCTACGCCGGTGCAACGTCGTGACGTTGCACCGACGTTGATTTGACGTTGCCTTAGCGACGTGTGCCTACTGGGTCAGACTTTATCCAGTTGCATCGCCTTCAAGTTACACAATACAAGGGGAATGGTGCGCACTTCCGTGAAAGAGTAGGCCTATCTGGATCCTAACCACAACCAAACCTTCAAGATTTAATGCTCGACCATCGAACTTGATAAAAACGTAGATGATACCATGCATATACACAGTCTGATCAGAGTGTTCAATTCTCGCAGCCTGATTAGAGCCACCAATTTCAAAATCTTTCTAACAGACGCGAGCATTACAAAGGGCATAGAAGCCACTACTAGCGAGCATATGTCATCTAAGCAACGTCACATGAACGTCGATGCAACGTCATGACGTTGCACACCCACTTTGTGCACCCACTGGGTAAGGACGACGGTGTATATAAGGGTTGTTTAGGCTGATCAGGGTCTTTGTTAGCAAGAGATGTCTTCTTATAGGGTTTTGCAACGCTCCGGTTCTGTGACAGTTGTAATCGGAATAAAAATGACATATAAGTGTCATACAATCCGTATTAACTTCTGGTTCATTCCCATTCACGATTGTTTACGACAGGAACCAAAGCACCAACAACACTATTATAATTTATATTTTCTTGTCCTTTGGGATCGATGATTCCATTGTGCAATTTTAAAATATTTGAGGGTCACTCTGATGATGCCTAATTGGCCGAAACTAGCTAGTCTGGCTCAAAATACACTTGCACACTCGATAATTTTCAGTTATGTGGTGCATTCCTGGCTTCCAAAGGATAACCCTTTCATAGAACATATTTGATAATTTTCTGCTCTATTTTTTGTCCATGTTTCCAAGGGATTGCTTTTCTTTTTTTTTTACAGAACATTAATTTTTGCTATAGCAGCCTTAAAAAGTCTCCCTCTCATTCAACATAGTGAAGATTACATTTTCTAGTCCTTTGGAATCATTGATTCTATTGTGGAATTTTGACAATATTCACTAGTGTGGGTCACTGATGAGGCCTTATGGCCGAAACTAGCTAGTATGACCAAGAAGAAAAACTTGTATCCTCTCATAGTACAATTTTCTGTTGTGTTTGTTTTGTTTGATTTGAGGTTTAACGTCCCCGTCAACACTGTAAAGGTCATTTTGGAGACGTTGCTTCCAATTTTGTGGGACTTTTACCCGACATTGAGATGAAATGACATCTCAAGCCCCGTCGCCCAATGAAACCAATAGGGTGTATAAGCATGGGCGGTCCGACATGCACCGCTGTGCCTGGGCAGGCTTAGATCTTCTAAGCGGTTCACCAGTACTTGTGTGCGGTCGGTTTCAGCTCTGCGTGGAAGCATAATGCAGCCCATCCATTTCTTCAAGCCCCGATGGGCGGGGGCGTGGTATCTCGAACTACCACTGTTTGAAACAAATTTTCATGGTCACAAAGGTGTTCGAGACACCGAGGTTCTACTGTATCCCTACATTATCCCCGATGCATTCCGTAATCTGAAGCTAAAGGAAGAATAGCATTGGGACTAAGGCTGACTAATCGGAGCTGAAAAGATAATCGATTATCACTCCTGCCATTGTGGTCGATAATCGATTAGCAGTCGCTAAAATTTTGTCATAAATTTACCTGTCTGGCTTTCTGTCTGAGCATGACTCTTACCACATGTTTTTACCTAAAGATGTGTATATTTGAACAGACAGGCCTGAGCAAACAGTGCAGACCCATATGAGACGCCACAGAATGCGGCGTCTCATCAGGGCCTGCACTTTTTAGCACTCATCCAGCTATTTTAGGCATACAATTGGGTAGTAGATTGTACTTACCAAATGATCGATTACAAGCAAATCAGTAATGACAATTATTTTTGTGTCATTTATCGATCGATTAATTGGTTTTCCGATTAATCGTGTCAGCCTTAATTGGGACTGAATCGTGTTTCACCTGCACACACCAATATACACGCACGCACACACAAGCTACAGATAAAAGGAGGGCACGAAAACGTGTTGTCCAGGGGACACTACTCGTAAAAAACTTTACAGACAAAGGACTTGTATTGGTTGTTGTTCCTGTGTCATTTGAATTGATTCGATACATCAAATGAGGTTTTTTTTAATTTTGCCCAATTGATTATCTCTTCCACAGAAAACAGTTCTACGTTCCTGCGTAATATTACAACTGATACGATACATATGACATTGCGACACCACTTGTGACGTATTTATTGATTGTTTGGGATTTAACGACACGCCAACCATTGCGGGTCATTTTGTATTGTCTCCCAGAGAAAGGGAGAAAATAGACAGAAGAAATAGTAGAAGAGACGAAAGTGAGATATAGGGAAGAAACAGAAAATGAATGGAAGTGTAGAAACAGAAGAAATAACAATACTCCCCCACTACCCTTTCCTGCTGCAATACTACCCAAAGCCTTTTTTTTTAATTTTATAGACGTCATTCCGATTACATTTCAAAATTTAATGTTGGACTTAAATGTCTTCTGCAACTAGGTCTATCTGAGCCCGAGTTCTATGGTGACTTAGTATATAAATTCAGACAGATACGTACTTGCAATGATTTCAGCACACAATTTCGTAAAATTATTCTTCGATATAAAAAGATTGGGTACAACATAAATGTTATTCGACAGACTGCATGCATGGTAGTTAAACCAATCACGGTTGATAACTTTGCTCCCCTCTTTAATTGCGGTTCTATGACGGTTCCAGCGTAAAGGCTTACTTATTAAATGTAAGTTGGTACTGTTGTTCTGTCTCTGGTTGGGCCCATTGGAGTGTAACTTTGCTCCAGCATTTCAGTGGTTTCTTGCTGTCGAGTCCTCACCGTTGTTTCGTTTCTGTGGTTGTTTGATTTTTCTGTTCCCGGAGATGTTGCACTGATGAGTTAGGAAGCCTTCATGCGGACTGAACAAATTATTTGTCTAAATCGCCACGGAAGTAAGGCGAGGATTGCCGCCGCGTAAAATCGATTCAAGGACTTCCTGTTCGCTTTTCTATAAGCTTTGTCCCGCGAAAAAGGGGTCTACTCTTAAAGGAAAGAATTTGCTCCTCAGGAGTTGACCCCTATTGACATGGGAGACAAAATACTTTTGCAGGAGTTGCCTCCCCTGAAGGTGTATCCATTCCCCTTTAAATCGGATTGTATTGTCGAAGTTCAATAGAAAACGGCGGCGTCATGACGTTATGCGCCAGTATCCATGTATGGTTTAGGCCTACATGTGTGGATCACATGACGTTTTATCATATGACGTCGTTGATAAGCAGCGGCTAACGTCGTGTCACACGTGTAACAACACTTTAGCGGGATAAAGTAACGTCATGACGACGTCCATGTCAACATGGCTTTTTTGTGGAAACAATTATCAAATCTAAAGACGATAAAATCCAATTTAAAGTGGTCATATGATAATCAGAATCTTACACTCGTGGTCATTTCATAAGAAATTTATGAAACTCGCCGAAGGCTCGTTTCATAAATTTCATATGAAATGACCACGAGTGTAAGATCCTCTATATCTACTAAATAAATTTGATCCAGCGCATGACAAAACCTACAATAAGACATGTGCGCCCAACGAAGACTCAGATCAGCCTGCGCATCCGCAAAGTCTGATCAGAGTCTTCGTTGTGCGCTTTAAGAATAGCTACGGGCCCAATGCTACTCCATGCAGCAAGAGAAGTCTATGGTTAGGCTGTATGGATGCGCAGGCTGATCTGAGTCTTCGCTGGGCGCACGTGTCTTATTGTAGGTTTTGTCGTGCGCTGGCTCTAATAGCGACGTTATATGATAAGTACAGTTACTATGTACTACGATCAGCAACTACTGATGTAATCTTCTCAGTTTGAAATATGTCATTTTTTTGTTTTGGTTTTACGGCCCTTTCAAGATTATTTCGCTTATTTCGATCAGATCCTTAATCACAGGTGGAGGAAGAGTCAAAACCATCTGACCATCCGTTGCAGAACTTGACGTCTCACATGTGGGCCCTGAGCGAGGCGCCATCTTGAAAGTCAATTTTGTTTCTAAATTCTTATAGTGGAATGAACTTTTTTTTTTTTTTTTGTTTTACGGCCCTTTGAAGATTGTTTCTTATATTTCTACTGGTTGTTAATCAGTGGTGAGCGAAAACCCGAGTACCCGGAGATAAACCACCTGACCTTCCGTTGCAGAACTTTGCGTCTCACATGTGACCCGAGCCAGGCTCGAACCACAGCGATGGGAGACCTAATGAATAAAAGTCAGCGCTCTTATATATTACGCCACGGAGGTCCATGAATTCATTGCGTTGATTGAAGAAGTTTTTTTTTTTGTTTTGGGTTTTACGGCCCTTTCAATATTATTTCATTATATCGAGCCGGTCGTTAATCAGTGGGGGCGAAAACCTGAGTACCCGGAGAAAAACCACCTGACCTTCCGTTGCAGAACTTGGCGTCGCACAGGTGACCCGAGCCAGGCTCGAACCACAGCGATGGGTGGCCTAATAATAATAATAGTCAGCGCTCTTATATATTAGGACACGGAGGTACATGAATTCATTCCGTTGATTCTAAGAAGGGTTGTTGTCAGTAAGCGAAAGTGTGCTGAACCTGCCTAGGACAAATGAGGTTATTTCTGTTAACTGAACGGCTCAATGTGGCCTTACAGGGTTAACTAGGTCTTTTAAGGGCAATGGGAACACCTGGCAGAGACAACTTTCGGAATTTCCTGTTTTCTTTTCTTTAAGCCCTGTCCCACTGAAAAAAGGGTCTCCTCTTAACGGAAAGAATTTGCTCACCAGGAGCAAATTCTTTTCTTTAAGAGTTGGCCCCTATTGACATGGGAGACAAAAGTACTTTTGCAGGGGTTGCCTCCCCTGAAGATGTTCCCATTCCCTTATAATGAATATTTCATGAAACCCATTTCAGGTAGCTACCAGAGCTTTTCTATTTTCTTTTTTTTTAAATAATATGGGTGTTTGGGTGACACAAAGTTGCCATGTATCATTCGTCACTCGGGCGTCCAAATGATACTTGGTTTTCAGTTAGACAATGGCTGCTGCCTTTACAGCAGGTATGAGCAGAGGGGGAATGCTTCTTCACTTTTATTCATATTCCTCCTTCTCCGCTGTCCCTCTTTTTCATCTCCTTTACTATCTACACTCTCTCTTTTCTCTCTTTCTCTGGGTGACGACACGAAACGACACACAACGATAAACGTGCTGTTAAATAACACCATATATATTTTGTAACAGCCTGTACAAATATAACAGCGAATATGGGTTTGTACAAATGTGATAGCAATTCTGTGCCAGAGCTCTGCCCGTAGGCCTCTTTTTGTGCGAAAGGTTATAGTAGTTTTGAGCCACTTTGGCTTGTATAAAGTGATAGCGATTCTGTACCACAGCTATGCCCGTGTGCCTCTTTTTTCTTTTTGTGAAAGGTTATACTTATTATGGGCCTCTTTTTCTTTTTGTGAAAGCTTATGCATGTTGTTGCATTATAAATATAAAGGTCAACCTGCATTGTGTGTAACTAATGGCTATACTTCCGTATTAAACCCTAAGTATATAGTGGCTACGCCCATTGACGTAGACAACAATGAGCCAGCGAATGGCAAAAAACTACAATAAGATATGTATGAACACTAAAGACTGAGATCAGACTGCACATCTTCATCGTATGTTCAGAGTCTCATCTGTTGTTTTTTTTTTGATAGCAAAGATGCTGTAGAACACTCATGCGATCAGCGAATACTCTGATCAGACGGATCTGAGTCTTCCCTGGTCGCTGGTCGCAAACGTCTTATTGTATGCTTTGTCGAGCGTTGGCTTATTTGATACTGCATACCCAACCCAGCAGGAACATGGCGAATTGTGACGTCACATCAACGTCGGTGCGACGTCATAACGTTTATGCACCGCATCTACGTCTGTGCAACGTCATGACGTTGTACCGACGTTGATTCGACGTTGCCCTAGCGACGTGTGCCTGCTGGGAAGTAACCCAACTGGGCCTTATAAAAAAGTGCAGTATCGTCGTATCAACGTCGATGCAACGTCGCGACGTTTTATCGGCGTTGATATAGCGTTGGTTCGACGTCATAATTATGCCCGAAGGATTCATTACAAGGTTTTGCAATCTGTTTAGAGCTTAAATGAGAAAAAAAATGTCACAGATTTTCATCCAGGAGCCATGGAAGGGACTCATTGCAATATTATGTGCAATGTATGGAGGACTACGTTCTCATCAAATGAAATCTTGAACATAAAAGAACTTACGGAATCATGCCAGAATCATAAATCATATATGTCCCACAAGGTACAGTTTTATCACTATCGGGAATATAATATCTATAATCACTTTGTTTACACAAAAATCCTCGAACTCCGGCTGCTTTAACAAAGTTCTCGGAACATCTATATAATATTTTTTGAAAATTATAGCGAAGCACGTGCAACTCAAACGTGACTTTAACAGGAGCTTTGCTACGCGACACCTAGATTTAATCCTGGGGATTTTTTTTTTTTCAAATGAGGCTGGATGTAATATATTGATTTCAATAATTTGTTCACAAATGACGGCCATTACATCATTTTGTTTTAAATGTAATCACATTTGTAAACGCCACATACTCAGAAAATCACTAATCACGAAAACACGCCTATATAATTTTGACCCCCTTTTTTGATTGATTGATTGATTGATTTGGGGTTTAACGTCCCCGTAAACACTAATTAGGTCATTTTGGAGACGTTGCTTCCAATTTTGTGGTACTTTTACCCGACATTGACATGAAATGACATCTCAAGCCCTGCTGAAAGGGTTTATGTGCATGGACGGTCCGACTCGCAGCATTTTGCCTGGGCAGGCTTACAGCCTCTAAGCGGTTTACCAGTACTCATGTGCGCGGTCGGTTTCAGCTCTGCATGGAAGCATCATGCAGCCCGATCTATTTCTTCAAACCCCGACCCCACTTTATATTGCAAAACTGGGGTTTACAAGGGCATACCTTATTTTTTTCTTATTTCTGCTCTAAAATAGATTGTGGGTACTGATGAGGCGGTTCTAACGAGTACCTACAATCTATATTATGTTGAGCTTTTACGTTCCCTTCAACTTTATTTAAGTCATTTTAGAGACGTAATATCCCATTTCTTGGACTTTAACCCGACATCGAGATGAAATTACACGCCAAGCACACCATGCTTATAAACCCTATTGGTTTCATTGAGCGACAGCGCTTGAGATGTCATTTCATCTCAATGTCGGGTAAAATGACCTATATAGTGTTGACGGGGACGTTAAACCTCAAATCAACCAACCAACCAGCACGCCAAGCCCAATTTACCGCCCAAAGAAACCGCTAGGAGTTTAGGAACGGTCTGACTGGCACCACTTTACCTGGGTAGGCTATAAGCGATTTACCGGTACTCACAGGCGTGGTCGGTGTCGGCCCTATGAAATCCAATCTATTTCTCCAAGCCCCCAATGGACAGGGGCACTTTTTCTGAAACAGACTGAGGAAACCATATGTTGAAAATACAGTAAAATTCCTATGTTAAGACCACCTTTGGAACTGATCAAAAGTGGTCTTTAGACCACTTTTGAACAGTCCCAAAGTTGGTCTCTGACCGGAACACACTGTATGCAGAAAACAGAAAGAAAGAACAACAGCGGCATACTAATTAAGCTTTTTAAAGCAGTAATAGTCTTATTTTTAGGTGGTCTTAATAGCGGAATTTCCCTGTACTTGTGTTGACCGCCCTCAACTTTAATATTGTTATTCCATTCAAATGCAAAACTCATTGATTTAACATGTTTACTCAAAATCTGATCAGGAACTACATTGCTTGTCATTTAGATTGTGAATTTGTTGCAATAATTTGCATCAAGTAATCTGATTGGTTTATAATAGGTAGTGGGTGTGGCAGATTAAAATATTCAGTTTTTGTTTGTTTGATTTTAGGTTTAACGTCCCCGTCAACACTGTAAAGGTCATTTTGGAGACGTTGCTTCCAATTTTGTGGGACTTTTATCCGACATTGAGATGAAATGACATCTCAAGCCCTGTCGCCCAAATGAAACTAGGACAGTGTTAAAGACAATAAGAAATCAAAGCACTGAAAGTACTGGTGGGTCGATTGTCTCTGTCTATAGGCTGAGAAAATAGTCCAGAACTGAGACTTTAACTTTTCGTTTAAACCCTTAAATTCCAGTGTTGTTTGGTGCCTCATGCTCTGTCTCTGGAGTCATCGGAGTCTAACTGTTGGTTTTCTTTTGCTCCAGCATTTCAGTGGTGTCTTGCTGTCGAGTCCTCACTGTTGTTTCATGTCTGTGATTGATTGATTTTTGTGTTAACGGAGATATTGCACTGATGAGTTAGGAGGCCTTAATGCGGACTGAAAAAAATATTCGGAAGTAAGGGCGAGGATTGTGGCAATGTAAAATCGATTTAAGTTCCCCCTCACCCCCACCCCCCACCAGTCGAATTCGTTTCACTGACCGTTCCAAGGCGGTTCTTCTGTCGTGGTTTATTTTTTATGGCTTGTCTTTGAGTGTGTCTGTCGCTTGTGTTGTTTTGCTTTGGAAAGCCAATAGGCCATTTTGTGGGAATGAGTGAGTGAGTGAGTGTTTGAGTTTTACGTTCCACCAAGAGCTAAGGTCATACGGAGACGGGACCTCGGTTTAAAGGCCATTTTGTGGGAAGTAACTGTCCTTTTGGCTTTCCGCTAGTGATGTTTCCATTAAGGTTTGTGTTTCTTTCCCTTGGTGTCTCTGATGGGAGCTGCGCGTTAGTTGTATCGATTCCTGATCATTGCCTTCACTTCAATTTTCTAAGCAAACAGTGTAAGCCTGATCAGACGCCGCGTTATGTTGGGTTGTGTGGCGTCTGTTTAGGTATCCAATTACTGTTTACTAATGCACCAGTCAGGAGCCCATCCCAGGTTCTTGGTGTTGCACTGGCAGCATTTTACAACTTTTCCAGTTTATTTATCTTTTATTGTAGGTTTTCCAGTTTATTTATCTTTTATTTTCTATGCTTTTTTATTTACTTTCTTGACCTAGCCCAAAAACTTTTCAGCTTCTCATGTGCCCTTCTGTAAGGCTGACACGATTAACCGGATAATCGATTAATTGATCGATAAATTTTACAACAAGAGGCCCAAGAGCGCCTGTCGCTCCACCGGCTAACTTCAGACAATTGTCATATTTATTACATTAACCAATTGTATACTAGTGGCCTCTTCTATTGCTATATGTTGGACCAGTCCATTTGTCATATAAGAGGTGTCAGGCCTATTTTTTTTCTATTTATGATGGAAAATTCTGTTAGCAAATAGTGCAGGCCCTGATCAGACACGGTGTTCTGCGGGGTCACTACCGATTTAGGGTTTTCCCGCATGCAATGGGTATAAAAAAACAAGTGATCCACCCAAGGCATGTCCATTCTATATTTTTGGACCCCAGAGCCATGGTTGGCAGGATTTATGTGAGTGACCATTTGGCATTGCTCCGTTCTAAATATCTAAAGCTCTGGGCCTTATGGTTTCATAGAAGAAGACTTTTTTAAGTTTTTCCTATTTTAAATCTATGGGAACTAATAAGCCTCTGGGCGTGGCCAATTTTTTACCCCAGGGGCATTGTTGGCAGGATTTATGTGAGTGACCACTTGACGTTGCTGCATACTAAATATCTAAGCTCTGGGCAGTGATGGTTTCAGAGAAGAAGATTTTTGTCAGTTTTTCCCAGTATAAGTCTATGGGAGCTTATGGGCCTCAGTGTGTGGCCAATTTGGACCCCAGGGGCATGGTTGGCAGGATTTATGCAGTTGAATACTTCAAGTTGCTACATACTAAGCTCTTGGCCTTATGGTTTCAGAGAAGAAAAGTTTCAAGATTTTTTTCATTGACAGTCTATGGGAGCTACTAAGCACCGGGGCGTTGCCAATTTGGACATCCGAGGCATAGTTCGCAGGACTTAGTAGGTGACCACATAACTTTGCTACATCTTAAATGTCTTAGCTTTAGGCCTTTTGGTTTCAGAGAAGAAGATTGTTGAAGTTTTTCCTTTTATTGGTCTATGGAAGCTTAGATGAGCCAAAGGTGGTGGCCATGGTGGCCATGTTTTTGTCTGATCAAAATTTCTTCAATGAATCTGACAATGGTCCACACAAGGAACATTCATGAAAATTGAGAACGAAATCCATTCAGCGGTTTTGGAGGAGAAGATTAAAAAAAAAAGAAAAAAAAGATCCCTTTATAAGTCTATGGAAGCTAATTAGCCAATGGGCGTGTCCATGGCGGCCATGTTTTTGTCTGATCAAAATTGTTTCAAGGAATTTGACAAAGGTCCAC
Source organism: Lucinisca nassula (assembly GCA_963580285.1). NCBI lineage: Eukaryota > Metazoa > Mollusca > Bivalvia > Lucinida > Lucinidae > Lucinisca > Lucinisca nassula. The sequence continues at coordinate 26,437,033 of OY757023.1, forward strand.
CCAAGGAACATTCATGCAAAGTAAGAATGAAATCCATTGAGCCGAGCGGTTTTGGAGGAGAAGGTTTTAAAAAATTTTCCCCTTATAAGTCTTTGAAAGCTAATGGGCCAAATGCATGGTCATGGCAGCCATGCGGGGCATGGACATGGTGGCCATGTTTTTTGTCTGATCCAAATTTCTTCAAGGAATCTGACAGAGGTCCACCCAAGAAACATTCATGCAAAATAAGAATAAAATCCATTGAGCGGGTTTGGAGGGGAAGATTTTTAAATATTTTGTTTTGGTTTTGATGCCATCGCAACCAGAGTTCTGCATGTAACAAAATTCTTTGAAGGAATTTAGAAGAGGACTATGTGAGAAACATTTCTGTGAAGTTTGGTTACAACCGACCAAGTAGTTAAGGAGGAGATGTTTAAAAAAAAGTTAACGCACGGACCCACGACCGCACGACGGACACAGGGCCATAACATAAGGGGAACAAGACAGTTCCCCGACAAGACAGTTCCCCGACACGGTTTTTGGAGACAGTTCCCCGACACATTTGAAGACAGTTCCCCGACATTTTTGAAGACAGTTCCCCGACACTATTGTTCATAGTCTTAATGACCTAATTGGCAATTAGGGATAAGATATATTAGTTATAATTTGGACGTTTCTTGCAGGGCAACTATATTTATGAGTTGCCTGAAATTTCCTCATTGATTTCAAGACAGTTCGAATAATTAACATTATTGTTCGCATAACAGCGTTAGATATCTGTTTCATATTCTTATCCTTTAATAATATTTATTTAAAACAAAAACTTTGAACTCATCTTCATTTTTCAAATGTTTATTATATGGAAAAATGACAATTAGAAATATACTATTGCGTTTCCTAGAGGACATTTTTGTTTTGTTTAAATATGTGCATGTTCATTAACTGAACATGCTAATTCGCTTAATTTCAGGTGCATTCATTTAACTTATTGATAATGGTATCAAGTATAATCTTTTATTTTACACCAGGGTACTGTCTTCAAAAATGTCTATGTACCCATAATTTAATATTTCTAAACGTCTGTCGGTGAATTGTCTTCAGAATATTGATGAACACATAATAACTATCAATTATGATAATCATCATGATCAGTCACAGGTCATTTAACTTTGAACAAAAGTGTCGGGGAACTGTCTTGTCGGGGAACTGTCTTGATTCCAACATAAGACCCACGTGTCTTCGGCCCGCGGAGCTAAAAATGAACAGGCTTATTTGTGTTTATTTATTTATGTTTTTATTCATTTATTTATTTATTTATTCCTTTCCTCCGTCGGATTCGGTATGTCTCCCTTTTCGACTAAGCCATTTTAACCCTCAGGGATCTGGAGAACTGTTGACACTGTAGTATAATTAGGTCAAATAAATCAATCTCCCTCAGTATTTTGAATTTATTTTGAAACATAAAGTCGTATAAAAAGAGTTTGCTCAGATAGTGTTGAAAACATCAGTGTTATCATGAGTGTGATGGGCAAGTGAAATTTCTGATGTTTGAATATGTAGAATGATAATTTGTAGCTGGACCTCTATACGAGTAGTCAGCAAAATCGGGGGAGATTAATTAAGATACAGTAAGGTACATTTAAATAAATAAATAAATAAACAAGAACTTTTGAAGAAGAGAAGACTTTTTTAACATTACACTATATGTTATATAGTGAAAATAAACCCTGCCCACAGCAGCCATGTTTTTTGTCGGTTCAAAATTTCTTAAAGGAATCTGACAGAGATCCACCTAAGGAACATGAATGCCAAATAACTATGAAATAAAACAGGAACTTTTGCAGAAGAAAATATTTTCAGCATTACACTATATGTTATATAGTGAAAATAAGCCTCGCCCATGGCGGCCATGTTTTTTTGTCAGATCAATTTTTTTTCAAGGAATCTGACAACGGTCCACCCAAGGAACATTCATGCCAAATTACAATGAAATCCCACAAGTACTTTTGCAGAAGAAGATTTTTTAGCATAACATTATATGTTAAATAGTGAAAATAAGCCCCGCCCATGGCGGCCATGTTTTTTGTCGGATCAAAATTTCTTCAAGGAATCAGAAAGAGGTCCACCCAAGGAACATTCATGCAAAATAAAAATGAAATCCAACAGGTGGTTTTGGAGGAGAAGATTTTTAAAGATTTTTAATTTTTTGTGTGGTTTTGTTGCCATGGCAACCAGAGTGCTGAGTGAAACAAAACTATTTGAAGGAATTTAGAAGAGGACTATGTAAGGAACATTCCTGGGAAGTTTGGTTACAATCGGCCAAGTAGTTTAGGAGGAGAAGATGTTTTAGCATTACACTATATGTTAAATAGGGAAAATAAGTCCTGCCCATGGCGGCCATGTTTTTTTGTCGGATCAAAATTTCTTCAAAGAATCTGAAAGAGGTCCACGCAAGGAACATTCATGCAAAATAAAAATGAAATCCAACATGTGGTTTTGGAGGAGAAGATTTTTAAAATTTTTAATTTTTTGTGTGGTTTTGTTGCCATGGCAACCAGAGTTCTGGGTGTGACAAAGTTCTTTGAAGGAATTTAAAAGAGGACTAAGTAAGCAACATTCCTGTGAAGATTGGTTACAATTGGCCCAGTAGTTTAGGAGGAGAAGATGTTTTAGCATTACACTATATGTTAAATGGTGAAACTAAGCCCCGCCCGTGGCGGCCATGTTTTTTTGTCGGATTAAAATTTCTTCAAGGAATCTGAAAGAGGTCTACCCAAGGAAAATTCATGCAAAATAAAAATGAAATCCAACAAGTGGTTTTGGAGGAGAAGATTTTTAAAGATTTTTAATTGTTTGTGGTTTTGTTGCCATGACAACCAGAGTTCTGGGTGTAACAAAATACTTTGAAGGAATTTAGAAGAGGACTATGTAAGGAACATTCCTGTGAAGTTTGGTTACAATTGGCCCAGTAGTTTAGGAGAAGAAGATGTTTAAAGAAAAAAGTTAACGCACGGACGCACGACGGACACAGGGCCATGACAATAGCCCCGCTGGCCTTCGGCCAGTGACCTAAAATGATTATCGCTACTGATTTGTTAGTAATCGATTATTTAATAAGTACAGTTAACTACACAACATACTGCCTAAAATAGCTGGAAGAATGGCAAACAGTGCAGACCCTGATGAGACGCCGCATTCCGCGGCGTATCATCTGGGTCTACACTGTTTGCCCAGGCCTGTATGTCCTCATACATAGGTTAAATATAGCAAGAACCATGCTCAGAAGAAAGCCAGGCTAGTTAAATAATGATAAAATATGCAGTGATTACTAATCTCTTATCGAGCACAATGCCATGACTGATAATCGATCATCTTTTCAGCTCCGATTAGCCAGTCCTGCCCTTCTGTATTCATGCATGACCAGCTCAACGGATTCCTCTTATTACAATATTACAACGATAGTGCTCAAGCGTAAGGGCAAAACAAGCTTTGCTGGAAAGCCGTTTTTTCAGTCTATATATTTTGATAAGTTGTGATTAGTTAGATCCTTTGGAAGCAAAGAATGCACCAAATAAACGAAAATAGCAGACTCGGTTTTATTGAGTCTGTTCATGACCAGTACTGAAATGTGCAACACCGGTCACGCCCTCTAGCACCGGCTTAAGCAGAACTCTATTTTCAAAATGATTCTAAATGAACTCAGTGATCCCAAAGGACCAGAAAATATAATCTGCACTATGGTTGATGTTACGGCCGCCACACGGCACAGCACCAGCTGCAGTGAAGATAAATAAGTTCTGATTAGTTAGATCCTTTGGAAGGAAACAATGCACCAAATAAACGAAAATAGCGGACTCGGTTTTATTGAGTATGTCCATGACCAGTACTGAAATGTGCAACACCGGCCACGCCCTCTAGCACCGGCTTAAGCCGAACTCTATTTTCAAAATGATTCTAAATGAACTCAGTGATCCCAAAGGACCAGAAAATATAATCTGCACTATGATAGATCTGATTATATAATATAATCTGCACTATAACCGCCTTCTTTAATGTATGTCCTAAGGTCTTGATTTTTGCTGACCGGAACCAAACTCGGATCAATAGTTTCCGTTAAGCGCCCGCTGAAGTCCGTCAACGGGCTGCGGTTAATTTCGTATATACACGATACACGCATAAGATGCAAAACCACATGATTCCTGTCCAGATCCAGACTTATCTGGGTGTGCACCGATTGCCTAGACCGGGACATGGACGTCCAGCATGTCCAAAACTCAGGACCCTTTCGATAGATGTGAAAGGAACAACTGAATTAACCATCCGTGGCCTTTTCACCATATTTGAATTATTTGCTGGCTCCCAGCTTGCACATTGTCAATATTGGAAAAATAGGTAACCAGACCCTCCTGACCTTCCAAGGTCAGGGGGTCTGGTTACCTGTTTTTCCAACACTGATAACCTTCGGACTAGGAACCAGCAGATAATGCAAATAAGGTGAATTGGGAAAAAGCGCTGACACTTGGTCATAAAGTCTCTCACCGCTGTGGCATGTGAGCACGCCAAGCTCTGCAATGGAAGGTCAGATGTTTCTTCTCCTCCTCAGTCCGGGTGCTATGTTTTATCGCCCACCCCCCCGTGGAAGAATCGAATATGGGTATATAGTTTTCCGTACGTACGTTAGTCTGTACGGCACACTTTGTAGTAATGTTCTTTTCTTCGCAACTCCTTCTACAGTATTTGTTGTAGGGCATTGAAACTTGCAACACAGTTTAGACATGCATTGGATATGTGCATAAAGGAAAAAAAAAAATTAGATGCTGATCCAGCACCTTATTGCAAAAATGTCCTCTTGAACGACATGTGTGGCGTATGAGGTTAAATAGTACTGTTCGTGTCCCCACAACCCCTACAGTATTTGGGCCCCGTCAAGCGATTTTGGTACTTATCGCCTATGCGAGCAGCGAAGGTTCAGGCGAGCCTGCGCATCCGCGCAGTCTCGCCAGAACCTTCGCTGCTCTCTCATACAAGCAGTGAATCAAGAGGAACCTTCAGACAGAATGCCATATCCCTGACCCCTCTGAATGGCTGGGCATGCGCAGTTAAAATTTGTCATGACGGAATGCTCGAAGGCGCGAATTCGCTTGGCGGGGCTCATTTCTTGCAGGACATTGAAATTGTAACACAGTTCAGAAATGCATTGAATGTGTGCATTAAGGAAATAGGATTCTGATCCAGCCCCTTTATGCAGAATTTTGTCCTCTTGAATAAGGCTGACACTATTAATCGTACAATCGATTAATCGATCGATAAATTCCACAAAAATGATTATCATTACTTATTTGCTGTTAATCGATTACTTGATAGGTACAATGTACTACTAAAGTTATGCCTAAAATAGCGGGATGAGTGGCAAACATTGCATACCCTGATGAGACGCCGCATTCTGCGGCGTCTCATCTGGGTCTACACTGTTTGCTCAGGCCTGTCTGTTCAAATATACATATGGTCAAGTGCAAGATATGGTAAGAGTTCTGCTCAGACCGAAAGCCAGACAGGTAAAACTATGACAAAAACCTTAGCGATTACTAATCGATTATCGATCGCAATGAAGGATGATAATCGACTATCGTTTCAGCTCCGATTAACCAGCCCTACTCTTGAACGACTTCAACATTTTGGCCATATGAGTGGCAAATGAGGTTAAACAGTACTGTTCGTGTCTCAACAACCCCTCCTACGGTATTTGATGCAGGACACTGAAACTTGCAACACATTTCAGGTATGCACTGAACATGTGCATTAAGGAAAAAGGTTTCTGATCCACCCCCTTATTACAGAATTAGGTCCCCTTGAACGACATTAACATGCTGGCCATATGTCTAGCATATGAGGTTAAAAAGAACTATTCGGCCTAGCATATGAGGTTAAATAGAACTATTCATGACCCGCACACGAGTACTGGTAAACCACTTAGAGGATCTAAGCCTGCCCAGGCAATGCGGTGCGAGTCGGCCCGTCCATGCCTATAAACCGTATTGGTTGCATTGGGCTTGAGATGTCATTTCATCTCAATGTCGGGTAAAAGTACCACAACATTGGAAGCAACGTCTCCAAAATGATCTTTACAGTATTTACGGGGACGTTAGACCTCAAATCAAACAAAACAAAAGTATAAAATAAAAAAAAATGTACTTGATGTAACCAACAACAGACATGACACACATCTCTTTTTCGGCATCTCTTTTTGCCCGTAAAGCACTAATCGTAACTAGCAGACAACATATCCAAGGTGTATTTACATATGAGGTGCCGTTTTACTATTTCAATAAAATATTTCTAAAATAAAATTATAGATATCTATAAATCAATTTAAAGGTATCTATAAATCAAAGTATAGATATCTATAATTAACATTATTGATATCTATAATTGTCAGTATATTTCGATATCATAAATGTAATCAATGATATGTGATATATATTTCTTGATATATCTATAAATTTGTTTTATGATATCCGTTATTCCTTTGCATATATAGATATCTAAAAATCCAATTTTTGATATCATTGAAAAGGCTGAATTATAGATATCACAATTTTCAATAATGGGTATCATAATATATATTATGGATATCAATAAATGTATGCATTGATATCCTAAAATGTTATCCAATATTTGATATCTTTATATATCGAATAATAGATATCTATAAATGAAATTATAGATATCCTTTAACATATTTTAGATATCATAAAATAAATAATAGATGTCTAATATTATTTATAGATATCTAATAATATTTATTGATATCCTATATTTTTGTTAAAGATATAATTAATTTTGTTTATAGATATCTTGAAATTTGATTAAATTGTAAAATGGCACCTCATATTTATATATATTTCAGAGAAGATAAGACTTGTCATTTCATGTGAATTGTCTGCTTTTGCAGACGATTCACATGAAATGTCAAGCCTTATTTTCTCTGAACAATACTATAAAAGTCTTTAAATGATGATAATAATAATAATAATAATAATAATAATAATAATAATAATAATAATAATAATAACAATAATAATGAAGTACGGAACCCGGGAAGGGACATGATTTTTTTTATTTTCTAAGTTGTGCGCACAAGATAATATATTATCTTGTTTGGACAAGATATTATAATGTGCGGACAAGATATTATCTTGTTCGGACAAGCTTTTATCTTGTGCGCACAACATATTATCTTGTGCGTACAAGATATTATCTTGTGCTGACAACATATTATCTTTTGCAGACAAGATATTAAGTTGGGCGACAAGATATTATTTTGTCCGCACAAGATAATATCTTGTCTGTCTTGTCTGTACAACATAGATCTTGTGCTGACAAGATATTATCTTGTTCGCACAACTTAATATCTTGTGCGCATAAGATAATATGTTGTGCGAACAATATAATATCTTGTCCGCACAAGATAATATCTTGTTCGCCCAACTTCCCAAGATATATGTTGTGCAAACAAGACAATATGTTGTGAGAATAAGATATTTATTATCTTGTCCGCACAAGATAATATGTTGTCTGCACGGGATAAATTATTTTGTCCGCACAAGATAATATCTCGCACAAGATTATATCTTGTTCGCACAACATATTAAAAAAAATTCATGTCCCTTCCCGGGTTCCGCAATGAAGATTGTAGTATGATCTCGAGTTTTTCGTGACGCTTTAAGTGTCATAAATCACCTATATAAGGCAATAACTTTGTATACCGAGTTTACATGCACTGTTCACTAAACAAACGTTGTTTACTTTATTATAAACCTTGCCCTTGTATGTATTCATATCTATATATTAATTTGCATGTTGAAATCACATTAAGGATTTACTCTTACAGGATCATACCTATTTTTAGTCTGTCTCATTCATCTTTTTAATGAGTGAACCTGTTTTTTTTTTAAATAAATGAAAGCAGCATACATATAACTGAAAGGACAAAAAACCGGAGTACTGCTGTGCAAAAATAAAGGTGACAATATACCACAGGAATGGAAGAAAACGAGGAGAAACAGCCTTTGTTTGCAAAGGGATCCGCGAAAATTAACTACACAGAGAATACGACAACAGGCGACAAAAAGTGAGTTGATTTTGTTTGTTTGTTTGATTTGAGGTTTAACGTCCCCAAGAACACTGTAAAGGTCATTTTGGAGACGTTGCTTCCAATTTTGAGGGACTTTTACCCGACATTGAGATGAAATGACATCTCAAGCCCTGTCGCCCAATGAAACCAATAGGGTTTATTAGCATGGACGGTCCGCCTCGCACCGCGGTTCCTGGACAGGCTTAGATCCTCTAAGCGGTTTACCAGTACTAGTGTGCGTGCCGGATTCAGCTCTGCGTGGAAGCATCATGCAGCCCATATATTTCTTCAAGCCCCTATGGGCGGGGGCCGAAAAAGTGAGTGGAAATTAGCGGTTAAAATTGAACCCAGCAGGCACATGGCGTAATTGTAACGTCACATCAACGTCGGCGTAACGCCATGACGTTTATGCAACATCTACGTCGGTGCAACGTCGTGACGTTGCACCGACGTTGATTTGCCGTTGCCCTAGCGACGTTAGCCTGCTGGGAAACATCTATCTTATTAATCCATGTTCACCGAGTCACGTTATGGACACCTCCGTCAATCCAACTTTATATATAGAGAAAATTTGAATTTACAGGGATATACAGTTTTTTCTTATTTCTGCTCCGAGACAGAGGTCCGCTGAATGGTCTAATGACTAAGCAGTTCAGAATGGCAAGTGAGTGATGTTATTTAATTAAATTACTTTGCGGAGATATTATTTAACTTTTTTGATTGATTGATTGACTGATTGATTGATTGACTGACTGTATTGGCGTTTAACGACACGTCAACGTTTATGTTAGATTGAAACGAAAGTATCACTAAAATTATGTTGGTAGCCGGTCTCAGTCTCATGCAGTATATTGGTTAGCATCAGGAAGGCATCCATCGTTGTTTCCATTGAAGAAAATGGTATACATTAATCCGATAGGCATGCAATGTGTAGTCAACGTTATGTCAACGCGATGACTATGATACGACGTTGCGCCAGCGACCATTCCCAGAGCCGCTCGCTAAGTGCACATTTTAAAAATACTTCAAAACTTATTTGAACAGTAGCAGCAAATATGCACATAAAAGTTAAACTATACTCAAAAGCTTAAAAGTACTTCTTAATGGCTGGTTGGTTTTCAAATAACCCATTTTGTACTGAATAGAATTTCACCCCCGTCCATCGGGCTTGGAGAAAAAGATTGGGATGCATGTTGCTTCCACGCAGAGCTGAGAATGACCACTCTTGAGTACTGGTAAACCGCGTAGAAGGGCTAAGCCTGCCCAGGTAAAGTGGTGCGAGTCAGACCGTCCAGTGCGTATACGCCTTTGGTTTCATTGGGATGCAGGGCTTGAGATGTCATTTCACCTCAGTGTTGGGTAAAAGTCCCACAAAATTGGAAGTAACGTGTCCAAATTGACAAAAACAGTGTTAACGGGGACGTTAAACCTCAACTCAAATAAAACAACTGAATGGAATTTTCCGCCATGCATTTACTGAGAAGATACTGAGAAGATATTTCTAAATTTTGGGGCGTCAGGTTGAATTATATTTAAGAAATAGATCAGCTCTAGCTGTGATTTGTTGTGTAATAAATCACAGTTTGGAGGTCAGTTGTAAAGTAGACAAATCACGAGCGCGTAGCGCGCGTGATTTGTCTACTTACAACTGACCGACAAACTGTGATTTATTACCCAACAAATCACTAGTTAGAGCTGATCTATTTCGATTCTAACACACTGAAAATCGGCAATAATGTTGTTGTTTCCTTCAAAATCTCACAACTTTTCGCCATTGTTAGAAGAAATCCCGCTAAAATTATCGACTGAAACACATGCATTTACATCCTTTTCTAACGTTCTCGATGCGATAAAATGACGTTTCACCGACTAACGTCAAGTAAATCGACTAGTGACGTCATAAATTTGCAGTTTTTAATGATGTCACACGTCACGCTCTTCCGAGCTGTGATTTGTTGCAGAATAAAACACAGTTATTTTGCATTGCCTATATAGGCGCGCTGTGTTAGAATTAGAAATGTAATTGGAAAATGGCTGAAACTTCTGCAAACAAGTGAAGACCCGCAGAATGCGGCGTCTGATCTGGGCCTGCACTATTTACCAGTGATCCGTTTTGTGGTTTCTCACCCAGAATGGGCTAAAATGTCACACAAAACAATGGGGAGATTTGATGCCGACAGTGCATGGAAACACGCCTATTTAAGGTTTAAGGAGATTTGATAAACACAGAATACCGGTATTACTTGAGAAGCAACACTCGTGACATCATGCTTGCTTGCCCTTTAACCCATTTTGTACCGGAAACCCCAAAATGGGTACCTTGGCAAACAATGTAGGCCCTGATCAGACGCCGCAGAACGCGGCGTCTGATCAGGGCCGACACTGTTTGCAAAAAGTTCAGCCATTTTGCTAACAAATTTTCTAACAAGAAAACACAACCTGACACCGCTAAATTTAGAAATGGACTCCAGCTATAATTGGAAGATTCCATTCGTACAAAAAGGGTTAAGGGAGCCCATAAAAAAACATATCTACAATCGATGCTGCATTTAGAAAGCCCCTATCTCACTGGGATGCGACTTTTTACGACAGCTTGCGATTTGCATTCGCGAGTGAGTCTCAAAGCGGCTTGAAACAGTCGCAGTGATTCGCAATTTCCTCGCTTGTGTCGCAAAAAGTCGCAAACGGGTCGCGGAAATTTTCCAATGTTCAAAAATTTTATGTGACAAAATTCCGCACCAAATAGTTGCAGTCATCGTGGGTGTAGCGAGCCCGTCGCGAACCCTTCGCAATTTAGTTTCCGGTAGTCGTAACGGCTTGGAACACGACAGATTGGCGAAATATATAAGACTAAATTGCGAACCAATTGCGACATAAATAAGACGCTTCGTGACTAAATTGCGAGTAAATAAAACTGGGCGACGTTCGGGTGTACATAATAGTATGTCTTAAAACCGTTTGCTCACATTGATAGTTTCACCATGCAAGCAAAACAAAAGAAGGGGAGGGGTAGGGTTGCCGCTAGACCTGACCCCAACCAACAGAATCCGTCCATGCTCCTGCTGCTTCTGATTAATGAAAGCTCAGGAGCTTTCAGCGTTTCGGAGACTACTGGAACAAAACAGAAGAAAATCGCAGTCGAGAGAGAGAGAAACAATACCCATGAAAAAATGCCAATCAGGATGTACAGAGGACCCTAGTTATAACGACAGTATTTGGTGCCGTTATAAGGATTTAGCCGTTATAAAGAATCCCAATAAGGAATAAAAATAACTTTCTCGCTTAATGACCCCAAGCAAAAAATGTTTTGGATATTTGTTAGAATCGCCTCGTCGAGGCGATTCTAACGAATATCCATAACATTTGCTTCTGGGAGTATTAAATAATTACAAAATTCTTGAATATTACTATTGAAGTTTCAACTACTGGATGATTTGATCGAGCAACACCTGCTTGGTTAAAAGAGGTTGCCATAATGTGCATTAAATGCCTTTTTCGGGGAGTTGAATTCGGGCTTGGTTAAAACAGGTTACTTGGTTAAAAGAGGTTGCCATACTTCATTTTTTGCCTTTTGGAAGCATTAAATTCGGGTTTGGTTAAAAAAGGTTGCTTGGTTAGTAGAGGTTGCAATAATTCAATGCCTTTTGGGGGCACTGAAGTCGGGCCTGGTTACAACATGTTGCTTGATAAATAGAGGTTTCCATAATCCGAACTGAATTCGGGCTTGGTTAATAGATGGTTTCCATAATCCATTGCCTTTTAGGGGTACTGAATTCGGGCTTGGTTAAGAAACAGGTTTCTTGGTTAACAGAAGTTTCCATAATCCATTGCCTTTTAGGGGCACTGAATTTGGTTGCTTGTTAAGAGAGGTTTCCATAATTCATTGCTTTTTGGGGGCACCGAATACGGGCTTTGTTAAAAATATGTTGCTTAGTTAATAGAGGTTTCGATAATCCATTGCCTTTTGTGGGCACTGAATTCGGGCTTGGTTAAAAACAGTGTTCTTGGTAAACAAATATTTCCATACGTGGCACTGAATTCGAGCTTGGTTAAAACAGGTTGCTTAGTTAACAGTTGACTTCTGGGGGCACTGAATTCGGGCTTTGTTTAAAACAGGTTTTGGTTAATAGAGGTTTCCATAATTCATTGCCTTTTGGGGGGCACTGCATTCGGGCTGGGTAAAAACTGTGCTGCTTATAGTTAAAAGAGGTTTTCATAATCCATTGCGTTTTGGGGCACTGAATTCGAGCTTGGTTAAAAACAGATTGCTTGGTTGATAGAGGTTTCCATAATCCATTGCCTTTTAGGGGCACTGGATTCGGGCTAACATTACGAAAACACGCCTATATAATTTTGACCCCCCTTGAACCCTTTTTTATATAGTGAAACTGGGGTTTAAAGGGGTATACCTTATTTTTCTTATTTCTGCTCTAAAATATAGATTGTGGGTACGCGTTAGAACCGCCTCAATGAGGCGGATCTAACGAGTACCCACAATCTATATTTTCGACAGAAATAAGAAAAATATCATAATTTTTCATCTTAAAATTTTCATTTTTTTCGGTGATAAAGGATACAATGTATTTGTATAGGCGTGTTTCGTAATGAACATTTAAGGTGATGCTTTAGCATGGTTATATTGTGGCTATTCTTTAGAGCTATGTTTTGTTTCTTTGTTTGTTTGATTTGAGGTTTAACGTCCCCGTCAACACTGGAAAGGTCATTCTGGAGACGCTGCTTCCAATTTTGCGGGACTTTTACCCGATATTGAGATTAAATGACATTTCAAGCCCTGCCGTCCTTACAACCAATAGTGTTTAAAAGCATGGACGGTTCGACTCGCACGGCTTTGCCTGGGCAGGCTTAGATTCTCTAAGCGGTGTTCCAATACCCGTGTGCGGGTCGCTTTCAGCTCTGCGTGGAAGCATCATGCAGCCCATGGGCGGGGGTGCTTTAGAGCTATGTAATCTGTGGTTGACCTGTTAAAGTCTGCGATACCTCAGCCAGAGCTAGCTGTGGCATGTGCGAAGTCTAAACAGTTTGATCATATAATTCGTAGTGCATTATATGGAAGCCCGTTGTCGACAGATATGGAAAGGTGCATTTTGACTGAATTTGTTTTTATTTGAATTGCTGTTTAAGGTCCTCGTCAACACCATTTAAGGTCGTTTTGGAGACGTTGCTATTTGAATTGCTGTTTTACGTCCTCTTCAACACTATTTAAGGTCATTTTGGAGACGTTGCTTCCAGCTTTGTGGGACTTTTATCTGGCATTGAGATTAAATGACACCTCAAGCCCTCGAGTCCTGTCACCCAAACAAACCAAAAGGGTTTATAGGTAGGAATGGTCTAACTCGCACCACTTTGCCTGGTAGTTTGTTTGTTTGATTTGAGGTTTAACGTCCCCGTCAACACTCTAATGGTCATTTTGGAGACGCTGCTTCCAATTTTGTGGGACTTTCACCCGACATTGAGATGAAATGACATCCCAAGCCCTGCCGCCCAATGAAACCAAGCAAGGACGTTTTTTTTAAGCATGGACGGTCTGACTCTTACTGCATTGCCTGGGCAGGCTCTTAGATCCTCTAAGCAGTTTACCAGTACTCTTGTGCGGGTCGGTTTCAGGTCTGCGTGGAAGCATCATGCAGCCCATCTATTTCTTCAAGCCCCGATGGGCGGGGGCTGAATGGAAGGTCGTTGCCGCCAGATATGGAAGGGTGCATTTTGTCTGAATTTGCTTTTGTTTGAATTGATGTTTTACATCCCCTTCAACACTTAAAATTTTAGGTAATTTTTGAGACGTTGCTTCCAGTTTTGTGGGACACTTACCCGGCATTGAGATGAAATGACATCTCAAACCCTCAAGCCCTGTGACCGAAACAAACCAAAGGGATGCTCAAACTCACACCACTTTGCCTGGTAGACTTAGACCCTCGAAGCGGTTTACCAGTACTCATGTGCAGGTGGTTTCAGCTCATGCATCCCAATATATTTCTCCAAGCCCCGATGGGTGGGGGCCAATTTTGACTGAATAGAAACGCAGACAGGCTGGCCACCCGTTTAATGTCACCGAGATCAGGCACCAGAATGGCTTATAACCTAGCATGTTTTTGTCAGTGTTCACTTGAAATTCCCATTCCTTAATCGTAATCGTTTAGCTTTCTATTGAAAACAAATATATATTTTCTTTATTGGCAACTTTTTATGTAATAATAAAATTTTAAAAAGTGGGACTATCTTAACCCATTTAGTACCAGAAACCCCAAAACGGGTACCCTGACAAACAGTGCAGGCCCAGATCAGACGCCGCGGAACGCGGCGTCTGATCAGGGCCTACACTGTTTGCAAAAAAAGTTCAGCCATTTTCCTTATCAATTTTGAAGAAAACACAACCTGACACCCCTATATTTTGAAATGGACTCCTGCCATATGTAAGGAGGAAGATTCCATTTGGTACAAAAAGGGTTAATCGCAGTCGTTTGTTTGATTGATTTGAGGTTTAACGTCCCCGTCAACAATGTTTCATTTTGGAGACGTTGCTTCCAATTTTGTGGGAATTTTACCCGACATTGAGATGAAATGACATTTCAAGCCCTGTCGCCCAATGAAACCAATAGGGTTTATTAGCATGGACGGTCCGCCTCGCGCCGCGGTTCCTGGACAGGCTTAGATCCTCTAAGCGGTTTACCAGTACTAGTGTGGGGGCCGGATTCAGTTTTTTTCATGTAATAATGAAATGTTAAAAAGTGGGACTATCTTAATCATGATACACGAAATAGATATATATATATATATATATATATAATTTCATTGATTGCAACATCCACTAGCAAAACAAGTTCATGATATTACAACACGTAGATTCAACACATGACACGGCCCCCGCCCATCGGGGCTTGAAGAAATAGATTGGGCTGCATGATGCTTCCTCGCAGAGCTGAAACTGACCCGCACACAAGTACTGGTAAACCTCTTAGAGGATCTAAAAGAGGTTTTAAGCCTGTCCAGGAAATGTGGTGCGAGTCGGTCCGTCCTATTGGTTTCATTGGGCGGCAGGGCTTGAGATGTCATTTCATCTCAGTGTCGGCTAAAATAAATGCTTAGAGGATCTAAGCCTGCCCAGGCAAAGCGGTGCAATTCGTCCATGCTTATAAACCCTATTGGTTTCATGAGGTGACAGGGCTTGAGATGTTATTTCACCTCAATGTCGGGTAAAAGTCCCACAAAATTGGAAGCAACGTCTCAAAAATGACCTAAATGATACAGTGCACGACAAAAACTACACTAAGACCTGGGCGACCAGCTAAGTCTCAGATCAGCCTGCGCATCCGCGCAGTCTGATCAGAGTCTTCGCTGTTCGCATGAGCCTTCTATAGCCTCTGGGCTTTTCGAATGATCCGACCAGGTTGACCTGATGGGCCGGCTGAATTGAGTCCACAAAATTGGAAGCAACGTCTCCAAAATGACCTATACAGTGTTGACGGGGACATTAAACCTCAAATCAAAAAAAAAAAAAAAAAAAAAAAAAAAAAAAAAAACACATAACAGAAAACATCTCGGCCAATGCTTCTTTTCTATGGACCCAGAACTGGAAATTTAACTAGTTAATTACTTTTCAGCTTTTAAAGTGACTACTTGATCTTTTAATGGCATATCGCCTAACTACTATGACGAACGCATTTGTAAAATAAAAAGCTAAAAGGTTGCCTTTGGAAACAAAGAACTCATAAAAGAACGAAAATTGGAGACTCGGTTTTATTGTGTCTCTTCATGCACAGCAATGCTGTATACGCCCCCCCCCCCCACCCCAACGGCTTAAGCGGTATTCGATTTTCAATGGAACAAGAATGGGCTCAATGATGCCAAAGGAATATGATAAAACACGGGTAGACTTTTTACAGCCGCCACACGGCACTTAATACCAGCTGCAGTGAGGTAAAATAAAAAGCTAAAAGGTTGCCTTTGGAAACAAAGAACACATAAAAGAATGAACATTATTGTGTCTCTTCATACACAGCAATGTAGCCTGCAAGGCTGTATACGCCCCCTAGCACCGGCTTAAGTGGTATTCGATTTTCAATGTAACAAGAATGGGCTCCTGTATACTTTAAAGCCTACTTTATGGATTTCCATTACAGTCGAACTTCAATACCCCAGGGACCATGTAAATTTGTTCGAGATAGGGGAAGTTCGAACTACTGAGGTTTATTGCTAGTATCAAGTCATTAAGCGTGATAGGGACGAGTTACGACCTTCGCAATAAAATTATGACATATAAAGACATATTGTGTGTACTCATTAGAATCGCCTCATTGAGGCGATTCTAATGAGTACACACAATATACCTTTTAGTGTCAAGTCATTAAGCGTGATAGGGACGAGTTATGACATTCGCAATAAAATAAAGACATATAAAGACATATTGTGTGTACTCATTAGAATCGCCTCAGCCTCATTGGGGCGATTCTAATGAGTACACACAATATATCCTTTCAAGATAAAAGAAGAAAAATCCATATAATGTCCTATTAATATGGATATCTGGAGCTTTGGGAAATGTTTTCAAGGGACTCAAGGATTAGTTCGAATAAGTCAATTGTTCAGTTCAAAGGGAGACAATTTTCGGGACTTTCTGTTCGCTTTTCGGTAAGCCCTGTCCCACTAAAAAAGGGGTCTACTCTTAAAGGAAAGAATTTGCTCCTCAGGAACATTTTTTTTCCTTTAATTGTTGACCCCTATTGACACGGGGGACAAAATACTTCTGCAAGAGTTGTCTCCCCTGAAGGTGTTCCCATTCCCCTTAATGTCCTCTCCAAAACATAGATAGCCGGTAGCCACTAGACTCCGCTGAATGAGGCGGTTGTATTAAATGAGCACTTACATAGAAAAACAAGAGGGCCATTGTGGCCCTGGATCGCTCACGTGATCCTTATTGTACAGATAAAATGGTAGGTAAAATAAGGTGGATTGGATGGTTTGAGCAATTTTGGTTGAGTGACCCAAGGAACAGTTCTGTGGAATTATTTCAAAAAAAGTCTACCTGTTTCTGAGTAGAAGTAATTTTAAAGGTTGTGTATTTTTAGTTTTGGTGGCTATCATAACGAATTTGAGGAGTTTTGTCAGAGGGTCAGCCATGGAACATTCCTTCCAAATTGTTTTCTTTCTGAGGACGAAGACTTTCAAAAGTTCTCTTGTATGTTTCTATCGGGACACCTTTTGGACACTGAGGGTCAGATCCTAGTGCACGGAGATGAACTTGCTCAGTCTAACGTACAATGCCTCATGATGACAAGGGTTGGGGTTAGGTCCTAGTGCGAGGAGATCCGGAACAATCTAACATACAATGCCTCGTGGTGACAAGGGTTGGGGCGACGAAATGGAATCAGAAGCTAAACTTATGAGTCGGTGGTCCCCAAGGCTATAATTTGAACAATCTTGGTAGAGGTCCAATAGATGAAGCTTCAAACGAAATATCAGAGACTTCAGATAAGAAGAGTTTTAAAGGATTTCCCTATATAAGTCTATGTAAAACCGATGGGCCCCGTGTCGGGACCATTTTTCGCCCCAAGGCTATAATTTGAACAATCTTGGTAGAGGTCTACTAGAGGAAGCTTCATACCAAATATCAAAGACCTCGTCCATGTGGTTTCAGAGAAGAAGATTTTTAAGTTTTCGGTAAAAATCTATTTTTGGCTCCTGTGACCTAAATATGCAATGGACCGGTACTATTTGAACAATTCTGAAAAGGGACCACCTAAGGAGCATTCTTGTGAAGTTTGGTCAAAATCCAATCAGTGGCTTAGGAGGAGATGTCGTTTGAAGAAATTATTTACGCACGCTCGCACGAACGCACGTACGCATGCACGTACGCACGCAAACACGCACTGACGACGGACGACCACAAAAGGTCACCTTGTCACTAGGTGACTGGTGACCTAAAAAGCTTATAGGAAGAATCTGCTTTTGGAAGTATTTCCCTCAAATCACTAATGTCCTCGGTTTGGATAATGCATAACCCAGTCTAATGTCGCAAGTCGCCAATTTCATTTCCCCCGGTTTAACCATGTGTTTAAAAGATTTTTTTTTTATCCCGGTAAAGTTTTCAGCCTAAAATTAGGACCCAAGGGGATGAACATTGATATAGAGGAAATGTTATGGACATCGTTTATGGTTTTAAGGAGAATGGGAACACCTTCAGGGGAGGCAACTCCTGCAAAAGTATTTTTGTCTTTTATGTCTGTCATGTCTAATGCTCCTGAGGAGCAAATTCTTTCCTTTAAGAGAAGACCCCTTTTTCAATGGGACAGGGCTTATAGAAAAGCGAACAGGAAGTCCCGAAAGTTGTCTCCAATAGAAAAATGGCGGAAAATCTGCCAGGTGTTCCCATTCCTCTTAAGTGACTCGTCACAGAACATATCTGCGCACCTAGGAACGAAACTATGATTTGATAGTAATACTGCGTTGAATACTAAGGCTATAAATGACCTTTACTTGCATAAAATGAATTTCGTCCCTTGTTCTCAGGAACCCCGAAGGAGCAAATTCTTCCTTTTGAAAGTAACTCCCAGAGAAATGCAGTTGTCATTTTCTGTGAAAGAATATATGCATTGTTCTGGTTGACCGCTTATGTGATGTATGACATAACTTAATGAAGTATACTTTTGCTTTATATTCAAATAGCTTCATATTTCTCTTAGTCAAACCAGTAGGTTTGGTTTGTTTAGATTTTAACGGCCCAGTCAACAATATTTAGGTCATAAATAGCCAGTCAGTTTACCTAACCACACTTTTCCTGAGCAGTCTTGTACACAAGCCCCTCACCAATACAGTCAGAAATTCTTGAATCAGTGAATGGGAGAGAATGATCGTAGAAAAGGTTTCAAGATCAATCTCCACGAAAAGGGGTAGCCCCAATGTGCTTCTTGCGCCCGGTTACATTTAAAACCAAATCGATCAATCTCCACGAAAGACTGTCGGCCCCAGCTGGTATTGAACCCGCAACCTCCTGATCAGATCAGAAGTCAGACGCGAAGTCCGACTCAGCTACCGAGGCCGACGCCTGTCCATTAACCCATTGCATGCTGGAAACCCCTGAAGGGGTATCTTGGCAAACAGTGCAGGCCCAGATCAGACGCCGCAAATGCGGCGTCTGATCAGGGCCTACACTGTTTGCTGACAGAATTTCCCGTCAAAAATAGAATAAAAAATAAACGAATAACTTTATATGACAAATGGACTTGTTCAACATATAGCAATGGAAGATTCCGCTAAAAGTGTTGTCAGGAAACCTGACCATAACACCTTAACAGTATTGACTGTGCCATTAAACTGCTAACCAAATCAGGAAAAAAAAACGTCTTCTTCTTTCCGCTCAAACTTTGTCTGGATGAGTTCTCAGTAACCACTGGACGGATTGTTCTGAAATTTTGGGATATGGGAGATTATTAGAATTTATGATTGGGTTGTGACCGAGACAAGGAAATCCCAGTCAAGTTTTCATTTAAGTCCTATGCAAGTCTCACTCTAAGCAATGACTGACAGATTGAGACAGCGAATAAAACCTAGGGTGAGATAGCAATGTGACATTCTGTCTTACAAAGGGATATCCCTGTCTCATTTGTGAGAAAATGGGACAAGAATAGCCCTTTGTATGACAGTGTGTGATTTCTTTGTCTCACACATACTGTCTCACTTTAGGGTTTATTACCTGTCTGGAACTGCCAACCATTGTTTAATACAGTGTTACGTCCCTTCCATTATCTACCTTGGTAGATCATATGCATAGCTCCTATGTTTATAACCACTCTCTGACAACTGCGTCAGGGAGTCGACTCTTTGGCTCAGCGGTTAGAGCACTGGCCTACCACTCGAGCGGCCCGGGTTCGGATCCCACATTAGGCGGGGATTTTTTCAGGCTATGCTTCTTTCCTTTGTAGCGGCTTTCATGTCGTAAGATGGGGGCTCGTCCGGGATCGGACTTTACATGCCAGAATTGGCTTCGTGCCGAAGTTGGCTCCACGTCACCATAAATGATGACTTCCTTGAAGAGGGGATGTGTTACGTCCCTTCCATGGAGTCGACTCTTTGGCTCAGCGGTTAGAGCACTGGCCTACCACTCGAGCGGCCCGGGTTCGGATCCCACCATAGGCGGGGATTTTTTCAGGCTATGCTTCTTTCCTTTGTTACGGCTTTCATGTCGTAAGAACAGGAAAACATGTACTTTGCAGTGGAACTATTTTTTTCTAAAAAATGTCTTCTGTTGTGTTACCCATGCAAACAGGGAAGTAAATTAGATAGACATAGATGTACATCTTAAGGGGAATGGGAACACCTAGCAGATTTGTCCGCCATTTTTCAAAGGCCATGCCACACACCGTGCATTTAATAGACTGCCTAATATCGCAAAAGCCGTTCAGGTCCCATCACTAAACCATATACATTTGTAAATTCTTGTTTCTTATGATAAAACGCATTAAGTGACGTCACCAGGAGATCTCCCGGGGGTATGTCCCATCCCTTTCACTTCACGAAAGGCCTAATATCCCAGAATCCGTTCAGATCCCCGCCCCTATACATATTATTGTTGCTTATGATAAGACACATCCAGTGATACCAACAGTAGGTCCCTCGAGAGTATGCCCTAACCCCACCCCCCTCCGCCTCCCACACACTTCATATAAGGCTTTGCGTCTCATAAAATCACTAAACCATATACATGTATATTCTTGTTCCTCATTGTAAAACGCATTCAATGATACCAAATGGAGATCCACCGGTGCCTAACCACCTATACTTCAAGAAAGGCCTAATATCTCTGAAACTGTTCAGAATCCACCCACATGTAAACCATACGTGTTGTTGTTCCTTGTGATAAGAAGCACCTAGTGACGCAACCAGTAGGTCCCCGGTGGTATGCACGCTTAATACCTCAGAGAAACTATTCAGATCCCCATCCCTAAACCATATGTATTGTTGCTTATTAAGATAAGATGCTATTGGTCCACAGGGGCTATGCCCCCGCTCCCATTTCACAAAAGGCTTAACATCTCAGATACCGTTCAGGTCCCCACCCCTAAACCATGTATATTGCTGTCCCTTTTGATAAGATGCATTTATATTGACAACCGACCGGGGATCCCCCTACAGTTCATATAAGACTTTATATCTCGGAAAACGTTCAGAGCGCCACCACAAAACCATATATACTTTAGTTCCTAGTGACACCAACCGTAGATTCCCCGGGGGTATGAAAAATATAGGTCAACTACGTTGCAGTCGTTTCCTGCCATATATAAAATGAAAATATTATGTTGAGACCGCCAAAATGTTTCGCTTTACATGAACAAAGTACATGGATATCTTGTCCGCACAACATAATAACTTGTATTATCTTGTGCGGACAATATATATTATCTTGTGCAGACAAGATATTATCTTGTCCGCACAAGATATTAAGTTGTGCGAACAAAATATTATCTTGTCCGCACAAGATAATATCTTGTCTGCACAACATAGATCTTGTGCGCACAAGATATTATCTTGTCCGCACAAGATAATATCTTGTCCGCACAAGATAATATCTTGTCCGCACAACTTCCACAGATCTATGTTGTGCAAACAAGATAATATGTTGTGCAAACAAGATTATATCTTGTGCGCACAAGATATTATGTTGTGCGAACAAGATCATATCTTGTCCGCACAAGATAATATGTTGTCCGAACAACATAATAAAAATAAAAAATCATGTCCCTTCCCGGGTTCCGTAAATTTATTATGAATATGGATTCCTGACAAACCCCCTACCGGAAGATAACAATATAATACCAGATACAAATATAGGCTTTATAATGAGTAGGCTATTAATTCATTACTTGAATAAGTACATGTATATATGTAGACTAATTAACACCTAGATTTTTTTTTATAGAAATCTGGGCTTCTTCGTCTGTCCCATTGACTCCCTACTAGGGCTTCTGTTTGTTTGATTTGAGGTTTAACGTCCCCGTCAACCCGGAAAAGTCATTTTGGAGACGTCTGGAACTTTTACCCGACATTGAGATGAAATGACACCTCAAGCCCTGCAACCCAGTGAAACCAATAGGGTTTATAAGCATGGAGGTCCGATTCGCACAGCTTTGCCATGACAGGCTTAGATCCTCTAAGCGGTTTATCAGTACTCGTGTCGGCCCCCGCCCATCGGGGCTTGAAGAAACTTTCTTCATATATATATATATGATATATGGGCTGCATGATGCTTCCACGCACAGCTGAATCTGACCCGCACACGAGTACTGGTAAACCGCTTAGGGGATCTAAGCCTTCCCAGGCAAAGCGGTGCGCACGAGTCGGACCGTCCAATGCTTATAAACCCTATTGGTTTCATTGGGCGACTGGGCTTGAGATGTCATTTCATCTCAATGTCGGGTAAAAGTCCAACAAAATTGGAAGCAACGTCTCCAAAATGACCTTTACATAGTGTAGATTATATTTTCTTGTCCTTTGGGATCATTGATTCCATTGTGGAATTTTGAAAATATCTGAGGGTCACTGATGAGGCCTAATTGGCCGAAACTAGCTAGTCTGGCCCAGAAAACATGTACACTCCATATTTTTCACTTCTGTGGTGTACTCCTTGGTTCCAAAGGATAACCCTTTTATAGAACATATTTACAGTGTTGACGGGGACGTTAAACCTCAAATCAAACAAACAAACAGTACTCGTGTGCGGTCAGTTTCAGCTCTGCGTGGAAGCATCGTGCAGCCCATCTATTTCTTAAAGCCCCGATGGGCGGGGGCCGGGGTTTCTTGGGTAACTTATTGTTTGAATTGAAGCTGTGCATCTCTTCTTTACACGTCTTTAACCTTCTTCCTTATATATACCAGGAGTCCATTTTGAAATTTAGGAGTGTAAGGTTGTGTTTTCTTCACATTTTATTCGGAAAATGGCTTAACTGTTCGCAAACGGTGTAGGTCCTGATCAGACGCCGCGTTCTGCGGCATCTGATCTGGGCCTGCACTGTTTACCAATAACCTATTTTGGGGTTTCCTGTTCAAACTGGGTTAAAATGTGTTTGTGATCAGTGAATGTAAATACATGTATACAAAAATGAAAGCCGAAAAGAAGTGATGCTTTACTTGTGACCGAGTGTATACCATGCCATTTACCTGTCTTTAACCTATTGTATGCTGTGGACTCTTCCATTGCTATATATGTTGGACAAGTCCATTTGTCATATAAGGGGTCGCAGTCCTATTTTAGCTCACCTGTCGAGTGAGCTTTTGTGATCACTTTTTGTCCGTCGTCCGTGCGTCCGTCCGCGCGTGCTTCCGTCAGTCCGTCCGTGCATCCTTAAACAATTTCAAATAAGTATATCTCTAATACCCCACTGTCAATCTTGATCAAATTTCATGAGAAGCATCATCAGGTAGTGGGAAAGGGTGCATAAGATTTTTGGGCTGATCAGATTGGAATTCTGGTTGCCATGGCAACATATAGCTCCCATAGACTTACAATGGGAAAAAATTAAAATATCTTCTTCTCTGAAACCACTGGGCCCAGAGCTTAGATATTAAGCTTGTAACAATGTCAAGTGGTCACCTACATAAATACTGCCAATTATGCCCCTGGGGTCCAAATTGGCCGCACCCCGGGGCAACTTAACTCCAATAGACTCATAATGGAAAAAAAACGCTTCAAAAATCTTCTTCTATGAAACCATAGGGCCCAGATCTTAGATATTTAGCATGTAGCAACGGCAAGTGGTCACCTACATTATTCCTGCCAATCATGCCCCTGGGTTCCAAATAGGCCACGCCCCGGGGCTCCTTCGCTCCCATAGACTCATAATGGAAAAAAGCTTCAAAACTCTTCTTCTCTGAAACCGCAGGGCCCAGAGCTTAGGTATTTAGCATGTAGCAACGGCAAGTGGTCACCTACATTATTCCTGCCAATCATGTCCCTGGTGTTCAAATTGGCCACACCCCGGGCCCCTTAGCTCCCATAGACTCATAATTGAAAAAAAAAAGGTTAAAAATCTTCTTCTCTGAAACCACAGGGCCCAGAGCTTAGATATTTAGCATGTAGCAACGGCAATTGGTCACCTACATAATTCCTGCCAGCTATGCCCCTGTGTTCCAAATGGGCCACGCCCCGGGGCCCCTTAGCTCTCATAGACTCATAATGGAAAAAAGCTTCAAAAATCTTCTTCTCTGAAACCACAGAGCTTTGAAATTAAGCATGTAGCAACGGCAAGTGGTCACCTACATAATTCCTGCCAATCATGCCCCTGGGGTCTAATCGGGCTATGCCCTGGGGCCCCTTAGCTCCTATAGACTCATAATGGATAAAAGGTTCAAAAACCTTCTTCTCTGAAACCACAGGGCCCAGATCTGAGATATTTAGCATGAAACAATGGCAAGTGGTCACATATATTAATCCTGCCAATCATGCCCCTGGGATCCAAATGGGTCACGCCCCGGGGCCCCTTATCTCCTTTAGACTCATAATGGAAAAAAAGCTTCAAAAATCTTCTTCTCTGAAACCATAGGGCCCAGAGCTTAGATATTTAGCGTGTAGCAACGGCAATTGGTCACCTACATAATTCCTGCCAATCATGCCCCTGGGTTCCAAATGGGCCACGCCCCGGTGCCCTTTGCTCCCATAGACTCATAACGGAAAAAGCTTCAAAAATCTTCTTCTCTGAAACCACAGGGCCCAGAGCTTAGATATTTAGCACGTAGCAACGACAAGTGGTCACCTGCATAATTCCTGCCAATCATGTCCCTTGGGTCAAAACGGGCCACGCCCCGGGGGGCCCTTAGCTCCTATAGACTCATAATGGAAAAAAAGCTTCAAAAATCCTCTTCTCTGAAACCACAGGGCCCAGAGCTAAGATATTTAGCGTGTAGCAACGGCAATTGGTCACCTACATAATTCCTGCCAATCATGCCCCTGGGTTCCAAATGGGCCACGCCCCAGTGCCCTTTGCTCCCATAGACTCATAACGGAAAAAAGCTTCAAAAATCTTCTTCTCTGAAACCACAGGGCCCAGAGCTTAGATATTTAGCACGTAGCAACGGCAAGTGGTCACCTACATAATTCCTGCCAATCATGCCCCTTGGGTCAAAACGGGCCACGCCCCGGGGGCCCTAGCTCCTATAGACTCATAATGGAAAAAAAAGCTTCAAAAATCTTCTTCTCTGAAACAACAGGACCCAGAGCTTAGATATTTAGCATGTAGCAATGGCAAGTGGTCACCTGCATTAATCCTGTCAATCATGCCCCTGGGGTCAAAATGGGCCACGCCTCGGGACCCCTTAGCTCCCATAGACTCATAATGGAAAAAAGCTCCAAAATCACCTACATTATTCCTGCCAATCATGTCCCTGGTGTTCAAATTGGCCACACCCCGGGCCCCTTAGCTCCCATAGACTCATAATTGAAAAAAAAAGGTTAAAAATCTTCTTCTCTAAAACCACAGGGCCCAAAGCTTAGATATTTAGCATGTAGCAATGGCAAGTGGTCACCTACATAAATCCTGCCAATCATGCTCCTGGGGTCCAAATGGGCCACGCCCCGGGGCCCCTTAGCTCCCATAGACTCATAAAAGCTTCAAACATCTTCTTCTCTGAAATCACAGGGCCCAGTGCTTAGATATTTAGCATGTGGCAATGACAAGTGGTCACCTACATAAATCCTGCCAATCATGCCCCTGGGGTCCAAATGGGCCACACCATTGGACCCCTTTATCTCACATAGACTCATAATGGAAAAAAGCTTAAAAAAATCTTCTTCTCTGAAACCACAGGGCCCAGAGCTTAGATATTTAGATATACAGCAAGTGATCACCTATATATTTTCTGCCAATCATGCCCCTGGGGTTCAAATGGGCCACGCCCCGGGGCCCCTTAGCTCCCATAGACTCATAATGGAAAAAGCTTCAAAAATCTTCTTCTCAGAAACTGTGAAGCACAGAACTTAGATATTTAGTATCTAGCAACATAAAATAGCCAGCTACATAAATCTTGCTAACCCTGGCCCTGGAGTTAAAATTGGCCGTGCCCGAGCTCATCAGCTTTAATAGACTTATAATGGAAAAAAAAAAAACTTAAAAAATCTTCTTCTATGAAACCATTAGGCCCAGTGCCTAGATTTTTAGTATGTAGCAATGTCAAGTGGCCACCTACATAAATACTGCCAGTTATGCCCCTGGGATCCAAATTGGGCACACCCCAGGGCTCTTTAGCTTCCGTAGACTTACAATTGGAAAAAATTCAAAAATCTTCTTCTCAGAAACCACAGAGCCCTTATAATGAAAAAAATAAAACAACAACAAAAAAAACTTGAAATGGGGATCAAAATCTTCTTGTCTGAAACCATAAGTCCCAGAGCTTAGGTATTTAGCATGTAGCTATGTCGAGTGGTTGCCTTCATGAATCCTGCCAATCATGCCCCTGGGGTCCAAATTGGCCAAATCCTGTGGCCCGTAAACTCCAACATACTCAAAATGGAAAAACAAGAGGGCCCAATGGCCCTATATCGCTCACCTGTTTGGACCCCAGGTGCATGATTGGCAGGAATTATGTAGGTGACCACTTGCCGTCGCTACATGCCAAATATCTAAGCTCTGGGCCTGTGGTTTCAAAGAAGAAGATTTTTTAATCTTTTTTCCATTATGAGTCTATGGGAGCTAAAGGGCCCCGGGGCGTGGCCCGTTTGGAACCCAGGGGCATGATTGGCAGGAATTATGTAGGTGACCACTTGCTGTTGCTACATGCTAATTATCTAAGCTCTGAGCCCGGTGGTTTCAGAGAAGAAGATTTTTGAAGCTTTTTTTTTCCATTATGAGTCTATAGGAGCTAAGGGGCCCCGGGGCGTGGCCCTTCTGGACCCCAGGGGTATGATTGGCAGGAATTATATAGGTGACCACTTGCCGTTGCTACGAACTATATATCTAAGCTCTGTGCGCTGTGATTTCAGAGAAGAAGATTTTTAAGCTTTTTTCCATTATGAGTCTATAGGAGCTAAAGGGCCCCGGGGCGTGGCCCGTTTGGAACCCAGGGGCATGATTGGCAGGAATTATGTAGGTGACCACTGGCCGTTGCTACATGCTAATTATCTAAGCTCTGGGCCCTGTGGTTTCAGAGAAGAAGATTTTTTAACCCTTTTTTCCATTATGAGTCTATGGGAGCTAAGGGGCCCCGGGGTGTGGCCAATTTGGACCCCAGGGGCATGATTGGCAGGAATTTATATAGGTGACCACTTGCCGTTGCTACATGCCAAATATCTCAGCTCTGGGCTCTGTGGTTTCAGAGAAGAAGATTTTTGAAGCTTTTTTCCATTATGAGTCTATAGGAGCTAAAGGGCCCCGGGGCGTGGCCCGTTTTGACCCCAGGGGCATGATTGGCAGGAATTATATAGGTGACCACTTGCTGTTGCTACATGCTAAATATCTAAGCTCTGGGCCCTGTGGTTTTTGAGAAGAAGATTTTTGAAGCTTCAGTTTGTTCCATTATGAGTCTATGGGAGCGAAGGGGCCCCGGGGTGTGGCCAATTTGGACCCCACGGGCATGATTGGCAGGAATTATGTAGGTGACCACTTGCCGTTGCTACATGCTAATTATCTAAGCTCTGGGCCCTGTGCTTTCAGAGAAGAAGATTTTTTAACCTTTTTTCCATTATGAGTCTATGGGAGATAAGGGGCCCCGGGGTGTGGCCAATTTGGACCCCAGGGGCATGATTGGCAGGAATTATATAGGTGACCACTTGCTGTTGCTAGATGCTAAATATCTAAGCTCTGGGCCCTGTGGCTTCTGAGAAGAAGATTTTTGAAGCTTTTTGTTCCATTATGAGTCTATGGGTGCGAAGGGGCCCCGGGGTGTGGCCAATTTGGACCCCACGGGCATGATTGGCAGGAATTATGTAGGTGACCACTTGCCGTTGCTACATGCTAAATATCTAAGCTCTGGGCCCTGTGGTTTCCGAGGAGAAGATTTTTGAAGCTTTTTGTTCCATTATGAGTCTATGGGAGCAAAGGGGCCCCGGGGTGTGGCCCATTTGGAACCCAGGGGCATGATTGGCAGGAATTATGTAGGTAACAACTGGCTGTTGCTACATTCTAAATATCTAAGCTCTGGGCCCTGTGGTTTCAGAGAAGAAGATTTTTTAAGCTTTTTTCCATTATGAGTCTATGGGAGCTAAGGGGCCCCGGGGTGTGGCCAATTTGGACCCCAGGGGCATGATTGGCAGGAATTATGTAGGTGACCACTTGCCGTTGCTACATGCCAAATATCTCAGCTCTTGGCTCTGTGGTTACAGAGAAGAAGATTTTTAAAGCTTTTTTCCATTATGAGTCTATAGGAGCTAAAGGGCCCCGGGGCGTGGCCCGTTTTGACCCCAGGGGCATGATTGGCAGGAATTATATAGGTGACCACTTGCTGTTGCTACATGCTAAATATCTAAGCTCTGGGCCCTGTGGTTTCAGAGAAGAAGATTTTTGAAGCTTTTTGTTCCATTATGAGTCTATGGGAGCGAAGGGGCCCGGGCCGGCCCGGGATGTGGCCAATTTGGACCCCACGGGCATGATTCGCAGGAATTATGTAGGTGACCACTTGCCGTTGCTACATGCTAAATATCTAAGCTCTGGGCCCTGTGGTTTCGGAGAAGAAGATTTTTGAAGCTTTTTGTTCCATTATGAGTCTATGGGAGCAAAGGGGCCCCGGGGTGTGGCCCATTTGGAACCCAGGGGTATGATTGGCAGGAATTATATAGGTGACCACTTGCCGTTGCTACGAACTATATATCTAAGCTCTGTGCGCTGTGATTTCAGAGAAGAAGATTTTTAAGCTTTTTTCCATTATGAGTCTATAGGAGCTAAAGGGCCCCGGGGCGTGGCCCGTTTGGAACCCAGGGGCATGATTGGCAGGAATTATGTAGGTGACCACTGGCCGTTGCTACATGCTAATTATCTAAGCTCTGGGCCCTGTGGTTTCAGAGAAGAAGATTTTTTAACCTTTTTTTCCATTATGAGTCTATGGGAGCTAAGGGGCCCCGGGGTGTGGCCAATTTGGACCCCAGGGGCATGATTGGCAGGAATTTATATAGGTGACCACTTGCCGTTGCTACATGCCAAATATCTCAGCTCTGGGCTCTGTGGTTTCAGAGAAGAAGATTTTTGAAGCTTTTTTCCATTATGAGTCTATAGGAGCTAAAGGGCCCCGGGGCGTGGCCCGTTTTGACCCCAGGGGCATGATTGGCAGGAATTATATAGGTGACCACTTGCTGTTGCTACATGCTAAATATCTAAGCTCTGGGCCCTGTGGTTTTTGAGAAGAAGATTTTTGAAGCTTCAGTTTGTTCCATTATGAGTCTATGGGAGCGAAGGGGCCCCGGGGTGTGGCCAATTTGGACCCCACGGGCATGATTGGCAGGAATTATGTAGGTGACCACTTGCCGTTGCTACATGCTAATTATCTAAGCTCTGGGCCCTGTGCTTTCAGAGAAGAAGATTTTTTAACCTTTTTTCCATTATGAGTCTATGGGAGATAAGGGGCCCCGGGGTGTGGCCAATTTGGACCCCAGGGGCATGATTGGCAGGAATTATATAGGTGACCACTTGCTGTTGCTAGATGCTAAATATCTAAGCTCTGGGCCCTGTGGCTTCTGAGAAGAAGATTTTTGAAGCTTTTTGTTCCATTATGAGTCTATGGGTGCGAAGGGGCCCCGGGGTGTGGCCAATTTGGACCCCACGGGCATGATTGGCAGGAATTATGTAGGTGACCACTTGCCGTTGCTACATGCTAAATATCTAAGCTCTGGGCCCTGTGGATTCCGAGGAGAAGATTTTTGAAGCTTTTTGTTCCATTATGAGTCTATGGGAGCAAAGGGGCCCCGGGGTGTGGCCCATTTGGAACCCAGGGGCATGATTGGCAGGAATTATGTAGGTAACAACTGGCTGTTGCTACATTCTAAATATCTAAGCTCTGGGCCCTGTGGTTTCAGAGAAGAAGATTTTTTAAGCTTTTTTCCATTATGAGTCTATGGGAGCTAAGGGGCCCCGGGGTGTGGCCAATTTGGACCCCAGGGGCATGATTGGCAGGAATTATGTAGGTGACCACTTGCCGTTGCTACATGCCAAATATCTCAGCTCTTGGCTCTGTGGTTTCAGAGAAGAAGATTTTTAAAGCTTTTTTCCATTATGAGTCTATAGGAGCTAAAGGGCCCCGGGGCGTGGCCCGTTTTGACCCCAGGGGCATGATTGGCAGGAATTATATAGGTGACCACTTGCTGTTGCTACATGCTAAATATCTAAGCTCTGGGCCCTGTGGTTTCAGAGAAGAAGATTTTTGAAGCTTTTTGTTCCATTATGAGTCTATGGGAGCGAAGGGGCCCGGGCCGGCCCGGGATGTGGCCAATTTGGACCCCAAGGGCATGATTCGCAGGAATTATGTAGGTGACCACTTGCCGTTGCTACATGCTAAATATCTAAGCTCTGGGCCCTGTGGTTTCCGAGAAGAAGATTTTTGAAGCTTTTTGTTCCATTATGAGTCTATGGGAGCAAAGGGGCCCCGGGGTGTGGCCCATTTGGAACCCAGGGGCATTTTTGGCAGGAATTATGTAGGTGACCACTGGCTGTTGCTACATTCTAAATATCTAAGCTCTGGGCCCTGTGGTTTCAGAGAAGAAGATTTTTTAAGCTTTTCTCCCATTATGAGTCTATGGGAGCTAAGGGGCCCCGGGGTGTGGCCAATTTGGACCCCAGGGGCATGATTGGCAGGAATTATGTAGGTGACCACTTGCCGTTGCAACATGCCAAATATCTCAGCTCTGGGCTCTGTGGTTTCAGAGAAGAAGATTTTTTAAGCTTTTTTCCATTATGAGTCTATAGGAGCTAAAGGGCCCCGGGGCGTGGCCCGTTTTGACCCCAGGGGCATGATTGGCAGGAATTATATAGGCGACCACTTGCTGTTGCAACAAGCTAAATATCTAAGCTCTGGGCCCTGTGGTTTCTGAGAAGAAGATTTTTGAAGCTTTTTGTTCCATTATGAGTCTATGGGAGCGAAGGGGCCCCGGGGTGTGGCCAATTTGGACCCCACGGGCATGATTGGCAGGAATTATATAGGTGACCACTTGCCGTTGCTACATGCTTAATATCTAAGCTCTGGGCCCTGTGGTTTCCGAGAAGAAGATTTTGAAGCTTTTTGTTCCATTATGAGTCTATGGGAGCAAAGGGGCCCCGGGGCGTGGCCCATTAGGAACCCAGGGGCATGATTGGCAGGAATTATGTAGGTGACCACTGGCCGTTGCTACATTCTAAATAACTAAGCTCTGGGCCCTGTGGTTTCAGAGAAGAAGATTTTTTAAGCTTTTTTTTTCCATTATGAGTCTATAGGAGCTAAGGGGCCACGGGGTGTGGCCAATTTGGACCCCAGGGGCATGATTGGCAGGAATTATGTAGGTGACCAATTGCCGTTGCTACATGCCAAATATCTCAGCTCTGGGCTCTGTGGTTTCAGAGAAGAAGATTTTTGAAGCTTTTTTCCATTATGAGTCTATAGGAGCTAAAGGGCCCCGGGGCGTGGCCCGTTTTGACTCCAGGGGCATGATTGGCAGGAATTATATAGGTGACCACTTGCTGTTGCAACATGCTAAATATCTAAGCTCTGGGCCCTGTGGTTTCTGAGAAGAAGATTTTTGAAGCTTTTTGTCCCATTATGAGTCTATGGGAGCGAAGGGGCCCCGGGGTGTGTCCAATTTGGACCCCACGGGCATGATTGGCAGGAATTATGTAGGTGACCACTGGCAGTTAATACATGCTTAATATCTAAGCTCTGGGCCCTGTGGTTTCAGAGCAGAAGATATTTTAATTTTTTCCCATTGATAGTCTATGGGAGCTATATGTTGCCATGGCAACCAGAATTCCAATCTGATCAGCCCAAAAACCTTATGCAGCCTTTCCCACTACCTGATGATGCTTCCCATGAAATTTGATCAATATTGACCATGGGGTATTAGAGATATACTTATTTGAAATTGTTTACGGACGGACGCACGGACGCACGCACGCACGACGGACGACGGACAAAAAGTGATCACAAAAGCTCACCTTGTCACTACCTGACAGGTGAGCTAAAAAAAGCTTCAAACATCTTCTTTGAAACCATGAAATACAGACCTTAGATATTTAGTATAAAGCAACACAAAATGGTCGCTTACATAAATCCTGCCAACCATGCTCTTTGGATCAAAATTGGCCAAGCTCCAGGGCTCATTAGCTTCTATAGACTTATACTGGAAAAACTTAAAAAAGATCTTCTTTTCCAAAACCATAAGGCACAGATTTGGTTTGATTTGAGGTTGTACATCCCTGTCAACACTGTATATGTCATTTTGGAGATGTCTCTTCCAATTTTGTGGGACTTTTACACGACATTGAGATGAAATTACATCTCAAGCCCTGTCGCCCAATGAAACCAATAGGGTTTATAAACATGGACACAGCTTTGCCTGAGCTTAGATATTTAATATGTAGCAATGTCAAGTGGTCTCCTACACAAATGATTTTCTGGTACACAGGTGAGCGATATAGGGCCATTGGGCCTTCTTGTTTTCGTTTTTATTCTATTTTTGACGGAAAATTCTGTTAGCAAATAGTGCAGGCCTGATCAGACGCCGCGTTCTGATCTGGGCCTGCACTGTTTGTCAAGCTACCCCTTTAGGGGTTTCCTGCATATAGCATGTGGCAATGACAAGTGGTCACCTACATAAATCCTGCCAATCATGCCCCTGGGGTCCTGCATATAGCATGTGGCAATGACAAGCGGTCACGTACATAAATATACACAATATGCAGCTGAATATAAAGATTTAGAACAAAAATAAGAATAAAAATAAAAAAATGCAAAAGTAGTCAACTGTTATCCGAAGACAGGGCGATAGCGGGCATAAACAATATTTATTTCACTTCAATATGCATTACAAGAAAGTTGCGTCTACGCTTTGTGTTGTCATAAAACTGGCAACTATCCCAGCAGGCACATGACGTAATTTTGACGTCACATCAACGTCGGTGCAACGTCATGACGTTGCATCGACGTTGATTTGAAGTTGAAAAATCAGCACTCCAGCGCCATTGTCCTTATCACTAAAGAAAGTAAATCTGATTTTTTTTTTCACAGAATCTGTCATTTCAGTGCCTTTTGGCGCTTTGATTTTTCTCTTACATTGGGACACAAACTTCATATTTCTTACGATTCATCTGCAGGCAGCTGATTCAAATGAAATCCAATCACTGAAAAATAAGATAAAATGTAAATTAATTCGTCTGCTTCATGTTTTGTATGGCGCTTTTAAGATAACTAACACATTCATTGTTCGTTTTACGAAAGACATGTGTCGTCTGATCTTGCATGGAACTTTTTCAACTACAGTTGTCGCCAAACCCGTCGCATAATGCAGCTGAATCGTAAGATAAAGGGCCTTTTCGACTGGAACTATAGTAGCTACTATAGTTACTAAAGTCCCAGTCGAACATCGTTAATTTCTACTATAGTGACGCCATTTGACCTTTGAACTCTACCAGAGCTCAACGGAGTTAGGGAGCGCCGTTCCTATAGTAGCAAGATGGCGTCTTGCGGCAACGTTCAAGATTGGAAAGGACAAATTTAGTCTCGATTAACTAAAATAAACCATGAACTGCTCCTTTTGTCACTTATACGTCTTCAACTTGTACTTGTTATCTATTTCTAATTTATATCTTAGAGTTGTTGTTGGAAAGGATGTGAAAATGAAAATCATGTATGGTTCTCCCGTTTTATTTCCATAAATCTGATTGTCTTCTCGTGAATTCCGTCAAATACAGAAGAATATTATAACGGTGGCCTGGTCAAAGAGGTAAAGTTGAACGTATCAGACTAATTTCTCATGTCTCAGGTCCTGGTGTATGAATGCCACAGCGGAGCGCTTCGGTGCAGTGGTAGCGCATCGAATTTGTGATCGAGAGGTTGCGGGTTCGAGCCTCAGAAGATCAGATCAGAATTGTTACTGGTGACACGTCAAATGACATTCATACACCAGGACCTGTGATATGGGAAGTTCGTCCCCAGCTCTAACCAAAGAAGTAAACTTATATACACACTCCTCAGCACCTTCAGCCGTCGAAATAATCGAATCGGGAAGGGCATTCCAATCTCTAATGGTTCGTGGGGAGAATGATTCTTTATCAATGTCAGTTCTTGCAGTAAGGGTTTGAAACGTCATTGAATGGTGCTTTCTACAGTGCCTAGCTTGGGGAACAAGGTCATCCGTTGGGATGCTGGCAGCACCCTTTAGACCTTTGTATAAGAGTATGAGTCTACTGCCTCTCTCCTTTTCTTGAAAGACTCCCATCTTAATTTTCCTAGAATTCCAGTCATGCTCCCAGTTTCAAAGCAGTAATTGCTTGTTACAAATATAGCACCTCTAATCTGAACTTTTTCAATTTCTTCATTAAGGACCACTCCACTTGGGTCCCAGATGCAACTACCATATTCAAAGATTGGGCGAACAAGTTCCCTATATGCTGTCTGTTTCACATCCTGAGGACACTGATGAAGATTTCGCCTCAGGAAACCAAGTGTTCTATTCGCCTTTGTGCACATGTTGCTATCTCAAATCGTGAGTGATTGTCACACCAAGGTATTTAATGGAATTCACATTTTCGAGGACCGTTCCCTCTAAGGTGTAAGAAGCCTCAATTTTATTTATTCTCTTCCTAGTTATCTGCATAATATTGCATTTATCGGGTTGAAATCCCATGCCCCATTTTCGTGCCCAACATCTTAATCTATCTATATCCTTCTGAAGTTTCATTGAGTCCTCAGCATCTCTGATTTCCCGATAGCAAACATGGTCGTCTGCGAACAGCCTTATTTCTGAGTCAATGTCAATGGAAATATCATTGATGTACAGGGAGAATAGCAGCGGACCAAGAACAGTCCTCTGGGGGGCCCCAGATAAAACTGGCGCCCATACTGAAGATTCAGCATTAATAACAACACGCTGTTTTCTGTAGCAAAGGAAGGAATCTATCCATTTGAGAGTCTTCCCTCCAATTCCATAACCAAATAATTTTGATTTAAGCAGTTCATGAGGAGGGGTGTCAAAAGCCTTCTCGAAATCCACAATAAATGTGTCCACCTGCCCCCTTTGTCCAAGATTTTTGCCCAATCATTAATAACCGTGCTCAACTGAGTTTCGCAACTATGCCTTTTCCGAAATGCATGTTGTCTGTCTGACAGAACTTTGTTCATCCAAGTGGGCCATGATGTTTGAGCAGACTATGTGTTCAAGCAATTTACATGGAACACATGTCAGTGACACCGGGTGATAATTACGAGCAAGAGCCCTGTCTCCTTTTTTTTTGAAAAGTGGTCAGATATTCGCTAGAAGCCATTCTTTGGGAATTTCACCCGTATCGAGAGATTGTTGGAAAAGATGAGCAAAAGCTGGACCTAACTCGTTTGCTAGTTCCTTCAGGAACTTGGTCACTCCCGCCGAGGATACAACAATATTTTCCATGAAGGGGGCCGATCTTCCAGTCAATGGAACCTCGTTGAACTCAGCTAGTCTGGCCCAGGAAACATGTACACTCCATATTTTTCAGTTCTGTGGTGTATTCCTTGCTTCCAAAGGATAACCCTTTTATAGAACATATTTAACTTCACTACAGCTGGTGTGTGGGACTGTGTGGCGGCGGCAAAACGTCTCCCTGCCCTACATCATAGTGTAGATTATATTTTTTGTCCTTTGGGATCATTGATTCCATTGTGGAATTTTAGAAATATCTGAGAGTCACCGATGAGGCCTAATTGGCCGAAACTAGCTAGTCTGGCCCAGAAAACATGTACACTCCATATTTTTCAGTTCTGTGGTGTATTCCTTGCTTCCAAAGGATAACCCTTTTATAAAACTTATTAAATGCATCATTGAATTGACCAACCAATTCCTCTGCCCTTTCAGAGTCTGATTCCGCAACCCCATTTCCTCCTCTTTTATTTATGGGTGGGATACCTTGCCTATCTTTCTTCTGGCTATTGAAATATCTGAAGAAGTCTCTGAGGTTTGCCTTTACATCACCTACCAAGTTATTTACGTACAGATCATGCTGATTTCTGATGTCATGTTTAATTTATCGTCTCAAGTTTTCAAATTTTGCTCTGAGTTTACCACTTCCCAACTTTTTTGCCTTAGCATGAACCTTATTTCTCCTCACGCCTCACGCTGACCAAAGTGTTGTGTCCTTGAGCAAGGCAC
Source organism: Lucinisca nassula (assembly GCA_963580285.1). Taxonomy (NCBI): domain Eukaryota; kingdom Metazoa; phylum Mollusca; class Bivalvia; order Lucinida; family Lucinidae; genus Lucinisca; species Lucinisca nassula. The sequence goes on from OY757023.1 coordinate 26,473,440, forward strand.
TTCATCCATATTGCTAAAAAAATTACTGGTTAACACCCAGGAAATCCTTCTCGTAATGCTGAGATGTGAGCGAGTAGCAGTAATAGGAGGGAAAGAGAGAGAGAAAGCGAGAGAGAGAGAGAGAGAGAGAGAGAGAGAGAGAGAGAGAGAGAGAGAGAGAGAGAGAGAGAGAGAGAGAGAGAGAGAGAGAGAGAGAGAGAGAGAGAAAACAAATATCATTTGACGTGTCACCAGCAAAAATTCTGATTCTGTTAGTGTGTCACTAGACGACTTACTGGATCAGCAAAACTGCTTCCGCAATGGTCATCCGTCTGTGATATTGCACTAAAAGAAGTTGAATTTCGTCTTCAGTGAAGAATTCTTCAACTGCAGCGTAAAGTATCAAGGAGGCCGCCACGTTTGTTTACTTGACAATTTACTATAGTTGTAACTCCAGCTGTTCGGCTGGAATGATGCGCGCGCATCTGAGTAATAAGCCGGCGTCAGAACTATAGTAGCTACTATAGTTCCAGCCGAAAAAGTCCAAAATCGTCAAGTCGTCTGTTTCAAAAGTTTGTATTACGCTTACAGGATAACTAATACGCTTGTACAATTTTGATTACTGCGCCAAACCGGACTACATTTTGTGTGGACTCATATTTCTATGGCTGTCAAAGCCGGAAGAACTAAAGCCTGAATTTTTAAACGTCTAGTACAGCAAGCCGGAATAGACAGATAGAATCTGTCATTAAAAAATATTGGGGTCTGTGACATGAAAATAAGTACACAAAGGATATCTATGAATGCTAAAGATCAAGGTCATTTGATGATCTTGACCCAAGGTGACTTGAATTGCATGACCTTTGACATTTCAAAATACATTTTCCCTGAAACCACTGGTTCAGTTTCAATTAAATTTGAGCCAGCGCATGACAAAACCTACAATAAGACATGTGCGCCCATCGAAGACTCAGATCATCCTGCGCATCCGCGCAGTCTGATCAGAGTCTTCGTTGTGCGCTCTAAGGATAGCAAAAGGCTCAATGCTCCTTCATGCAGCAAGAGAAGTCACTGGTTAGACTATATGGATGCGCAGTCTTCGATGGGCAACGTCTTATTGTAGGTTTTGTTGTGCGCTTGCTCATTTCATATGCAACCGCTTGGCAATGGGGGAAAGAAAGTTTGCACAAATGGTCCAGGTCACATGACCAAGATGGCCGCCATGCCCAAATATGACGGTAAAAACCTAAAAAAATATTTCTCCTTCAGGACCGCTGGGTCGATTGTCTTGAAACTTGGTATGTAGCATCAGGTGAATGTGTACTACCATTTTTTTTAAAAAAATGATGGCCCTATGTTGACCCTGACCTATTTCTCTATTTATCTCCAAAACTACTACGCCGATTGTCTTGAAACTTGACATGTATCATCAAATGACTGAGTACTACCAATTTTGCAAAAATGATGACGCCAGATAGATCTTGAACTATTTTACGCTAAGATCAAATTTGTTTCCTTAGCCTTTTCAATGGGAAAACGGTCACCACATTTTTCCCGAAACCATTGGACCAATTTCATTTAAATTTTATATGCAGCCTTTGAATAGTGAGGGTACATGGCCAAAATGACCGCGTTGCCCACATGTGGTAAAAAGCTAAAAAAATACTCTTCTCGCGAACAACTGGGCCGATTTCTTGAAACTTGATATGTCGTATCGGGTGACTGAGTACTACCAAGACTGCAAAAATAATGACCCCAGGTTGACCTTGACCTATTTTAGCCAAGGTCGAATTTGGTTCCATTGGCTTACACATGGGAAAGCATGGAGGTGGAGCAATGAATTTTTCGAAAAATATTGGGGTCTGTGACATGAAAATAAGTACACAAAGGATGTCTATGAATGCTAAAGATCAAGGTCATTTGGTGACCTTGACCCAAGGTGACTTGAATTGCATGACGATTGACATTTCAAAATACATCTTCTCTGAAAGCACTGGGTCAGTTTCAATTAAATTTTAGCCAGCGCATGACAAAACATGCAATAAGACATGAGCGCCCAACGAAGACCCAGATCAGCCTGCTTATCCGCGCAGGCTGATCAGAGTCTTCCTTGTGCGCTCTAAGGATGGCTAAGGGCCCAATGCTCCTTCATGGAGCAAGAGAAGTCACTGGTTAGACTATATGGATGCGCTGGCTCTTTTCATATGCAACCTTCTGACAATGGGGGAAAGAAAAATTTGCACAAATGCTACAGGTCACATGACCAAGATGGCCGCCATGCCCAAATATGGTAAAGGCCTTAAAAATCTTCTTTAGAACCACTGGATCGACTGTCTTGAAACTTGGTGTGTATATGTAGCATCAGGTGAATGTTTACCACAAATTTTGCAAAAATGATGACCCTGTGTTGACCTTGACCTATTTTACACCAAGGTCTTATTCGGTTCCTTAAGCTTTTAAATGGGAAAAAGGTAAAACCATGCATTTTCCCCGAAGATGTTGTAGTGTATGACACGAGAACAAATACAAAACGAATGTCAATGAATGCTAAATGTCAAGGCCAATTTTGTGACACTTGGATTGCAGGTCCATTGACATCTCAAAATACGTTTTCTCTGAAATCATTTGGCCATTTTCATTCAAATTTTATATGCAGCCTTAGGACAGTTAGAGGAAATGAAAATTGTTTGAATTATTCAGATCACATGACCAAAATGGCCGTCATGCCCAAATAAGGTAGGAACAGTAAAAACGCTTCTTCTCCAGAACCACAGGGCCGATTGTCTTTAAACATGGTATGTAGCATCAAGTTAATGAGTACTCCAAGACAACAAAAAATGGTGACCATTGATTGACCTTGATCTATTTTACCCAAAGGTCATATTTGGTTCCTTAGGCTTTTCAATGGGGAAAAAAGTAAATGCATTTTTCTTGTGGTCTGTGACATGAGAATAGTTAAAAAATGAATGTCTATGAATGCCAAAGGTCAAAGTCATTCGGTGACCGTAGCCCAAGGTCATTTGTATTGCAGGTCCATTGACATTTCAAAATACATTTTCTCTAAAAGCACTGGGCCAATTTCACTCAAATTTATTTGCAGTCTTAGGACAGTGAGGGAATGCACATTTGTTCGAATGGTCTAGCTTATCTGATAAAGGTGGCCGCCATGCCCAAATATGGTAAAAACCTTAAAAAACTTTCTTCTCTAGAACCACTAGGCCATTTATGTTGAAACATAAAATACAGTAAAGTTCCTATATTAAGACCACTTTTGAACAGTTCCAAAGGTGGTCCCTGACTAGAGAACATTGGAGGCAGAAACCACAAAGAAAAATTAAGTGTAAACCTCAAAATAAGCTTTTTAAAGCAGAATTAGTCTTAATTTTAGGTGGTCTTAATAGCGGAATTTCACTGTATAACATTTGGTGACTGAGTACTACCATTTTTTTTTCGCCCATAGGGGCTTGAAGAAATATATGGGCTGCATGATGCTTCCACGCAGAGCTGAATCTGGCCCGCACACTAGTACTGATAAACCGCTTAGAGAATCTAAGCCTGTCCAGGAACCGCGGTGCGAGGTGGACCGTCCATGCTAATAAACCCTATTGGTTTCATTGGGCGACAGGGCTTGAGATGTCATTTCATCTCAGTGTCGGGTAAAAGTCCCACAAAATTGGAAGCAACGTCTCCAAAATGACCTTTACAGTGTTGACGGGGACGTTAAACCTCAAATCAAACATCAAACAAACTACCATTTTTTGCAAAGTTGACCTTGTCATACTTTACGCAAAGGTCGAATTCGGTTCCCTATGCTTTTCAATGGAAAAAATATGGAACAATACATTTTTCGAAACATATTGTTGACTACGACATGATAATAGGTAAAAAAGAATGTCTATGAAAGCTAAAGGTCAAGGTCATTTGTTGTCCTTGACCCAAGGTTGCATGAATTGCAGGTCCATTGACATCTCAAATATATTTTTCTCTGAAATCGCTTGGCTAATTTTATTCAAATTTTATATGTAGCCTTCTGGCAGTGAGTGAGCTGGTCCAGGTCACATGACCAAGATGGCCTCCATGCCCAATTATGGTAAAAACACTAAAACTTTTTCTTCTCCAGAACCACTTAGCTGATTGCCTTGAAATTAGTATGTAGTATCGAGTAACTGAATACTACCAATTTTGCAAAAAATGATGACCCTAGGTTGACCTTGACCTACTTTACGGCAAGGTCAAATGTGGTTCCTTCGGCTTTTCAATCGGGAACATGCATGTTTCATACACCATCATGGTCTATGACATGAGGAATGTCTATGAATGCCAAAGGTCAAGGTCAGTCAAAGACACAAAATCTATATTTTGAGCAGAAATTAGAGAAATATCACACTTTTTCATCTTAACAAAATAATTATTTTTGGGGCAGTTAAGTATTTGTATAGGCGTGTTTTCGTGATGTAGAATAGGTTCAGGTCACTTGACCAAGGTGGCTCCAATGCCTAATTGTGGTAAAAACCTGTAAAAGATCTTCTCCAGAAGTGGTTGCATTTGATGACTGGATACAGAGGACCCGCGTTATAACGGTACGAGTAGTACTTGTTCCCTATCATTGTGCCGTTATAATGAATTATCCGTTATAAAGAATCCCAGTTATGAGTATGAGAGGTTCTAAAAGGTCTTTTCCACATCATTACTCCAAGAAGCAAATGTTATTGACATTTGTTAGAATCGCCTCCGTGAGGCGATTCTAACCAATATCTATAATATTTGTTTCTTGGAGTATTAAATTACAAGAATCTTTCATGGCTAGGGCTTCGATTTGTGCATTTCCAACCCGAGGGAAGCCCACGTCGCTCGGAATCGGGGCTTAGCCTTGAACTAAGAATTCATTCCATTGAAATTGTCGTTTTGAGTTTTGCCGGTATGACGAATGTCGGTATAAAGAGGGTGGACTGTACTGCCAGATTTATTGAAGAAATGTCACTAGTTGACCTTGACCATTTTTCCAGCAAGGTCATATGTGGTCCCCTAGGCTTTTGAATGGGGAAATGGTAAAATAATGCATTGTTCAAAAACTAATGTGCTTTATAACATGATAGTAGATGCAATATGAACATCTACGGATGTAAAAGGTCAAGGTCATTTGACTGCCAATTGCCTTGAAACTTAGTATGTAGCTTTAGGTGACTGCGTATGACCAAATGCGTTCCGTTGATGACCACAGGTTGACCTTGACCTAGCTTTGGACAAGGTCTCATTTGGTACATCAGGCTTTTGAATATGTACTTTTCGAACTGATGAGTGTAGGTAATATGTGAATGCCTGCGAATGCTATTAAATGAGATGGTCATTCAGCGACCTTGGCTCCAGGTGGCCAACAAGTTTTCAACTTAAATTTTATATACATCTGCCTTGGCAATGGATGAACAAAAGTTAGCTCAAATGGTCCAGGTCACATGACCAAAATGGCTGCCTTGGCCATATATTAAACCATTTTGTACCAGAAATCCCAAAACGAGTACCCTAGCAATCAGTGCAGGCCCAGATCGGACGCCGCAGAACGCGGCTTCTGATCAGGGCCTACACTATTTTCAAAAAAGTTTAGCCATTTTCAAATAAATTTTGAAGAAAAAAAAAACCTGTCACCGCTAAATTTTGAAATGGACCCCTGCTTTATATAAGGAGGAAGATTCTGTTTGGTGCAAAAAGGGTTAAAAATTTACAAACGTCGTGCGCAGCCTCGGGTGACTGGGAACTACAATATATTTTAAATAATGACCCAAGGTTGACCTTGACCTATTTATCAGTACCAAAAATTATAGCCACTCAGATGTATATAAAAAAACAGAAGTGAAGGCAATGATCAGGAATCGATATAATTAACCCACAGCTCCCATCAGAGACGCCAAAGGGAAAGAAGCACAAACATGAAACAGCATTAACAAAAATAAATCGCGACAGAAGAGTATATTCCCTTCTTAAAGGAGACATCAATGGCATCGTGTCTAATACTTTAAATATTAACCCTGCAGCGTTTGTAGGGCTTAAGATGGCATTTCATTTCAGTGTAGGGTAAAAGTCCCAAAAAATTTGAAGCACCGTCTCCAAAATGACCTAACCAGTGTTGACGGGAACGTTAAGCCTCAGTTCAAACACAACAAACATGCAAAAACGATAACATCTGTGTGCTAACATTGTGTCTTTCATATCTGTAGAAACAGCATTTTTCAGGTGAAAATCTGCGATATTTTTTTTATTTCTAGTCCAAACATAGATTGTAGGTGCTCGTTAGAACCGCCTCAGTGAGGCGGTTCTAACGAGCACCAACAGTCTATGTCTTAGAACATAAATAAGGAAAATTATGAATACCCCGTAAATCCCACTTTTTCATATAAAGTGGAGTTAAGAGGGGGCTCATTGCACGGTTTTGTTACCTGATGAATGATCGATTGATTATTTGTTTTGGGTTTAACGACACGTCAACCCTTGTGGGTCATTTTGTGTCGTCTCCCAGAGAATGGGGGAAAAGTGATAGAAGAAAAAGTAGAGGAGATAAAAGTGAGGGACAGAGAGGAAAAAGGAAAATGAATGGAAGTGTAGAAACAGAAGCAGTAACATCCATACCAGCTGAAAGGAAAGCAGGCCTTACCCAACTGTAAGCCAATATCAGTTGGACGCCCCAGTGACGAAAGATACGCGTTACCTTTGCCTAACCCAACCACCGCACCTGATGAATGTTTGTTTTTGTTTGTTTGTTTGATTTGAGGTTTAACGTCCCCGTCAACACTGTAAAGGTCATTTTGGAGACGTTGCTTCCAATTTTGTGGGACTTTTACCTGACATTGAGATGAAATGACATCTCAAGCCCTGTCGCCCAAAGAAACCAATCACCTGATGAATGATATAGGCCCTTTATTACATTAGAATGATATTGAATATAAGGTCAAGACCCAGTAAGGTTACAGAGCCCTTCACTGTTACTATAAGGTACAGTACTTTAGATAACATAGTTTACGCATCTGCATTTCTAGATAAAATTTGTCGCATCCCGGGGCTTACATAAACGTTAGCCCTGAGTAGCCAGCTGCCCCGCGCCTCCTGAGCATTTGTACATGATCAGAGTCTCATAGGGCCTACATAGGATTGAAATACATGTATCTGATGCGATAAGTGAAATTTCTTAACAGAAGCTGGCCTTAGTCTTATTTTATACGCCAACAGTCAAGTTGTCGTTGTGACTTGGCGCTGCGAGATAAAGGAATCGATTATTACAATCCTTAAAAAGTGACCCTGAGTTCTGATGGTGTAATATGCCAAAATAATTTCAGAGCATGCTGGGAATATAAAAATATGGAGAAAGCGGGAAGTTATAATTTATCATATGTTCATGAATGATACTTCTGGAAAGAACAATAACACTGGGAAGAAGTTACATTAGATTATATACAGCGAAATTCCGCTATTTAGACCACCTAAAATTAGGACTAATTCTGCAATAAAAAGCTTATTTTGAAGGGTACACTTAATTTTTCTTCTTGTTTTCTGCCTACAATGTCCTCTGGTCAGGGACCACCTTTGGGACTGTTCAAAAGTGGTCTTTAAGACCACTTTTGAACAGTCCCAAAGGTGGTCTTAATATAGGAATTTTACTGTTTTTAAAACAATTGCACGGATATAGGAAGACACCACACGATGACTAAGAAAAATACAAGTGAGGAAAATCAGGACTCAGATAAGTACGATATTTTGGGACATTTGGTACAGTTTGTGTTTTACGTCCTTGTCAACATCTTTAAGTCATTTTGGAGACGTTGATACCGATTTTGTGGGAGTTTTACCCGAAACTGAGATGAAATGACAACTCAAGCTCAACCGTTCAAAGAAACCCGGGACCCATTGATTTTACATAGGCTTATATAAGGAAAACCTTTAAGAATCGTTTTGTCTGAAACCAGAAGGCCAAGGTATTTGATATTTGGTATTAAGCTTCATCTAGTGAACCGCTCCCCAGATTGTTCAAATTAAAGCCCTGGGGGACGCTGTCTTTTACATCTAGGCTAATATAAGGGAAACCTTTAAAAATCTTCTTGTCTGAAACCAAAACGCCCAGGACTTTGATATTTGGTATAAAGCTTCATCTAGTGGACTTCTTCCAAGTTTGTTCTAATTATAGCCATGGGGCCCAAAATGGTCCCTGTCTGGGCCCATCGGTTTTACATAGGCTTATATAGGGAAAACATTTAAGAATTTGTTTGTCTGAAACCAGAAGGCCCAGGTCTTTGATATTTAGAATGAAGCTTCAACTATTGAACGACTACCAAAATTGTTGAAATTATAGCCCTGGGGCCAAATTTGGCCTCGGGCGGGCCGACTGGATTTACATTTGTTTGTTTTGTTTGATTTGAGGTTTAACGTCCCCGTCAACACTGTAAAGGTCATTTTGGAGACGTTGCTTCCAATTTTGTGGGACTTTTACCCGACATTGAGATAAAAAGACATCTCAAGCCCTGTCGCCCAATGAAACCAATAGGGTTTATTAGCATGGACAGTCCGCCTCGCACCGCGGTTCCTAGACAGGCTTAGATCCTCTTAGCGGTTTACCAGTACTAGTGTGCGGGCCGGATCCAGCTCTGCGTGGAAGCATCATGCAGCCCATATATTTCTTCAAGCCCCTATGGGCGGGGGCATTACTGGATTTACATTGACTTATATAGAGCAAACCTTTAAAATCTTCTTGTCTGAAAGCAGAAAGCTCAGATATTTGATATTTGGTAGATAACTTCGTCTAGTGAACCCTTATCAAGACTGATCAAGTTATAGCCATGGGGCCAAAATGGCCCGGAGCCCACTGGTTTAACATAGACATATATAGGGAAAACCTTTAAAACTCTTCTTGTCTGAAACCAGGAGGTCAAGGTCTTTGTTATTTGGCATGAATCTGTGTCTAGCAGACCTCTACCAAGATTGTTCAAATCATTGCCCGCGTCCAGGGGCCCACTTTGGACGGGGCCCACTGGTTTTACAAAGACTTACATTTGGTAAACCTTTGACAATCTTCTTGTCTGAAACCAGAAGGCCCAGGTCTTTGATATTTAGTACTGTATGAAGCTTCATCCAGTGGACCTCTATCAAGACTGTTCAAATTATGTCCCTGGGGCCAAAAATGACCCCACTCCGCGGCCCACTGGTTTTACATAGACTGACACAGGGAAAAACATTTAAAATCATCAGCAAGCCCAAGTCTTTGATATTTGGTATGAAGCTTCATCTAGTGGACCTCTACCAAGGCCTTTGATATTTGATATTAAGCTTCATTAAGTAGACCCCTACCGACATTGTTCAAGTTGTAGACCTGGGGACAAAAATGCCCCACATGTAACACTTAGCTCAGGGGAGCGATATAGGACCATCATGATCCTCATGTCTTTGTAATGTTATCGAGGAGAAAAAGTAAGTTTTATCGCACCATATTTCTTATTCATGTATGTATTCTTAAGATATTTTACCGAGTCCGTGAAATGAACACCCCCACTCGACCCTGCTTTATATACAGAAAACTGGGATTTACAGGGGTATACATATTTCTTATTTCTGCTCAAAGACATAGGTTGTGGGTACTCGGTAGAAAGCCCCTATGAGGCGGTTCTAACGATAGCCCCGTAAATCCAACTTTTCTAAATATAAATAGGGGTTTTAGAGGGGTGATCATTACTACACGGCCTTGTTAACCTTGTGGTCTAGACCTGGGGAGAAGAAATGCTCCAAAAAGAGGATCTTACATGAATGTTCATGTATTATTGTATTTATTAAACGGGTTGGAGGAAAAGGGTTTCAGCTCTGCGTGGAAGCATCATACAGCCCATCTATTTCTTCAAGCCCCAATGGCCGGGGGGTGGGGGTGGGGGGCTATCATATGACATTTAAAACGCATTTTATTCACGATTGTTCTCCAAAAATGTCAATATTTCGCCATTAGTAAACGCGACGTCGTTAAGGACGTCCTACATGTGACGTTTGTAACGTTTCGGGACGTATCTAACTAATTTGCATATTTAATCCACTAATGTATTACGGAATTTATTACATGACGTTATTACACTCCCAGACGCGACGTCATATGATAAATGATGCAAAATACAACAGGGAACATGTTATAAATGCAATTATTCATGACCGAATTTTATCTGACCTTTTTCTGACGAAACAAATTTTTATCTTCCATGAATGTTGTCGCGACCCAAATTAATCATACATTAAGATAGTTGACCATATATTACTTTCGATAAACGTACAGTCACAATACTATCGAAAACACTTCCTAAAAATTGCCCTGAGTTTGGTTTCGTTTCTTTGTTAATTACCTTAAACCTTTACCCAAAATCCCAACGGACACATGACGTCTAAGCAATGCCGCATCAATGTCGATGCAACGCCATGGCTGGCCCCCGCCCATAGGGGCTTGATGAAATTTATGGGCTGCACGATGGTTCCACGCAGAGCCAAATCTGACCCGCACACGAGTACTGGTAAACCGCTTAGAGGATTTAAGCCTGCCCAGGAAAAGCGGTGCGAGTCGGTCCGTCCATGCTTATAAACCCTATTGGACGACAGGGCTTGAGATGTCATTTCATCTCAACGTCGGGTAAAAGTCCCACCAAATTGGAAGCAACGTCTCCAAAATGACCTTTACAGTGTTGACGGGGACGTTAAACCTCAAATCAAACAAACAAACAAAGCAACGCCATGGCGTTGATTCGACGTTGCATACACTTAAGAGGTCTTAATACTTGGCTTCTTATGGGTTTTTTTTGGTTTGTCTGTTTGTTTGAAATTTAACGTCTCCGTCAACACTACAAAGGTTATTTTGGAGACGTTGCTTCCAATTTTGTGGGATTTTTACCCGACATTGAGATGAAATGACTTCTCAAGCCCTGTCGCCCAGTGAAACCAATAGGGTTTATAAGCATGGACTGTGTCCGATTCGCACCGCTTTGCCTGGGCAGGCTTAGATCCTCTAAGCGGTTTACCAGTACTCATGTGCGGTTTGAGAAGCATCATGCAGCCTTATGGGGTTTTACTTTGTTTGCTCCAAGTATACTGAGCAGGCAAATGACGTGATTGTGACGTCACATTAACGTCGGCACAACGTCATGGCGTTTATGCAACGTCATATCTACATGACGTTGCACCGACGTTGATTCGACGTTGCCCTAGCGACGTGTGCCTGCTGGGTAGGGACTTATTAAGAGAAAGATCCTTCGCGTAAACTATCGAAAGGATAAATTCAGATCAGAAATTGAATTTTCGTTAGTAATGACTGACACAGTGACACTGTCATTGCTATTTATAGAATGCTATCTTATGCAAATACATGACTAAACTCTTATTTCCTACCAAATAAGGCTTAAGTCTAGCACTGTCTCATTTCTTGATTAGTCAACACTATATCCTATCTAACGAACCTGGCATGTTACCAAACGGGACACGACATTTTAATTTTAAATGAATGGCAGATAATATGACGTATGAATTGAGAGAGAGAGTTCGAGTTTTACGTCCCACCAACAGCTAAGGTCGTACGGAGACGGGACCTCGGTTTAAAGACTCATCCGAAAGTCTTGAGAGAGAGAGAGAGAGAGAGAGAGAGAGAGAGAGAGAGAGAGAGAGAGAGAGAGAGAGAGAGAGAGAGAGAGAGACGTGCCTTTCAGTCCGTCTGCCAATAGGTGGAAAATATTGGACAATTTGCCACTGTGAGCACAAATGCGATTTATTTCGTAAACTTGAGACTCTGGTCGCAAACATTTTTCTCCTCTTAGAATAACCTCTTAGAGTGTCAATTATGCTGACCCCACCCCCCCCCCCCCCCCCGCCCATACGGGCTTGAAGAAATAGATGCAGAGATGAACCGCGCACGAATACTGGTAAACCACTTAGAGGATCTAAGCCTGCCCAGGCAAAGCGGTGCTAGTCGGACCGTCCTTGCCTATAAACCGTTTGGGTTTCATTGGGCGACAGGGGTTGAGATGTCATTTCATCTCATTTTCGGGTTAAAGACCCACAACAATGGAAGCAACGTCTCCAAAATGACCTATATAGTGTTGACGGGGACGTTAAACCTCAAATCAAACAAACAAATCAATTATGCTGATTCTAGGCACTGTCTTTACCGTACGAACGTCCGACTGTCTGATATGACTGTATGTCTGTCTCCCACTTCGTACCCGGTATTTTATTAGCCCATTTATGCCAAACTTTACAGGAAGGAGAGGATGGGTGGTGATGTGGTTGTTTTATTTGATTTGAGGTTTAACGTCCCCGTTAACACTGTAAAGGTCATTTCGGAGACGTTGCTTCCAATTTTGTGGGACTTTAAGCCGACATTGAGATGAAACGACATCTCAAGCCCTGCCGCCCAATGAAACCAATAGGGTTTTTATGCATGGGCGGGCCGACTCGCACCGCTTTGCCTAGGCAGGCTTAGATCCTCTAAGCGGTTTACCAGTACTCGTGTGCGGTTCGGTTTCAGCTCTGCGTGGAAGAACAATGCAGTCAATCTATTTCTTCAAGCCCCGATGGGCGGGGGCTAGGAGAGGATGAGTCGTGACTAAGAGAGATCAAGCTAGCTACAGTCGAACTTCGATGGCTCGAACACCGATGGCTCGTTTACCATGGCTGAGTCGAACCCGTTTTTGAGTCCCCAGGGAATCCCTCTGCATAAGAAATAGTGTGGGATAATTAAGGAGATTTTCTACTTTTATCTTGCAACTGTATGCTGTGTGTAGTCATTAGAATCGCCTCAATGAGGCGATTCGATTCTAATGAGTACACACAGCATACATTTATGTTACAGCACACCGAAAAGAAGTCCAAAAATACCCCCGTTATGTTTTCCGGAAGTATGCAACAGTGGCTCGAAATACCGCTGTTTCGAACAAATTTCTATGGTCTCGGCGGGTTCGAACCATCGAAGTTCGACTGTATTTCGATTTGTGAAATTATTACCACTTGCCCCAAATCGAATGAACATATGTACATGGGCCCATGCCTTTGTACGTTCATCTTAACAAAAGAATGTCTTTCGTTTGATTTGGAATTAAGGTGAATTGGAACACCTGGCATTTTTTTTCCCCGCCATTTTTCAACGGGAGACAACATTCGCGACTTCCTGTTCACTTTTCTAGAAGTCCTGTCCCACTGAAAACGGGTCAACTCTTAAGGGAAAGAATTTGCTCCTCAGGAGCAATTCTTTCCTTCAAGAGTTGAGTTGACCCATTTTGATATGTTAGACAAAAATACTTTTGAAGGAGTTGCCTCCCCTGAAGGTGTATCAATTCTCATTAAACGGCCCCAGTCAGCGCTAGGTAGAACATGTCGAGCAGATCAGATTACCAAACCACACTCGTACATAAGCGGTTAACAAGTACATTGCACATTCTTTCTTCAGAAACTGACAACTACCCTTCTTGAATCAGCGGAAGGGAGAGAATGACAGAAGCAAATATTTCATGATCAATCTCCACGAAAGAATGCTGCCGACCCGGCGGGGATCGAGCTCATAACCTCCAGACAAGTCTGATGCGCATCCAACTGAGACACCGAAACTGGTCGCTGATGAACAGAACAATGTGTTGGGAACACGAAAGACAACTCTTGCTGTTAACAATTTTTAATTGTCCATTGTCAAATTCCCATACAGTTTGTATCGAGTTTATAATTACTAAACCGTATGGATTATTTTTCGTCGAACTTCACAGAAGACATGGTGTGTCGCGAAGAAGAAAGATCACTCTTGCTATTTGGGGTTTTGAATTATATACCTTTGCATAATGTTAACCGCAACTGATTCAGAAATTAGTTTTCCAAAACATGTGTTGCCATAACTTTTCAACCTCTAAGAGTGTAACCCATGTATGTCTAGCAGCCCATTTTGGGACATTGGCAAACAGTGCAGACCCAGATCAGACGACGCAAAACGCGGCGTCTGATCTGGGTCTACACTGCTTGCTAAAAGTACAAGCATTGTTTGCAAAACTTACTGCTATCACGACAAACCTGACACCCCTATAATTGGAAATGGACCACTCCAAACTTAATAGGTGGGAGATTCCATTGTCATATATGGGTTAAAGGCGTGTTGCAGGAGCATATGTGTTCTGTGGACATACAGAGGACCCGCGTTATATAGAGGATCTTACATGAGTGCTCATGTATTATTGAATTAATTAAATGAGTTGGGGAAAAGGGATAAAATGCGAGGCTTTGCCGAGCATATTATGCCTTTTCCTCAAAGAATTTAATAAATTCAATTATACATGTGCACGAATGCAAGATTCTATTTATCATATGACATTTAAAACGCATTTTATTCACGATTGTTGACAAAAATGTCAATATTCCGCCATTAATAAACGCGACGTCGTTAAGGACGCCGTACATGTAACGTTACGGGACGTATCTAGCTAATTCAGTGCATATTTAATCGATTAGTGGATTATCGAAAATATTACATGGCGTTATTACACTCTCAGACGCGACGTCATATGATAAAACGACAGTATTTGTTCCCTATTATTGTGCCGTTATAATGAATTTGCCGTTATAAAGAACTCGAGTTAGGCACAAGGTCTCTCCAAGAAACAAATGTTATAGACATTTGTTAGAATCGCCTCGGTTTCTTGGAGTATTAAATTACAAGAATCTTTTATGACTATGGATTCGATTAGGACATTTCCAACCTACGGGAAGCCCGCGTCGCTCGGAATCGAGGCTAAGCCTTGAGCTAAGTATTGGTTCCATTGAAATTGTCGTTGTAACGAGTTTGCCGTTATAACGAATATCGGTATAAAGAGGGTTGACTGTATTCACATTTCGACTTATACAGTAAACCTTCAGTGGCTCAAAGTCTGATGGCTCGTTTACCACGGTTAGTCGTTTCGAGATCGTTCTTAAAACCCTAGACAATTCTATCAAATAGCGCCAACGAATATCTAGGGCTTTTCCTTATTTATGTTTTATGCACCCATTAGAATCGTCTCACCGAAGCGATTCTAATGGTAAACAGAACATACCTGCATTTAATAAAACATCAAACTTATATACTTTCGAGCTCGTTCTTAAATCCCTAGCTCTATGTAGCAAATATTTAGGGATTTTCCTAAATTAATGCTGTTTGCACTCATTAAAATCGCCTCATCGACTCAATTCTAATGAGTACATATGACATACCTTCATTTAATAAAATATAAAAATTATATACTCTTAAATCCGTAGGAAATTATATTACATAGTACTAGCAAGCAAATATTTAGTTTTTTTTTTTTGTTTCCTTATTTATGTTATATGCACTCATTAGAATCGGTCTAAAGAGTACAATTAATAGAACATCGAAAGAATAGACTTCCGAATTCCTTCTTAAATCCCCTGGAAATTCTATCGAATAGCGCTAGGTAGCAAATATTTAGGATTTTTCTTGTCTTATGTATGTTCTGTGCACTCATTAGAGTCGCCTCGAAGATGTGTGGCGGTCGTAATATGTCTCCCTGACCCTACATCATAGTGTAGTTTATATTTTCTTGTCCTTTGGGATCATTGATTCCATTGTGGAATTTTGAAAATAGTTGAGGGTCACTGATGAGGCATAATTGGCCGAAACTAGCTAGTCTGGCCCAGAAAACACGCACACTCCATATTTTTCTGTTCTTTGGTGTATTCCTTGTTGTCAAAGGATAACCCTTTTACAGAACATATTCATACAACACACCTGTATTTAATAGAACATCAAAACGGTATATAATTTCGAACTAGTCATTAAAGTTATTAAACCTTTAGAAAATTCTATCACATAGCGCTATAGGTAGCAAATATTTAGGAATTTTTCTAATTTATGTTGTTTGCACTCATTAGAATCGCCTCATCGAGGCGATTCTAACGAGTACATACAACATACCTGCATTTTTAGAACATCAAAGATAAATTTATCTGACATGGCTCTGTGAATAACCCACAATGGCTCGAACTAGTCCTGACTCAAATAAATTACCATGATCCCAGTGAGGTTCGACTGTCTAAAGACCACTTTTGACCCGCCACAAAGGTGGTCTCTTATGAGAGGACTCTTAGGGTAGAAAGGACATAGAAGAATAAATGAAACTTAACCCACATATGACAATGGAATCATCCACGTATGTTTGGAGCGGTCCATTTTCAGTTATGAGGATGTTAGGCTCGTTTTTGTGTATTATTTGAGAAAACAGTGTAGACCAGATCAGACGCCGCGTTCTGCGGCGTCTGATCTGGGCCTGCACTGTTTGCCAAGCTACCCCTTTAGGGATTTCCCGCATGCAATGTATATGTATTAACATTCTCTCTATTTATTTTGCACAGAAAAGAGAAACCAAATACAAGAACAGCCTCATTTGCCGAACTGGTAAGAACTTTTGTATAATTGGTGTTTCCATATAGGCCAGTCATTTTAGCCGAAAAAGACCCTCAACCTCAAACAAATTCCTTCAGAAGGGTTTTCAATATTTTCCAAATCAGTGAGGTGTCCTGACTTACAGGAAAAAAATCCCCAAAAATATTCCCAGGCAAAATTGATTTTTTGGGGGAAAATGTTCGAAATTTGAATAAAAATTTCCAAAAACAGGAATTTAATTATAAAAATTTCATTAAATTATATCAAATTAATTTAAATAGCCAAAAATAAGCTAACTGTTGTCAAGTAGCAATAAAAGAAGTTTCAGCTTGATATGTGTGCTGAAAGCTGTCTTTTTTGGGGTAAAAACTTGGAAATATTGACAAAAAACGCAGAAAATGGGAATAAATTTTTTAAAAGTTACTGGTGTGGATTCTTGAAAATGTTTTGATGTTAAAAGTTATATATGTGCAAAAGTTAACTACAGGAAAAAAATAAAATTTTTATATGTTTAAAAAGTCACATTTTTCGGGGTATGAAAATGCACATGTTTACATAAAAAAACACCCAAAATCTAGCATTTTCCGGTCAAGTAGAAATTACATTTTAAAAATAAATTGTATGATGCCGAGCTAATTTATATAGCCAGATGTACACTGACTATATCAAGTAGCTCTCAAAAATCCTTCAGCTCCGTGCCTGCACAGCAATTTGACTTTTTAAAGGCAGAAAATGTAAAATTTTGATAAAAAAAACATGGAAAATAGGAATATGTTTTTTTTTTAAAGTTAGTGGTGTGGATTCATGAAAAATTTTTAATGTAAAAAGTAAGATATCAGTTAACAACAGGAATAAAATAAATTTTTAGATATTTGAAAGTCAATTTTCCAGGTAGGAAAATACACATTTTTACACATATGTGCCTGCTCAGAAGTTTGCCTTTCAAGGGAGAAATTCAAAATTTTGACAAAAAAGTGAGGGAAACGGGAATGTTTTTGTTAAAAGTTAGTGGTGAGGATTCTTGAAAATGTTTTGCTGCAATAAGTTACATATGGATAACAGTTAACTACAGAAACAAAGAAAGATATTGAAATGTTTATAAAGTTTCATTTTTCAGGCGATGAAAATGTTGAATTTTACCGAAAAATACCATATTTTTTCACATGTAGGAATTGCTTAACAAAATTTCATAGTATATACATGTCTGACGTGGAGCTGGTTTGTATTACCATATATACACAAACTACTTTGAAGCAGCTATTTAATGCTTCAACTTCATACCTTCACAGAAATGTTCCTTTCTAAGGTTGTTGGAAATTTTGCCAAAAAAAAAAAAAAAAAAAAAAAAAAACATAGAAAACGAACATTTTTAATACATGTATCTGGCAAAGACTTTTGAAAACATAGCTTTTTTAGCTTTTCAGGGTAAAAAGATAATACTTTTACAGAAAAAAAAAAAAAAAACATGAAAATGAACATTTATTATATATTTTAGCTTTCATAAGCTTAAGGCTTCTGGGAATCTATTTCAACTGGTCACTGTCCATGGTCGTCACTGCCATCCGTCTGCCCTTCTGTTCTCAATTTTCTCAAATGACATTTCTTAAGTCGCTAAATCTTGTTCAGAGTTATTCAAAAATCCATTCCATGCAAATCAGATTGTCATGGCAACAAAAACGGGGAAATTAGCAAGATTACTTATCCGAAACCAGAACAAGAAGGTATTTTATTAGGTTTGGCAAGCAGCTTTTATCAACATAGTTTAAATCATAGCCTTGGGGTCAAAAGTGTACCCATCCCTGGTGATACAAATGTTTTACATGAACTCACATCCTGAAACTAGACGATCTTGGAATTTGATATTTAATAGGTATCCTCTGCTAGTGGATCTCTGCCAATTAAGATTGCCCAGAGTATAGCCCTGAGGTACCAATTGGCCCACACTGGGGTCTGCTGTTCGAAGAATTCCATTCCATGCAGCTTTTGTTGCCATGGCAGAAAAAGGGAGAATAAGTAAAATCGTTAAAATCATCTTGTATAAAGCTGTAAGGTCTTAGAGATTTCGTATGTAGCTTTTTCCAAGACACTTCTTTTACATTGACCCATATTCGAAAACTTTAAAAATCTTCTTGCCTGAAAATGGAGGGGTCGGGCCTTTTATGTTTGGTAAATATAGCTTCAGATAGTGAATTTTTGTCAAGATTGTTAAAACATTGATTCATATAGGGAAAACTATAAAAAAATGTATGTCCTTGCTATTTGTATGTCTATTCATGTAGTTGACTTTTACCAAGATTGTTCAAATCATAGCACTGTTATCAACAAGGGCCCCGCCTTCAGAATCACTTGTTTTACACAGACATTTTAAAATCGTCTTGTGAAACTGGAAGGCCCAGATGAAACAGAGGGCCAAGGCCTTTGATATTTGGTATACCTTTATATAGTATTGCTCAACCAACATTGTTTATATTATAGCCTAGGGATAAAAATGGCCCAACTCCAGGGGGGGTCACTTATTTTGCATAGACTCATATAGGGAAAAGCTTTAAAACAACGTTGAAACTAGAAGGCTCAGGACCTTTGATATTTGGTAAGCACGTGTAGCTACATCAAGTTAAACTTTATCAAGGTGCTCATGCCATGTAATTTGGACCATTTCCATCATCCGTCCATCCATTCACAATTTCTTTACTGCAAGGGTTTCCGCCCATAGGGGCTTGAAGAAATATATGGGCTGCATGATGCTTCCACGCAGAGCTGAATCCGGCCCGCACACTAGTACTGGTAAACCACTTAGAGGATCTAAGCCTGTCCAGGAACCACGGTGCGAGGCGGACCGTCCATGCTAATAAACCCTATTGGTTCATTGGGCGACAGGGCTTGAGATGTCATTTCATCTCAATGTCGGGTAAAAGTCCCACAAAATTGGAAGCAACGTCTCCAAAATGACCTTTACAGTGTTGACGGGGACGTTAAACCTCAATTCAAACAAACAAAAGCAAGGGTTTCAACTAAACTGTGCAGGAATAATCCTCGGGTGATCTTAAAAAGTTTTCATAGAATTGCATTACCCTAACTTTACACAAATGTTCCTTGAGTGGCCCTCCACCAACGTTGTTCAAATTAATCAGTGGTGTAGAGATTAATTGGTGTGCCTTGTTGTCCTTAAATGGTCTAAATTTAAGCACTGCTTGTCAAAAACGGTATTGAGTACAGGACACATTGCCACTCTTTGAGATGAAATTTAAACAAAACTGTAAAAGTTCATGTGAAATTTCAATTTTCAGTATGCAAATATGTTAGCTTTGATGAGGGATATACATGCAGGACCATCATGGTTCTCTTGCTTTAAAACTGTTTGACTGTTCCTTCCTCCAGTATTAAGTTAAAGTATGTTAATTGAGTAACTTTGTTGCATATTTTTAGAAATAAGCAGAAAAATGCTATTTGTTGCTGCTGTTGTCCTTATTCATGTTAGATTATGGCGAGATACACAGTGATATTGTTAAATCAAGCTTTTAGTTTTGCAGAGTTTGTGGTTTAATTTTGAATGCAAAAAATATATCTAAAACATTATTAATAAAATGTTATTGGATAAGAAGGAAAGGAAACATATTTCCAGTTGCTGGATGGTTGCCCTGTCCCACGTACTATTTTTTTTTTTTATTTCCTTATTGTTTTGCCCAGACTTCACACTACAAGAACAATTAATCCAGGGTGAAACACAGGTCTACTATAGTTTGGACATGGATTAAGTTACCTCAATGTTGCTTCTGATCTAGTAACATTTTGCATCTTCTTCTATAATTCCTGTGTTTTTGTTCTGTTATTGGTCTTTGTGATTGTCAAAAATATGATGGCTTCTATCATGGAAAAGTGAACATATTTTTCTGATTCTTGGTGCATAGTTTTATGCATTTCTTCTTTGTCTCCAAATGGGCATGTTGGCTTGAAGCATAATTGCTATATAGCTAAGAAATTACACATATTACACAAGAGTGGATTTGTCAAATAAATCATCCCAACAAATAATGTATCTAGGTTTTTGTTTGTTTGATGTGAGGTTTAACGTCCCCGTCAACACGGTATAGGTCATTTTGGAGACGTTGCTTCCAATTTTGTGGGACTTTTACCCGACATTGAGATGAAATGACATCTCAACCCCTGTCGCCCAATGAAACCAATAGGGTTTATAAGCATGGACGGTCCGACTCACACTGCTTTGCCTGGGCAGGCTTAGATCCTCTAGGCGGTTTACCAGTGCTCGTGTGCGGTCGGTTTCAGCTCTGCGTGGAAGCATCATGACTTTGTAGCCCATCTATTTGTTCAAGCCCCAATGGGCGGGGGCCGTGGTATCTGGGTTTAAAACAGTATTTTGTTGGATATAAACAACATTTTTGCACAATATAAGATGGATCATGATCTGACAGTATGTGTATGTATATTTTTGACATTTATATATATGAATGCCTTCCTGCAGGACACATAATAATGATCAGTGAAAGACAAGTTAAAGCGAACAAGACGGTACTATTTTGTATATTGTTAGAGCCCTATATTAAGTAGTATAGTGTTACTGGTGGCATATAATGGATTTTGAGGGTTTTGTGTAAAAATGTGTATTTTCCTACCTGGAAAATTGACTTTTCAAATATCTAAAAATTTATTTTATTCCTGTAGTAAACTGATATCTTACTTTTTACATCAAAAAATTTTCATGAATCCTCACCACTAACTTTAAAAAAAAAATAATATTCCCATTTTCCATGTTTTTTTAACAAAATTTTACATTTTCTGCCTTTAAAAAGTCAAATTGCTGTGCAGGCACGAAGCTGAAGGATTTTTGAGAGCTACTTGATATAGTCAGTGTACATCTGGCTATATAAATTAGCTTGACATCATGTAATTTATTTTTATAATGTAATTTCTACTTGACCGGAAAATACTAGATTTTGGGTGTTTTTTTATGTAAACATGTGCATTTTCATACCCCGAAAAATGTGACTTTTTAAACATATAAAAATTTTATTTTTTTCCTGTAGTTAACTTATACACATATATAACTTTTAACATCAAAACATTTTCAAGAATCCACACCAGTAACTTTTTAAAAATTTATTCCCATTTTCTGCGTTTTTTGTCAATATTTCCAAGTTTTACCCCAAAAAAGACAGCTTTCTGTGCACATATCAAGCTGAAACTTCTTTTATCGCTACTTGACAACAGTTAGCTTATTTTTAGCTATTTAAATAAATCTGATATAATTTAATGAAATTTTTATAATTAAATTCCTGTTTTTGGCGATTTTTATTTAAATTTCGAACATTTTCCCCAAAAATATCATTTTCGCCAGGGAATTTTTGGGGGGATTTTTTTCCTGTAAATCAGGACACCTCACTGATTCTGAAAATAGTGAAAACCCTTCTGAAGGAATTTGTTTGAGGTTCAATGCTATTTTGACTGGCCTAATACATAAAGCCATATTTACCTAGAGCCCTAAATGAAAAAGGCCATTGCCAAACAGTGTGAAGGCCCAAGTCTGATCAGTGCTTTGACACTCAGTGCCTTGTAAAACAGCGAAAGCCACTCATCGGTGTTTTGGCAAATAAAATTGTCTTGACAAATTGTGACAGACACTGATAAGTGTCAGTGTCTTGGCAAACAGTGAAGACATTGATCAGATGTCTTGGTCAACGGTAAGTGTCTTGGCAAACAGTCCGTGTCTTAATAAACAGTGAAAGACACTTATCAGTGTCTTGGCAAACAGTCAGTGTCTTAGTAAACATTGGAATACATTACTCAGTGTCTTGGCAAACAGGCCGTGTCTTAGCAAACAGTGAAGGACATTGCGCAGTGTCTTGCCAAACAGTCAGTGCCTTGGCAAACAGGGACAGTTTAGGCAAACAGTGTCTTGGCAGTTAGTGAAGACATTGATTAGTGTCTTGGGAAACAGTGAAAAACATCTGTGCCTTGGCAAACAGTCAGTGTCTTAACAAACATTGAATTACATTGCTCAGTGTCTTGGCAAACAGGCCGTGTCTTAGCAAACGGTGAAAGACATTACTCAGTGTCTTGCCAAACAGTCAGTGCCTTGGCAAACAGGGAAAGTTTAGGCAAACAGTTGGTGTCTTGGCAGTTAGTGAAGACACTGATCAGGGTTTTGGCAACGAGTTAGTGTCTTGGCAAACAGCGAAAGACACTGATCAGTGTCTTGGCAAACAGTCAGTGTATTAACAAACAGTGAACGACACTGATCAGTGTCTTGGCAAACAGTCAGTGATGTAACAAACAGTGAAAAACACTGATCAGTGTCTTGGCAAACACGGAGTGTCTTATCAAACATTGCTCAGTGTCTTGGCAAAAAGGCCATGTCTTAGCAAACAGTGAAAGGCATTGCTCGTTGTCCTGCCAAACAGTCAGTGCCTTCGCAAGTAGTGAAGGCACTGATCGGTGTCTAGGCAAACAGTCAGTGTCTTGGCAAACAGTGAAAGACACCGATCAGTGTCTTGACAAGCAGTCAGTACCTTGGCAGACAGCCAGTGTCTTGGCAAATATTTTAGCTTTTAGGATACCAATGGAATATTGGCGAAGTATCTGTTTTCCATGGACACTTTTGGGTCGATTGGTTTGTAAATTGACCTAAAGATACTTACACAGTAGCTTTTCGTCGCTTATATCCACACTTAATCCATGTAATGACTATCTAAAACCGTGCTATTCCTGTCGTGGTGACGTCAGAGTGCTGGGTGTAAAACACTCACTCGGCTCATGTACTGGGCAAAAAGATGTAGATCCAGGGCCCAGGATTACAATCGATACTTAAGTTAAGGTCGACTTAACGATTTAAGGAGGAATTAATATCTTAGTAAAGTATTTCCTTAAAAAGTGCATTCGAAAGCCACCTATTTCATTTACTTAGCTAAGTATTTAACTTCGGATAAAGTCGTAGTTTTGACGGAAATTTTCACGACGATCAGCACGTAAGTTTCAATTACACATTGATGTAGGCGGCCCACAATTTTCCCGCGACCTGTCAAAAATCACTTCTTCTGTTTCATTGAATGGAGACAATAGAAAATATGATGGTTTAGTTTCCATTTCACCACATAAACCATGAAAAATGTTTTATACACTATATAACGTGTTTCATTGAAGGATCACACTCGATCACGATTTGTGCGGACAAACATTGGTCACAATGTAGCACCACGCCATATTCAAAACGCTGTTTCTACGGGGTCCCTTTAGAAACAAGAAATCATACAAAATTTGAATATACAAACCAAAAGGCTTATATGCAGTGGCGGCTCTTCTGTGGCGATTTATTTATGTTGTTGTTTGTTACTTACTGTGTGTATCACTTGTGTCTTTTAATTTTGGATGGCCATATGGCCATTTTGTGGGAAAGTAACTGTCCTTATGGCCTTCCTTTGTTGAGGTTTCCATTATGGTCTGGTCGCTTAATGTTTGTATTTCTTTCCCTTTGGTGTCTTTTATGGATGGAGTAAGTTAATTGTATCAATTCCTGATCTTTGTTTTACTTCTACTTTATATGCAGTGGACGGTCTGACTCACATCACTTTGCCTGGGTAGGCTTAGTCCTTTTAAGCTGTTTACCAGTGCTTGTGCCAGTGTTGTCAGTTTCAGCTCTACACGTAAGCATCATGCAGCCAAATCTGAAGCCCCGAGGGGTAGGGGCGGAATCGGTTTTATAGAGTCTGTCCATGATTCAACCCTTCTCTTGCCGTTAGGCGTATTGCATAATATTCAATACAATCTGGTACAGTAATAAATATATTCTGCACTATGGTGAAGAACAGGGAAGACTCCCGCAGAAACCACCCCAAACTTAACCCCGGCTACAATATTGTTTCCGGATGTCATTATTATACATGTATGTAGTTGATCTAGTCATTAACGACAGACAAACACGGAGAAAAACCGTAGCTCCAGTCGGAGTAAAACAAAGGAAAAAAATGTGATATAAAATCTCTATACATTCCATCTCGGATTGCCCCGTCTTTTTATGAATGTGGTCGTTATCTGCGTATTACCTTACAGTTGATGAGGCATAAAGCGCTCACTCACTCACCGCACAAACACACTCAATCACTCACACGCACAAGCTTACAAGGGGGTGGACGGCCCCCGCCCATCGAGGCTTGAAGAAATAGAGGAGCTGCTTGATGCTCCCACTCAGAGCTGAAATCGACCCGCACACGAGTACTGGTAATCCGTTTAGAGGATCTAAGTCTGCCCAGGCAAAGCGGTGCGAGAATATAAACCCTATTGGTTTCATTGGGCGGCAGGGCTTGAGATGTCATTTCATCTCGATGTCGGGTAAAAGTCCCACAAAATTGGAAGCAACGTCTCCAAAATGACCTTTACAGTGTTGACGGGGACGTTAAACCTCAAATCATACAAAACAAACAAGGGAGATGGTACGCCTCAAACTTATTTTTATTTAGCATTTCAAGGCAAGAAGTAGATGCTTATGATTGGTTGCGGCCAATATCATTTGGACACCCCAGTGACGCAAGATACACGTCACCTTGCCTCACCCAACCAGCACAAGCCGACCAAACGCGACATCCAGTAAACCACTTAGAAGGCTAAAGCCTGCCCAGGCAAAGTGGTGCAAGTCGGGCCGTCCATGCATATACGAGTTTGATTGGGCGACAGGGCTTGAGATGTAATTTCATCTCAATGTCGGGTAAAAGTCCGACAAAAGTGAAAGCAACTCTTCCGAAATCAAACCTAAATAGTGTTGCGAGGACGAATCTCAAATCAACAAAAAAAAAAAAACTTCTTTGTATTTAATAAATTTTGAAATCGCGAATCGTACACAAATGGTCCTTTCATATGAAAGTTACGAAACGGGCCTTCGAATTGGATTTTAAATTGGATTTTATTGCCTTTACTATGAACATTTGCCCTGCAAATGTACATCGCCCTACGTTACAGTTGTTCCAGCCAAAATAGAAATAATTTACATTTCAAGTGAAAATACTAATGTAAACCTATAGAAAACAATGCAGTTCATACTTCCATGAATGCATCAAGTCATATGATTTTCCATGACGTCAAGTGACGCCAGTCTAAACCATGGTTCTCTATGATCTCATTGGGCGTTCCGCTCTTTATAGAAAATTGCGTGTAAATGTTTTTCAGCTTTAACAGTTTGCCTTATAAGTGAGGAAAAAAGAATGTAAATATAAGAAATATTTTTCGATGTTCATGAAGGTATGAACGACAACGGGTCGCTAGCAAAGTTTATATGAACCCCTTCGGAGTTCATTTACTTTGCAGGCGACCCTGTTCGTTCATACTTTCATGAACAGCAGAAAAATAAAAGTCATTTCTTAAATGCACGTGGCGTCAAACTATTTCATGACACTGAATATAAAGACGGCATATGGTGGTTGTGAACATTGTATGCCTAAAAGTAGCAGGACGTGTATAAGCGTAGGAACATGGACCCGCTGTGCCACAGGATCAGTTTTTAAATAACAGACAAAAGTGATATGCGCCAGCCTCCCTCCCCAAACACCCCCATCCCCCGACACACAAACCTGTCGGCCCCACCCACCCATCGGGTCATGAAGAAATAAATTGGCTGCATGACGCTTCCACGCAGAGCTGAATCCGACCGCACACGAGTACAGGTTACCCACTTAGAGGATCTAAGCCTGCCCATAGGGGCTTAAATCTTTTTTTTTCTTTTTTTTTTTCTTTTTTTCATGATTCAAACCCCTATGGCATGCCCAGGAAAAGCGGCGCGATTCGGACCGTCCATGCTTATAAACCCTATTGGTTTCATTGGGCGACAGGCTTGAGAAGTCATTCATCTCAATGTCGGATAAAAGTTCCTCAAAATATGAGCAACGTCTCCAAAATGACCTGTATATAGTTGAAAGGGACGTTCAACATCCAATCAATCAATCAAACATACACACACCTACCCTGACAAAAACAACCAAGTCGTTTAAGACCCCCTTTCGCTTGTAAGAACCTTCCTACACCAAACAATAAATTGTTACCCTGTTACCAGTATTATACAGTATTATGTAAAGGGAAGTTTTTATACAGCTCTATCGGTCGAAAACTGTGACACACCAAGGGAGAAATCCCAGTTGTTTTATACCTCATCGCCAAGTCGACTTGCGCTCCAAGGAGGAAAAAAAAGTGGCTCGACCGGGACCCGAACCCAGGGCCTCTTGAATATGATACAAAAACTTTACCGTCTGAGCTACCGAGCATGACTGATAATTTCGGGCAAATAAAAGCTCTCGTGTTTGCCGTTGTTGATATATACATTCATGTGTCAAGGTCAAATCTTAAAAGTTAAGGTACCTACCTGGGTTACCTTAAATATTTAAGGATATTCTCTGGTTAAGTATCGACTTAAACGAAAGAAATTCTTTGTAGTTCACTTTATACGACAGTTAAGTAAATACTTAGTTTAAGTAGGTACTTAAAATTTAAGTACGCATTGTAATCCTGGGCCCAGGTTAGATACCGCAAATATTTATTGGACCTGTATGCTCATGGGCATTCTGTTTGTTTTTTTTTATTTGAGGTTTAACGTCCCCGTCAACTCTGCATCGGTTATTTTGGAGACGTTTCTTCCAATTTTGTGGGTTTTTTTTTACCCGACTTTGGGCATTCCGTTACAGTTTAAAAGAATGTGCTAATATGTTTGTGTGTAGAGCCCGGAGGCAGTTTTTTTTTAGCTCACCTGTCACTTAGTGACAAGGTGAGCTTTTGTTATCACATTTTGTCCGTCGTCCGTCGTGGGTGCGTGCGTCTGCGCGTGCGTGCATGTGTGCGTGCGTCCGTCCGTCCGTAAACAATTTCAAATAAGTATATCTCTAATACCCCATGGCCAATCTTGATCAAATTTCTTGTGAAGCATCATCAGGTAGGGGGAAAGGCTGCATAAGGTTTTTGGGCTGATCAGATTGGAATTCTGGTTGCCATGGCAACATATATCTCCCATAGACTTATAATGGGAAAAATTTAAAATATCTTCTTCTCTAAAACCACAGGGCCCAGAGCTTAGATTTTTAGCTTGTAACAATGTCAAGTGGTCACCTACATTCGTAAATCCTGCCAATCATGCCACACCTCGGGGCCCCTTAGCTCCCATGGACTAATAATGGAAAAAAAGCTCCAAAAATCTTCTTCTCCGAAACCACAGGGCCCAGAGCATAGATATTTAGCATGTAGCAACGACAAGTGATCACCTACATAAATCCTGCCAATCATGCCCCTGAGGTCCAAACGGGCCACGCCCCGGGCCCCCTTAGCTCCCATAGACTCATAATGGAAAAAGCTTAAAAATCTTCTTCTCTGAAACTACAGGGCCTAGAGCTTAGATATTTTGCATATAGCAACGGCAAGTGGTCACCTACACAACTCCTGCCAATAATGCCCCTGCGGTCCAAACGGGCCATGCCCTGGGGCCCCTTAGCTAACATAGACTTATAATGAAAAAAAAAAGGTTCAAAAATCTTCTCTGAAACCACAGGGGCCAGAGCTTAGATATATAGCATGTAGCAACGGCAAGTGGTCACCTACATAAATCCTGCCAATCATGCCCCTGGGGTCCAAATGGGCGACGCCTCGGGGCCCCTTAGCTCCCAAAGACTCATAATGGAAAAAAGCTTCAAAAATCTTCTTCTCTGAAACCACAGGGCCCAGAGCTAAGATATTAATGAAAAAAAAAAACTTCAACAATCTTCTTCTCTGAAATGACAGGGCCCAGACCTTAGATATTTTAAGCATGTAGCTACGGCAAGTGGTCACCTACATAAATCCTGCCAATCATGCCCCTGGGGTCCAAATGGGCCACGTCGCGGGGGACCCCTTAGCTCCCATAAACTCATAATGGAAAAAGGCTTAAAAAATCTTCTTCTCTGAAATCACAGGGCATAGACCTTAGATATTTAGCATGCAGCAACGGCAAGTGGTCACCTACATAAATCCTGCTAATCATGCCCCTGCGATCCAAATGGGCCACTCTCCGGGGCGCCTTTGTTCCCACAGACTCATAATGGAAAAAAGCTTAAAAATCTTCTTCTCTGAAACTACAGAGATAGATATATCGCCAGGGCTCCTTTACTCCAATAGACTTATAATGGTTTAACTTCAAAAAATATTCTTTTCTGAAACCACAGAGCCCCGATTTTTGAATGAGGTGAGGTTTAACATCCCCGTCACTACTGTGTATGTCATTTTGGAGACTTTGCTTCCAAATTTGTTTGACTTAAATTACCGACAGGTGAAATGACATCTAAAGCTCTGCTGCCCATTGAAACCAATTGGGTTTGAATGCATAGACGGTTCAACTGGCACCACTTTTCATGGGCAGGCTTAGAACCTCTAAGCTGTTTACCAGTACTCATCTGCGTTCGGTTCCAGTTCTTCGTGGAAGCACCCTGTAGCCCAATCTATTTCTTCAAGCTCCGATGGGCATTCAAAACTTCACTAATGATTTTCTGGTACACAGGTGAGCGCTACAGGGCCAGTTGGCCCTCTTGTTTGAATAATGCGCAAGTTGAGCAAGTCAAATTTTGATAATGTAACACTTCCGATTGTAAATACAATTAAAACATTTAAAGTGTCTATCACAAAATTAGCAGACGACCTTTCCAAATATCTTTTTTTTTTTTTTTTTTTTATTTTACTGTTCATGAAGGCGATTCACATGAAATGATAAACGAAACAGAATGTCATCTGTTGTTCATCTTTGCTTTGGTTTTGAGGGATAAGTGAAATGGGAACACCTTCAGAGGAGGCAACTCATGCAAAAGTATTTTGTCTCCCTTGTCAATAGGGGTCAACTCATAAAGGAAAGAATTTGGTCCTAAGGAGCAAATTCTTTCCTTTAAGAGTAGGTTCCTTTTTCAGTGTAACAGCTCTGATAGAAAAGTGAACAGGAAGTGCCCAAAGTTGTCTCCCTTTGAAAAATGGCGGAAAAATCTACCAGGTGTTCCCATTCCCCTTAATTAGTTGTTGTCAATTTATTTTCAGTTCCGGACAGCAACATGTTTAGACGTACTTTTAATGTTTGCGGGTTCCCTGGGGTCCATTGTCCACGGAGCAGGATGGCCCGTGCTGTTCATATTCTTCGGCGATATGACAGATCA